>CM033713.1:37045523-37645523 GCA_019671005.1 Hibiscus mutabilis | reverse complement strand
CAAAATTAACCCCAATTTCTTTCTAATCTTTATGATTTAGTCTAATATTTTTAACATAATTATATATTTTTTCATTTCAGTCCTAATCTAACCCAAAATTAACCTCAATTTTGTTGGGATTTTTATTTTGATATAATAATTGAAAAATAATTTTGGACTAAATTGAAAATATTTCAAAAATGATTTTAAGTCCAAACAGTTTGAGAATTATGTTTAAAATGTTTTTGAAACGTTTTTTACTCGAACCTATGATTTTGCAAGCTCAAAATAGTAAAAAACTGTCCCCTAGTACCGATACATGAACCCTGGTATTGATATCAAGAGGACCGTACCGGTATCAATACCCTCTGTACCGATACGCGTATTTGAAACCGATTCCAAAACTATTTTTTGGGTACCAATATTGGTTTGCTAATATTGATACCAAGAGGGGAGTATCGATACCCTATGTACAAGTATCGATACCCCTAGTGAAGTTCTGACTCTAACGACTATTTCCAAATTAGACCTTATGCTACAGAAAGGCAGATTTGGTTGGAACTTGATCCCCAATGGCTCCAAATCATCCTCAATTGTCTCCAACGGATAGGAACTCATTTGAGAGGATAAAATGACCCTTCAAGCACCAATTACATCTAATGATCAACATGCCAACATCTCTATGATTGTAATTAAGTCTTTTGTACTTAAATTCTCATTCTTTGTATAAACTACACTTGTGAGCCAAAATGTTTATGTATGCTCAAATGTATTAGAATTTATTGTTTGCTTTTGTTTTATCTTGTTAGAGAGGATTCCCAAAGCTTGGGTTGTAAGCTTTGGAATGGTAGGCTTGGTAATTGAGTCTAGGTTGTAAAGGTTGCCTCCTAAGCCTTGAAAAAAGGGAAGAAATTCATTGTGAATTTGGGAAATCCTTAGTAGGGAAGCTAAGAAAGTGGATGTAGGCTTTGGTCAGAAAGCCAAACCACTCTAAATCTTTGTGTAATTTTTTCTATCTTTTTACTTCCATCACGAACACCCAAGAAATTACTTTTCCACCACTTGGCAAACAATTTTGGTTGATTCATCGAGCTCAACAAT
Organism: Hibiscus mutabilis; assembly: GCA_019671005.1. Taxonomy (NCBI): domain Eukaryota; kingdom Viridiplantae; phylum Streptophyta; class Magnoliopsida; order Malvales; family Malvaceae; genus Hibiscus; species Hibiscus mutabilis. The sequence continues at coordinate 37,644,443 of CM033713.1, read as the reverse complement.
TGGTATCAAACCAAGGCTCAATCGAGAGGGATTAACATCTTATTGAGGCGATCTGACAAGCTCGACCAACCAACAAGTCAACCGATGTTTATGGCACAATTAATTGACAAGCCACCATTCTTTAACGGTGGTCGTTATGCTATTGGAAGAATAAGATGATGTTCTTCATCAAGGCCATCGACTACCGTCTTTGGGACATTGTTGAAGATGGACCTTTCGTGCCACAACGAAGAAGGCAAGATTAAAGTATGGATGACAAGAAAAGATGGAGCTAAACGCAAAGACCTTGCATATACTCTTATATGCATTAGGTTTGGATGAATTTACTAAAGTTTCTTCTTTGTGAAGATGCCAAGAAGGTATGTGACAAGCTTGAAGTGATCCATGAAGGTACAAATGAGGTGAAAGAAACAAAGATTGGTCTACTCAACCTTAACTACAAAAACTTTAAGATGAACCCAAAAGAAGACATCAAGAGTATGTTCGACCGTTTCTCCACAATCATCAACGAACTCAATGGTTTTGGAGAGGAGATTTCTAAAGACAAACTCGTTCAAAAGTTGATCTAGTCACTTCCCAAATCATGAAAGAGCAAGAAAACGGCTATCATTGAAGCCAAGAACTTAAAGGAGCTCAAGCTTGATAAACTAATTGGGTCTCTTCTTACCTATGGGTTGATGTCCAAACCATTGAGAACAGAGAAGGAGAAGAAAATCAAAGAGCAAGGAGTCGATGTCAACATCATTGCTCTTAAATCCTCCACAAGCCATCAAGAATATTCAAGTGAGGATAAAGTGAGGATGAAGAGACATCTTATCTCTTCAAGAAGTTTGCTCAATTCATTACGAACAAAATAGAAGAATCCAAGCATGAATCGAGGAAGAAGATGAAGGATCTCCACAAGAGCCATGAATGCAAGAAGACGAGACACACCAAATACAATTGTCCTCGCTTCAACAAAAATAGATCATCTTCAAAGAAAGCATATATGTGGCAACATGGAGTGATAAAGATTCCACCGAAAAAATAAAGTAGCCCACCTATGCTTTATGGCCCTCCAAAGGGTGAGGTAACTTCTAACTCATCTAGTTCAAATTCCTATAATTTGATGAGTTACAAGAAGCCTATGACGAATTGGTTTTTGAGTTTAAGGCTTCATTTTTGAAAAAAATAAAAAGATGATTTTAAAATTGAAAACCAAAAATGATTTGCTTTTAAAATCAATTTAGAGTTTGAAACAAAAATCAAAGATTTTGAGCTTAAAGTTTTAAACTTACAAAATTTGCTTCAAAATTTAAAAAAGATCATCAAAAGAAATGTATGATCTTAGGAAAGAAAAAGATTTGATTTCCAAGGAACTACAAAAGAAAAATAATTTGGGAAAATCAAATTTTTATGTGAGACAACCTAGTGCCCCTAGATTTTTGAATGGTAAATGTTTTAGAAGTATTTGGGTCCCAAAATGACTAATTACTTCAACTAAAATGGATGAAATTGAAAAATGGATTCCTAAGGAGACTAAACTTTGTGCAACTAACGCTTATGGATCCAAAGTAATTTGGATACCAAAAACTACTTGATTGTCTTATTTTAGGTGTGATGGAGCTTTGATTGACAAATGAAGAAATTAATGGGGAGCTCTATACACACAAGGGAGATCACTTGAAGAAGGAAGGCTTCACATCCTACCTTTGGTTCAAGTGGTAAAATTTAGTTGAATTTATTTGTTTTAATTTGATTTATTTTTTATTCAACTGAGTTAATCATATATTTTGTTGGACTAACATTCATGTAATGCTTGAGTAAGGGGGAGCCTATTTTAAACAAAATTCTTATTTTGTCAAAATTTGTTTTTAAACTCTCCATTGTTATGAGACTTAAAAGTTTTCAAACCAAGTTTGAATCACTTTTGATATAACAAAAGGGGGAGAATATTTTGAAAAATTAAATTTTCAAATGAATAAGGGAGAATCACAAAAACAAAGGGGAGAATATTTTTGAATTTTATTCTCTTATTCAAAATTTATTTAACAAAGGGGGAGAATCACAAAAATAAATTTTCAAGTTGGTTTTATTATATCAAAAAAGGGGAGATTGTTAGGATTTTTATTTTGATATAATAATTGAAAAATAGTTTTGGACTAAATTGAAAAGATTTCAAAAATGAATTTAAGTCCAAAAAACTTGAGAAATATGTTTAAAATGTTTTTGAAATGTTTTTGACTCGAACCTATGATTTCCAAGCTCAAAATAGTCAAAAACTGGCCCCTAGTACCGATACCTAAACCCGATATCGATACCGAGAGGACCATACCAGTACTGATACCCTCAGTACCGATACGCGTATTTAAAACAGATTCTAGAACAGTTTTTGGGTTTCAATACTGGCTTACTAGTATCGATACCAAGAGGGGAATACTAATGCCCTATGTATGTTACCGATAGCCCCAGTGAAGTTTTGACTCAATGGCTATTTCCAAATTAGGTCGGTATCGATACCTCAATCCTAAGTATCGATACCCTATACTGCAGATTGGCATATTTGTTTGGAACTTGATCCCAACGGTCTCCAACGGCTAAAAACTCATTTGGGAGGATAAAAGGACCCTTCAAGCACCAGTTACAACTAATGATCAACATGCCAACATCTTTATGATTGTAATTAAGTCTTTTGTACTTAAATTCCCATTCTTTGTATAGACTACACTTGTGAGCCAAAATGTTTTATGTATGCTCAAGTGTATTAGGACTTTGGGTGAGAGCAAGAGTGCAAACACATACCTAAGAGAGGAATTTATTGTTTGTTTTTGTTTATCTTGTTAGAGAGGATTCCCAAAGCTTGGGTTGCAAGCTTTGGATGGTAGGCTTGGTAATTGAGTCTAGGTTGTAAAGGTTGCCTCCTAAGCCTTGAAAAGGGGAAAGAAATTTATGGTGAATTTGGGAAATCCTTAGTGGGGAAGCTAAGGTAGTGGATGTAGGCTTTGGTTAGAAAGCTAAACCACTCTAAATCTTTGTGTAATTTTTTCTATCTTTTTGCTGCCACCACCAACACCCAAGAAATCACTTCTCCACCACTTGGCAAGCAATTTCGGTTGATTCATCGAGCTCAACAAATTTCTTTCTAATCTTTATTTTTTTCAATTTCTTTATTAAAAGAAACCGGGGTCAAATTCGGGTTAAATAAAGATTTTTATGACTAAATTGAATAAAAGTATAATTACATTAAAAATGACATACTAAATTATTTAAAATATAATTTTATTTAAAATATTGGACTAAATTATAAAGATTAGAAAGAAATTGGGATTTGTTTCGGGTTAAAGAAAGATTTTTAGGACTAAATTGAACAAAATATCATCATATTAAAAATATTGGACTAAATTATAAACATTAGAAAGAAATTGGGGTTAAATTTGGATTAAATAAATATTGTTAGGACTAAATTGAACAAAAATATAATCATATTTAAAATTTTGGACTAAATTATAAAGATTAGAAAGAAAATTGAGTTAATTTTGGGTTAAATAAAGATTTTAAGACTAAATTGAAGAAAAATATAATTATAGTTAAAATATTGGACTAAATTATTAAGATTGGAAAGAAATTATGGTTAATTTTGGGTTAAATAAAGATTTTTAGGACTAAATTAAACAAAAATATATTTAGATTTAAACTATCGGACTAAATTATAAAAATAGAAAGAAATTGGAGTTAATTTCGGGTTAATTAGAAGATTTTTATGACCAAATTGAACAAAAATAAAAATTTGACAAACTTAACATGCAATTCACCCTTTTTATTAAAGTTAGCCTGTATTTTTTGTTAATAAAGGGACACATGGCGCATGCTGATTGGTCTGTGATTTTTTCACTGTAGTTAACGTTAGGGGCAAACTGGGGTCATGATTTTTAGTTCAGGGGGCAAAATGTCTCGAATTTTTTAGGGGCTAACTAGGTACCATGTGATACTTTAGGGCCAAATGTGCTATTAAGCCCAATGCAAATAACTCAGCCGAAGTAGATGTTACTATGAAAGGAAGATGCAAGCATCTGGGCTGTGGTAATGGGTATATATGAAGAACTACTTATCATCCCGAAGATCTACTATAAGAAAATGTGACAGTGTTAATAAACTCATATAGATTGATGCTTTAAGGAGCAATCATTGATGTCATATATACAAGGTAAACTTTGCAGAAGATATTTACCTGAATATTTACTAAGAACATTACGAAACTTAGGACAAGGGTCGAAAACCAGTTTAAGAAGTGGAATATTTCACTAGCTCAAGACAGTGTGGAAAACTCGTATGAAATACAATTTCCACGAGAAAACTTATTGTAGGCCCTAAGCTTAGAAACTTTGGCCTATTTTTTTAATTTCAATTTTCTTCAAATGTCTTCATTTTAGATAATGAACATTTTTGGGGTTATTGCCAGCACCACTGGTCAGAGGGGAAGAGTTCGTTGACACCAACAGAGAATCGAACTGATGGCGGACAACAGTAATGGTAACTCTTTAAGCTTTTTTGTTGGCAGTTGAAACAAGAAAATAAGAAGTGGACGCAAGAGAGGAGATAGAAAATATTGTTTACGAAAGAAAAGAGTTAACGTTCATGTCAGCTTTTTCTAACGACATTTGACGACAATGACTGTAATAAAAATGAATTAAAAATTCAGTAACTGTAATACAAATTTTAAAAGTTCGATGACCTTATTAAAAACGCGTTAAAAGTTCAAGGACTACCAGTATAGTTTACTCTTAAAAAATAAAACTAACTCGTTAATATTCATATTTCTTACAACTTCCCCTGATAACGTCATAAAGCTTGTATAGTTGGTTTTTGTATCCAACTTTTACATTTTATATTTAATAAGGTTAGTTTGTCCCGATTTTAGGATAAAATCCTACACCATGAGGGTATAAGGAGAGCAATGGATATTCGAAAGTGCATGAGTTTTTTTTTAACATTAAAGCATGCTTTCATCGAAAAACAGAACAAATAAAAGAAATACATGGACATGGATCCCAAAACAAATCCAAGACTAACATAGAAAAAACGAACAAGAAACAGCAAAGCAACAAAGAAAAAAATAGAGAAACACAATCTGGAAGACACAACAAATCATCGGGACCGACAAGAGATCCGAGACAAGAAGCAAGCTAGAGAAACCAATCTTTAGCTGCATGTCGTGTCCGCGGTCACATAAGTATATGGATAAATGAGAAATGTAGAGAGACAAGCCATCATAAATCATCGTGTCACAAAACTTGAAATCGCCAATGAAAGATGGTCAATAAAGGAGGAGATGGTGTTGAAGAGACCATCCATTGGTTATCTGTGGATGGAATAGCAAGAGCCCAGACTGCCACCCTAAAGGATCAAAACATGCAAAATGAAACTCAAACAACCAAAAAAACTTAGCTAAGTCGGGAACGATGAGAATAAAAATAGAAGAAATATAGGCGAAGTTCTCATTCCCACCCACATCCACTCTTCCACCTCGCTAGAGAGGCCTGGACAGGACCAAGGTCATCGAAGAAAGAATCTCATTGAGTAGGCCAACAGGGTGCACGAAACAACAAAAACAAAGAAAGAGAGGAAAACTAAAGTAAAGAATGAGAGGAGAAGAAGAGAAAAATGCCAAAGCCAAAGAGGGGTGAGAGGCCAACCGTCGAAGCCAGTAGCGGCTAGCCACTGTTGAAATAATAAGGGTTGGGGCTTCTTTTTAGACAGAATGAAGAGGATAGGGTTTTTATAGAGATATATGTGTTGGGTCACGCTGGTACACCCCATGGCACAGGGAAAAAATTATCTGACGATCACCTCTAGAGATCCATGTACGAGGAACGAATCGGGGTGAATAAGGGTGAAGAATTACATGTTTAAAGTATGGAATTTTGAATTTGGAGAATATAGATATCCAATCACGATTTCACGATGTCATTTCCTAAGCGGCAACAATAACACTCCGATCTTTACTTAGTTCACCTAGTTAAAACGAGCATGTAAAACTCTCTAAACTATTTAAAGGATTTTGTGAAAAAATATTAATGACTGCTAGATCTTTCATGCCTTTATATAGCCTTTGTAATCTTAATTCAACTCATATAAGGATTTCAATATCTATAATCCTAGTTTAACTTAATTAGGATTTCAATATATGTATATATATATATATATATATATATATATATCTAATCTCAATTCAACTTTAATTGGGATTTTAATATATATATAATATAATCCCAATTAAACTTAATCAGGGTTTCAATATATATATTAATGTATATAATCTCAATTCAACTTTAATTGGGATTTCAATATATATTAATTTAAATTGAATTATATTATTTATATATTAAAAGAGTTATAATTAAAATAATTACTTTCTTTTAATATTTATCTAATAGTTAAATTATAGGGTAAAATACACAAATGACCACTAAAATATCTTTAAAAATACAAAATGGTCATCAAACTTTCAAATGTTACATAATGGGCATTAAACTTAGTTTTGTTGCAAAATGATTATTGAGCCGTTAACTGTCATTAATTGGGTGACGTGACGTTACAGAAATTTAAATAATAGAACATTTAATCCTCCATCAACATTTAATCAATTTATTCCTAATTTAACCCTCATTATTGATGTCTAAATTGATTGAATGTGTAAATATTGAGGATTAAATATGTTATTATACAAATTTTTGTAACTGTCATGTCTCCTAGTTAACAATAGTTAATGGCCCAGTGACCATTTTGTAATAAAAACTAAATTTTAATAACCATTATGTAATTTTTGAAAGTTTGGTGACTATTTTGTATTTTTAGGGATAGTTTAGTGACCATTTGTGTACTTTACCCTAAATTATATATATATATCAAATATATATTACTTTAACTAAATTCATGTATAACAAATTTATACACATATAATTTGTTTAATATATGCTCGTTTCAATCGTGGTGTGACCCTGTGGGTTCTTGTAACGTTAGTAGTAAATATTAGAACATTTCTAATATTACAAACAATGAGTGACATCTAGCAATATGTCATTGTCACCTAAATTACAAGAAATTGTGATTCGACATAACCTCTTCATGATTAACTATTTTCATGTATTACATCATTTTTTCATTTATATCTCGATTGGACACAAGTCATGGAACAATCACACTTGTATAGTCTATCTAATATTTCTTGATATCTTGAGCAAACTATTATTAATGAATAACTATGATATCTCATATCAACTTATTCGAGCATGACCATGCATTTTTAGTCTCGCTCAATCAACCGCCTACAATATTACTCCTACTATGTAAGAGAGATAAATCCTATATTGACCAACCACATCCCGCTACATAGATTGTGACATATCCAATATCAGTCTTTATAGTGTAGTTAGCTACAACACACGTTTGACTATATCAAAATATGTGACTCATGATGTTGAAATAATGATGATCTCAAGTCTGAGGATCATACATGTAGTTATCATTATGAGCAATGTTGTGACTATCACATAATAATCCAAGAAACATGCTCATAGCGAGTCTAGTCCAGTATGTCTTTCTCTAACACATACTTATGTATTGATTTTGACATCTCCATGACAATAATTATTGACCAATGAATCTTAAAAAAAAACATATTTATTCTTAGGACTTTATTGTAAAATAGTTTATTTATTACACAGTAAATTAACTAAAACAATAATGGAACGCTTTACATTAATAAACAAGGTAAAATAAGTATGTAATTACAATCATTCATATTGGTTTTTGGGCATACACCAACAATCTCCCACTAACACCAAGACCAATCACTCATATATCTAATACCAAGTGACTTAGTGTGATGCTCATGCTATTGTTGTGTCCAAGGCATGGCTAGTGGATAATTGAGTTTGTAATCCATTTGCACTCTGTATATTTTCATATCTCATAGAAACGTTTATGTATGTGTTTGGATCATTGGTGAGATCTGGGTTCCTTTTGTTTGTGCAATAGCTCTATTGTTTATCACAACAAAGTTCTATAGCATCTTATATGATACGCACAACCCCTAGTTCGGGTATGAACTTTTGATCCAAGAAGATTTCTTATATCATTTCACTAGTTGTTTATATATATTCAACCTCTGTCGTAGAATCTTGCTTTGAAATTTTCAAGCTTACAATATCTTTATTAAGGCAGAACACAAAACACGGTTGCCATCGTGAATCATCCTTAATAGTTTGGAAGTTGGCATTAGTATAACCTTTTATACTTAGCTATTCCTTACCTCCATATATAAGGAATGTATCATTAGTTCTTCTTAAGTAGTTAAGGACGGTTTTTAACTACGACCCAGTGACCTACACCAGGGTCTACCTGGTATCATCTTGCCATACTTAACGTTTATGATACATCTGGACGAGTACATAACATGACATACATGATAAATCCAACTGCTGAAGCATATAGAATCTTACTCATGCGCTCTCTTTCTTGAGGTGTTGTAGGACACATTTCTTTTGAGAGTGAAATACCATGTCTCATAGGTAAGAACCCCCTCTTAGATTCTTCCATATTGAATCTTTTCAATACTTTATCAATGTATGTATTTTGACTAAGCCCTAGAAGTCTTCTCGATCTATCTCTATAGATATTGACTCCTAATATGTATGTTGCATTACCCAAATCTTTGATGAAAAAAATATTTTCCTAACCAAGTCTTTACATGTTGTAAGATAGGTATGTCATTTCCTATTATTAGTATGTCATCCACATACAGTACCAAGAATATGATAGTGTTTCCACTAATTTTCTCGAAAATACATGGCTCATCTTCATTTTTAATAAAGCCAAACTCTTTGATTACATTGTTAAAACAAAGATTCCAACTTCGAGAAGTTTGCTTCATTCCATAAATGGAACTTTGTAGCTTGTATATATTTTCGACATCTTTTGGATTGACAAAACCTTAAGGCTGTGTCATGTACACATCATTATCTAATTTTTCATTAAGGAAAGCGGTTTTAACATCCATTTGCCAGATTTCATAATCATAAAATGTAGCTATCGCAAGTAAGATCCAGATGGACATAAACATAGCAACGAGAGAAAATATTTCATCATAGTCTATATCATGAATTTGAAAAACCCTTAGCGACTAATCGTCCTTTGTATATTTATACATTACCATCCATGTCGGTTTTCTTTTTGAAACCCCATTTGTACCTTATGGGCTTAATCCCTTCAGGTGGATCAACCAAAGTCCAAACTTGGTTTTCTGACATGAAATCCATCTCGGACTTCATGGCCTCTATCCATTTCTCAAAGTCTGGGCTCGTCACTACTTCTTGATAAGTCTTAGGCTCATCTTGATTCATGAGGAGAATACCACCATGCATTGTGACAAGAAATCCATATCTCCCAGACACATTGATTTCTCTCAAATATCTTTGTAGTGGTTGTGTTTCCAAAACAGTTAAATGCTACTCAACAACTTGTGGAGCTTGTTGTTCAATCTCTGGTTCAGTTATTTGTGGTTTATCTGGACTTTCATTGAGTTTAATATTTCTCCCACTTTCTTTTTCTAAAAACAAATTCTCTTTCGAGGAAGATTACTGTTCGAGAAACAAACATTTTGTTCTCGTTAGGATTGAAGAAATAATATCCTTTAGTTTCCTTAGGATATCCTACAAAAATAATATCCTTTAGCTTTGTAGACATATGATGTTTAACTAAGCTTCACATCCCCAAATTTTCATAAAAGATATACTAGGAATCTTCCTATTCCATATCTCGTATGGTGTCTTTTGAACCGATTTAGATGGAACATGATTTAGTGTGAAAGTAGTTGTTTCTAGTACATGTCCCCAAAAAGAAATTGGAAGATCAACATTACTCATCATTGATCGAACCATGTCTAACAGTGTTCAGTTTCTTCTTTCGAATTTCAATTCCATTGTGGAGTACTAGGAGGTGTAAGTTATGAGACAATCACATACTCCTTAAGAAGTTTATCAAACTCTAAGCGTAAGCATTCTAAATGTAACCCCCTAAACCCGACCCAAAAGAAATAGGTCGAATCTAAGAAGTCACGTTTGAAAACTTTTCCCTCAAGAAAACAAATTTTAAATATTATACTTTAATTTAAAAAGAATACATAAAATGATAATTTAAAAAATATCTTATAATAAATAATTTAGCAAATGTCATAATTAATATCCGAATATTTAATAAAAATATTTGAATAAAATCAACAATAAACGAATGTTAAAAATAACCCCAAAACATAAATAATCCAAAAGTCTGAAATTACATCAATGTCTCAAAATAATAATCTAAATAACTAAAAATAATTTCGTACTGATTATTAAAATAACCAGATAAAATGTGAGATCCTCCAAGTACCGTAACGCCTAGGTTCTGCGTATCTGAAAGAAGAACTAAGGGGAGTAAGCTAAAGAGCTTAGTGTGTCTCTAAAGTGCAAGGAAAACCATAATCATAAAACATAGTAATATTTTCTTAAAAATCTTTATAACATAAAACAAATGGTACAATATCACAAGCGTAGTGCAATGCACCCAACAACGTCCGCCAAAAATGAGGAAGGTTCCCGTAACCTCCTCCCTTCGTCTGCCAATTCGAAGTGGAATTCAGCCCGAAGGGTGAAACCACTGAACTTCCTCCGTACAAATCCTAACCCATGCCCATACATGTATGATGTTTAAAACTCAAATTTCATAAACACAATTCCATAAATCCGATATTCCATAAACATACGCCATAAATCCATAAATCATGGTTTCCGTAAATTCTGATATTTCATAAATCATAATTAAAAACACATTCTAAAATCATAGCATATGATGTCAATCATACAAGCCATAATGCAGATCATAATCAAGTAAGGTATAAAACCATATAAAAAATTATTTATTTATAGCACCGTAAGAAAACACACCTTAAGCAACAATAGCTCTAATGCTGCGACGAACGTCTCTCATGTTCAGATCTAGCACTGGGCCTAGCTAAATCGGAACCTACAATATCAAACTCTACATTAAAAATCTATCACTATGATCAAAGAATTATTCCTAAATACTAATCTAACGAAATTTAATAATACTTATCTGATTCGAATAGTTGATCTTCAAATCAACCAAAGATATAGTTGAATTGAGCGGTGCAGAGACTCAGCGGGGTTTGATTGAATTAAATAAATCAAATAAAAAAGAAAAAAAGATGTGTTTTGAATATAAATCGAGAGAGGGAGAGGGGAAGACGGCTGCGGCAAAAATAAACAAAATTGAAGGGGAAGGGTGGCTTATATAACCAATTCTTTGGATAAATTACAAGGCAAGTCCTTGTACTTTTGTAGGGTTCACAAAGTAGGCACCAATTATCAATTCTTTATGAAAAGGTCACTAAGTTTGTTTAAAATTCAATTAATTCCCAAATTTCTTAATTAGGGTTACATTTTTAAATTCCCAATTTCCAGGGTTTTGAATTTAGGGATTTCAAAATTAGGTTTTTGAATTGCGGGTATTTTTGGGGTGTTACAGGTGTAAGTTATGAGACAATCACATACTCCTTCAGAAGTTCATCAAACTCTAAGCGTAAGCATTCTCCCCCTCGATTTGATCAAAGAGAGCCTCAATTTTTTTTTTGTAGTTGGTTTTGTACTTCATTCTTAAATTCCTTGTACTTTTCAAGGGCTTCAGATTTATGACGTATTAGGTAAATGTACCATATCTACTAAAGTCACCTGTGAAAGTAATGAAGTATTGAAACCCTTCTATGGCTTGTGTATTCCTAGTTGTTTGTGCTCCTTTTGTTCATAATTTTTGTTGTTGTGCTTGTTTGTGTTTTGTTTATGATGGGATATGTTTCCATGTTCTTGCTTCTGTTGTTGTCCCCAGGACTTTGTTTTCCAATTCGTTTCTCTTTTTTTCCATTATGCTTTGTTGCTTATGTATCATTGTTTTTGTTTCAATAAAATGTCGGCGTGTTCAATTATCAAAAAAATTATTTCTAAAAGGAAGTCAAGTGGTGGCTACTTTTATATGTACCCAACCCTAACTATTCTAGGACTACTATACCTCATCTAAAAATGTCTTGAAAACTCTTTATTTATAGGGTAGAATTTGGAGTGAAATGAAAAAATGACAAGGAGAAGTTGTCGTGACATAGGCCCTTCAAATGGCTTGTATTGAGACAAAAGACGTTTAAGTCGCGACATGAGCACTGTCTTGCTTTCTTCTCTTATATATATATATGTTCTTTTTTGTTTTCTGTTAGAACTCATTCATACCAACATAAAAGTTCAGGAAAATTTATGGTAAGTTGGATTATTCCTAAAATGCATAATATTAAAATAGATTTCATATTAAATCAAACAAAATGCATCAAGTAGGCTAAAAATGAAAAATGATAAAAATAACTCTAAATTGGACCTAAAAACTCTAAAACATGTAAATTTACTATTGGCAAGACACATATATTGTAAGAAGTTGTGAGAAAACATGGTCATTTTTATGAATAATCATAGCTTCATCAATTTTGTGGACAACGTTTGTCCATGGTCTCTACAACAACCAGGGACCAAGGTATTCTTTAGGTGGAAGGGCTGTCAATCAGGGATGGAGTCAGAATTCACCCATGAGAGAAGTAGGTTGTCTAACTTTGAAATGAGTATGATCTTAAAAAGTAACTAAACTATAAAATTAAGGGAGTTAAGATTTATTTTTCTAATTTTAAAATTAAATGACTTAAAAGATAATTAAACTAAAAAATTGGAAGTAAACTGAATTTCATTAATTTTACAACTAACAACATCATAAATTAATTAAGGGTAAACTTCACCGGAGGTCTCTTTTGTTTGGGTCGTGTTCTATTTTGGTCACCCATTTTGAAAAAAATGTTATTCTTGCCACTTACGTTTTTGATATGTTATATTTTGGTCACTGTGCTGTTAACACCCGTTAGTTTGATGATGTGGCACGTCAGTCAAAAGGGTTAATTTCTAATTTGACCCCTAAACTTTAAACAAAATATTAATTTAACCCCTAAACTCTATCAACCTCACTTTTAACCCACAATGTCACTACTTCGACCACCTTCTTTGGTGGGTGATAGCTCCGACCTATCTCCTTCTACTTCTTTCCATCCATTTTTTTTTGCCTTTGCCCTTTATCAAATGCTAAAACAAACTCTCTATTTTTTCATGCCAAAGTTTGGAATTTTCTTTCTTTCAACAATTCACTTAGTCCAAAAGAGAAATCTGCAGTTTTAATTTCTCCTTGCTCCATCCGTTCCAGCTTAAATAGGGGAGTCGCTGGTTGCGGTCTATTTCTCGTTGTGCTTTGGATGTTGCTAATGGTCCCACACCTACCATTGTTTCTTTGGTTTGAGACCCAAGTTGTTGGCTGCCATCGAAGGAAGGGTGGTTCATGCTAAAACGGATGGAGCAAGGAGAAATCAAAACTGCATATTTCTCTTTTGGACTATGGGAATTGTCGAAAGCAAGAAAGCTCCAAACTTTGACAGGAAAAACAGAAAGTTTATTTCAGCTTTTGATAAAGGGCAAAGGAGGAGGAAAGGGGTAGAAAGAAGTAGAAGGAAATTAGGTCGGAGCTATCACCCATAAAAGAAGGCGGCCGGAGCAGTGACATCGTGGGTTAAAAGTAAGGTTGAGAGAGTTTAGGGGATAAATTAATATTTTGTTTAAAGTTTAGGGGTCAAATTAGAAATTAACTCTTTTGACTGACGTTTCATGTCATTAAACTAATGGGTGTTAACAATACAGTGACCAAAATAAAACAGATAAAAAACGTAAGTGGCAAGAATAATCTTTTTTCAAAATGGGTGACCAAAATAGAAGGCAACCTAAACAAAAGGGACCTTAATGAAGTTTGCCCATTAATTAAACTAAAAATTTTGGGAGAGACAAAGACTTGATTACAATAATTTCAAAACTAACAATAACTTAAAATGCAATTAAACCACAACCCCACCCAAAAAGGAAATTTAGTTTCAACTTATATAATAAATTTGAAAACAAATATGGACTAATTATAATTTGGCCTCTTATTTATTTTTAAAAAAAAATATGTTTTATCGATTCTGGCTCCACGTGGCAACTACACACTCCTTGCATCAGAGGCGGATCTACATGGTCTTGGAGGGAACAATTGCACCCTTTTTGGGGGGGAAATTAGTGTTAAATTTCTTTTAAAAAAATCAATTCAATGTGTATAGAGAAAAAAATGAAAATTTGCATACTCGCCTAAGAAAAAAATTATTTTAGATCTCATTTTTAAATTTTTAGATCCTCAACCTCATGGGCTTCGTCCACCCTTCAAGGGCTTACTAGATTGAGTCACCCCTGCCTTTTATTTTCCATGTCTTTCACCATTCGACCATACACTCAACTCTATTCTTTGTTAACCTTGTTAGCTTCATTGACTTCGTCAACCATGCCGGTATCGTAAACCAAATCAAACCTATTCTTTGCCTAATAACTTCAAAAATGAGGTGTACTTAATGACTTATTACTTTATCTCTTTTAATCGAGGGGTAAATTTAAGAGTTTTGAAAATGTAAAGCTAAGAAACATTCACAGTAAAAAGGTAAATTACTGTAAAAATATTTTTTTGGCCATTAAGAAATCATCATTAAAACCTTAAAAACAATAAGTCCCTCGGTTCATGAGGGGATACAAAGCCCACGAAGGGGGCACAAATTCAATCGAGAAGAGTTAGCAACCCAGTCCACAGCCCTGTTGCACGATCGATGAACAAAAGAGAAAACAACAACCTCAAAACAGTTACATGATAATAAAATATCCTTATCGATAAGAGCAGACTCTCAACAAGAGTGACGATGGTCTTTCAGGCGTTGTATTAAACCCTTATTGTAATATTCAATAATGATCTTTAGAGGACCCCTCGATACAGCATTATTTAGGCCCAATCTAATAGCGGAAGCTTCAGCCAAATTAACCGAACTAACAAAGCAAAGAGAAGCAGAACCACCCACTATTCTACCTTGGTGGTCTCAGATAATAGCAGGGATTCTTGCTTTAGGAGAGAGAAAGGCGATCAAAGTATCACAATTGATCTTAAACCAACCTTTAGGAAGAAGGGATCAAATCTCTCGGTCAAATGGGTGAGAGACGGGAGGAGCAGAGACGCTTGTAGTGGCCGAAACAAACTCAGCGTAAGAGATTTCAACAGAGTGCCAAGTTCCCACAGGATCCTTACTAGCCCCCTAGAAGGATAGCTCATTCCTTGCTTTCCATACATGCCACAAAAGAAAGGCAGTGACATTATGGGCTAAAAGTGAGGTTGAGAGAGTTCAGAGGGCAAATTAATATTTTGTTTAAAGTTTAGGGGTCAAATTAGAAATTAACCCACCCTTTTGACTGACGTGTCACATCATCAAACTAACGAGTGTTAACAACACGGTGACCAAAATAAAACAAATCGAAAACATAAGTGGCAAGAGTAACATTTTTTCAAAATGTGTGACCAAATTAAAACAAATCGAAAACATAAGTGGCAAGAGTAACATTTTTTCAAAATGTGTGACCAAATAGAACACAACCCAAACAAAAAGGACCTCCATTACCCATTAATTAAACTAAAAATTTTGGGAGGGACAAAGACTTAGTTACAATAATTTCAAAACTAATAATAACTTAAAATGCAATTAAACCCCAACCCCACCCAAAAAAGGAAATTTAGTTTCAACTTATATAATAAATTTGAAAACAAATATGGACTAATTATAATTTGACCTCTAATTTATTTTTTAAAAAAAATATGTTTTATCGATTCTTGCTCCACCATGGCAACTACACACTCCTCACATCAGAGGCGGATCTACATGGTCTTGGAGGGGAACAATTGCACCCCATTTTTTAGGGAAAAATTTAGTGTTAAATTTCTTTTAAAAAAATCAATTCAATGCGTATAGAGAAAAAAATGAAAATCTGCATACTCATCCAAGAAGAAAATTATTTTAGATCTTATTTTTGAATTTTTAGATCCTCAACCTTATTGGCTTCGTCCACCCTTCAATGGCTTACCAGATTGAGTCACCTCTGCCTTGTGTTTTCCAGCTCAACTCTATTCTTTGCTAACCTCGTTAGCTTCATTGACTTCGTCAACCTCGCTAGTATCATAAACCAAATCAAACTTTTCTTCACCTAATAACTTCAAAAAAATGAGGTATACTTAATGACTTATTACTTTATCTCTTTTAATCAAGGGGTAAGTTTAAGAGTTTTGAAAATATGAATCTAAGAAACATTCATTGTAAAAAACAAAATTACTGTAAAAAAATTTTTTCTAGTAAGAAATCATCATTAAAACCTTAAAAACAGTAAGTCCCTTGGTTCATGAGGGGGATACAAAGCCCACGAAGGGGGCACAAATTCAATCGATAAGACTTAACAACCCAGTCCATAGCCCGGTTGCACGATCGATGAACAAAAGAGAATATAACGACCTCAAAATGGTTACATGAGAATAAAATATCCTTCTCGATAAGAGTAGACTCACAGCTAGAGTGACGACGGTCTTTCAGGCGTTGTATTAAACCCTCATTGTAATATTCAATAATGATCTTTAAAGGACCCCTCGATACAACAGCATTTAGGCCCAATCTAATAGCGGAAGCTTCAACCAAATTAACTGAACCAACAAAGCAAAGAGAAGTAGAACCACCCACCATTCTACCTTGGTGGTCTCGGATAATAGCAGCGATTCATGCTTTAGGAGAAAGAGGGGCGTTTGAAGCATCACAATTGATCTTAAACCAACCTTCAGGAGGAAGGGACCAAACCCTCGATCAAATAGGTGAGAGACAAGAAGAGTAGAGACGTTTGTAGTGGCCGAAACAAACTCAGCGTAAGAGATTTCAATAGAGTGCCAAGTTCCCATAGGATCCTTACTAGCCCTTGAGAAGGATAGCTCATCCCTTGCTTTCTATACACGCCACAAAAGAAAGGCTATGAGGCTCAATCTGTCCATACATCTACCTTTATCACCCAGATTCAATAAAGAAGCCCACCACTTGAGAAAACCTGGAAAACCTTCTTTTCAAGGGCAATAATTAAATCTAGATGCCCTCCATTCTACTTGAGCATAAGGACAAAAAAGAGGATATGCTCAATACTTTTCTCCTCTTGGAAACATCGACTACAGAAGGGAGAAATAGGAACAAACCTTTTTATGAGGTTTCCATTAGCCGCAATGGCATTATTACAAGCTTTCCACAATAAGGTTCTAAGCTTATGAAGGACCTTGAGGTTCCAAATGGAATCCTAAAGCTTGGTGTTTTTCGCATATCCTCACTCGAACTAGGATTCGTCTGTACAATTATACAATCCAAGATAACTCAATAACCAGATTTTACTGAATAATCTCCATTCTTGTTGTGAATCCAGAAAAGTTCATCATGAACCTGAGGGTCCCCCAACCGGGATCACTCTAAATTTTCTCAATCTCTTCATTAAAAAACAAAGACTGAAGCTTTGCCATGTTCCACGACCTACCATCCTCAAATATTAGGTGAGACACAAGAGTCTTTTGATAGTTATTGGGTCTATTCGGCTTGACTATAAAAGTTTTCCATGTTGGGGATCCATCGGTCTTTCCCAAATAAGGGTATATTTCCTATTTCTTATGTTTCAAATAGCACCCAATCAAATGGTGTCAATCTCGCTTTTGATACTCTTCTAAACCCATGAAGGGTTGTGGCTTGAAAGAGCATTAAAGATATCGCCTCTTGGATAGTAGATGCCCCTCATAATTCTAGCAAGGAGTGAGTCAGGACTTTTAATGATACGCTAGGTATTTTGGCAAAGAAAGCTTTATTGAACGTGTGTAAATCTTTGAACCCCATTCCTCCTTCACACTTGGGCAGGCCATCTTGTCCCATCGCAACCAATGGATGCTTTCACGAGGTTTCGTTGAGTTGCCCCACCAAAATTGAGCCAAAATGGAGTTAAGCTCATTACAAAATGAGACCGAGAGGAGAAAGCACTGCATCACCTATGATGGGATTGTTGTAGCTACTACTTTGACCAGAACTTCCTTTCCAGCTTGGGAAGGAAGAAGACCCTTCCATCTTTTTAGTTTCTTCCTAACCCTTTCTTCAATAAATCACAGGGCCTCTTTCTTGCCTTTTCCCTAAATAGAAGGCGGCCCCAAGTAGGTGCTTCCTTCCTCTATAATACCAAAGCCCAAGGAATTCGTAAGAGAAATTTTTGAAACCAATGACTTTCCATAATTAATAGTCTGACATGTAACTTTTTGAAAGAAAAAGACAATAATGTTCTTGACACTTGAACAATTTTCAGCATTTGCCTTAGTAAACCCCAAGTAGGTGCTTCCTTCCTCTATAATACCAAAGCCCAAGGAATTCGTAAGAGAAATTTTTGAAGACGGGATCGCATTCGAAAAGAAGAAGACCAATGACTTTCCATAATTAATAGTCTGACATGTAACTTTTTGAAAGAAAAAGACAATAATGTTCTTGACACTTGAACAATTTTCAGCATTTGCCTTAGTAAACAAAATACAGTCATCTACGAACATCATGTGGTTAAGGACAGGGCACCTTCTTCCTAGATAAAGCCCAGAGAATATTTGTTCCCTTTGTTCTTTCTTGATGTTCCACAAGAAGGTATTAGAGATAAGAAGAAAGAGATATGGGGATAGAGGGTCACCCTGACGGATCCCCTTTTGCAGAGAAAATTATCTCCATCTTTCTCCATTGATCACAAGAGAGATTGCATTCCATAATTCTCGTCGCCCACCAATCATAGAAGCCCATGTTCACCATTAGAAGTTGGATAACATCCCAATCTACCTTGTCATGGACCTTCTCGAGATCCAATTTAAGAGCCATACATTTACTGGATCCTTTCCTTTTTCTTTTGATAGCATGAAAAGCCTCATGAGCTATCATTGTCTTGTATAATTCTGGCGAGAACAAAAGTCGCTTGCATTGGCGAGATAATCTAAGGAAGAATGACTTTAAGCCAAGACTCCATTATCTTAGATATGATCTTATAAGCAAAATTACATAGGCTAATGGGTATGTAATGGTTTACTTCTTCCCCCTAAGACTTTTTTGGGATAAGAACAATATTTGTTTTGTTTAGCTCTTTGGATAAATGTCATCCTCGAAAAAAAACTCTAAGCCATAGAGAACGTATCCGACTTCATGTTATCCCAAAAGGTTTGAAAAAAAATCCTTGGAAAACCATCCGGCCCTGGGGCTTTTATTACACCCAAACTGAACACAACTGCCTTAATTTCTTCCTTAGAAACTTCACAAGAGTGTTCGATTTATTTCATCAGAAACAATTTTTGCAATGCAATCCTCATCCACTGAGAAGTCGATACTTGAATCTCTTGAGAAGAGCTGAGAGAAATGATACTTGGAAATAGGTAGCTATTTCATCCTCATCTTCCAACCAAGATCCATTATGACATTTGAGTCTCAAAATAGCGTTCCCCGTCTGTTTTGAATAGTTGTTGCATGCAAAAACTTAAGATTTTTTGTCCCTCTACATTAAGCCAATTTAGCCTAGCTCTTTGATGTCAATGTTTTTCTTCTCTTTCCTATTCCTTTTTGAGCTACTCTTTTAAGTCTTTAACAATCTGGGCAGAAGAGGAAGTAATGGGATGTTGTTGGATTTCAACAATTTTCTTACATAATTCATCCACCGTTTCCATGTTTTTGCTATACTTGTCCTTGCTCCATCGATGAAGTTTCACTCTTGTTTTCTTGATTCTTTTACAGAACCGATAATCCCTGTGTCCACCATTCTCTTGCTTTCAAATCTTTTCCAATGTGGTTTTACACTCTTCTTTCATTAGCCACTTTGACTTAAACTTGAAGTCTCTTCGAGATCTTTTATTCACGCCCAAAGTGAAACAAATTAAAGGGCAATGATCCGGCTCTATTGCTGGTTTGCAAACACCCACAACTTTATCAAACCTGGAGCACCAAGCAATATTAAAAAAGATCTTATCCAATCTTTCAAGAATGGCGTCGTCTTCTATTCTCTTGTTGGTCCAGGAAAATGAGCCCTCTTTAGTAGCCATAATCGTCAGTCCACATTCGTCAAGAAATAAACTGAGCCAGCTCGCCTGGGTTAAATCATACAAATGACCTCCTGTTTTCTCCTCCATATTGGACACAACATTTGAGTTACCTTGTAACACCCTCAACGTATATTCGATATTCGAACACACATTAAAGATGTTACTAACTGATTTACACTGATTTTCAGACTTGTAAATTTTTTTTATAATATTCTTGCTTATCTAGTTCAGTGGTTGGCCCTTTCTCGGTTTCTACTAAATTACAAATCTATCTAGAGTCACCTAATTTCGACCCTGAATTGGTTTATAAAATACTTTAATCAGTTATTAAAAAGAAAATATAATTTAGGGTGAAAACTATGTGTGCTGCCTAGACCCTTTCTTGATATTTAAAATCACTACGCGATAAACAACCAACTAAGTTTAAAATCGTTTGAAGCATCTTTTCTAATATTCTTAATTCCTCAAACTAAGTCATGTTTCTAGATCATACAAAATAGCCACTTATCTAATATCTATAAATGCCCCACTAGACTTGGATGTGGTGATACTTACTGATAATGTAGGCTAACTTTATCCAACGATGTGCAGCTCCTCCTCTGCTATCTAGTCTGAGGTACCTACGTGTGATAGAAAACACACGCTAAGTATAACTTAGTGAGGCATAATCATAACAGTGTATACAATGATTATTAATCTGTAATGTAGGAATAATTATGTAAGAAATGTTGTACTGCAATAATTTTGTACTGTAAAGTCATGTACTGTACTACAAAATCTTATGGCCCAAAGTAAATATTAAGTCATATAACAATGCAGTACAGTTTCTGCAAAATGGCAAGTGATTTCCAATTGCAGTTGATAACATTTTATCATGCATAGAACTACCTTACATGTATAGTTCATTAAACTAATATAATATTCAAACCATAGGATTCGATTTGTCTTACCAGTCTTGTGTACAATAAGCTTTTTAGCTTAACTACCTGCATAAATGCATTTCAAGTTTTATAGCCCAAAGTACAAAATATGAGATGCTATGGTATGCGAGTCATCACGACCGCGTAGTGTCTACGACGCAGTAGCGTCTGCATCGCTGAAGCGACTGAGATGAGTACGTACTTGAGGACGCCATTTGCTCCTCATACTCGCACATTTTGTGCTATGTAACACCGTAGTGTTTGAACTGACTCCGCAGAGTCTAACTCGACTCCGTAGAGTCTATCTCGATCTCGAAGAGTCTATCTCGACCCCGAAGAGTCTATCTCGCACCGTAGTGCTATGATGCAGCTGCTAAGACCCTATGGATATCTAACTATACCAAAGATTCTCATGCAATTTCATGTGAACCTATGGTATACGAGTCATCATAACGACACCGTAGTGTCTAATGGTGAGTTCGTACTCGAAGATGCTCTTTGCTCCTCATTATAGCATCTTTTTGTGCTAGTCGACACCGTAGTGTCTAATCATCACTGAAGTGACTGCAACGCCGTAGCGTCTGATATCAACACTGAAGTGTCTGGATCGCACCGTAGTGTTGGATTGTAGCAGCTATAACTCTATGGATATCCAATTATACCAACGACTCTCAAACTAGTACTTGGGCATAACAATATAATATTTTCATATTTAATATCCAATCCTTTAATATTGTTATCCATAATTCGTTAATGGACAGTTCATATCAAAATATCTAAAATTCGATTTACCTTGAGTAAATCATTATGCTATAATCATTGTATCAATATGCCCTTTAATATTTCATGCTATTTTGCATAAATAAGCCATCATACATTTTTATTTATACCAATGCCGATTCATCACAAGTTGTCCTATTTATCAACATGTCATAAATACATATAATGCAATCACTCATATCATATATATAATAAATAAGTAAAAATGATCTCACCTAGGCCATGCATGATATTAGCCTCACTAAGCTATTTCGATACTTTTTCCTTGCTATCTTTTGATCTGATAGCCTCATCAATAGCTGTACAGTACCATTTGAACATATATATAACAATATTCATGTTAGATTTTTAATCTAACATCGCTTAACTATAAAATACTAGTATAATTATTCGAATATAAAATTTTTCCAAATATTTTCTCTTTTTCTCCCTTAGTAGCCGAAAAGTCTATTTTGGTCCCTAGTGACCATTTTGCAACTTTTGCAATTTATTCAAGCCCGAATCACAATTACTTCATAATTCTAACATTTTCCACTAACTTTTACTCAATGTCCTTCAATCCACTAACTTTTTTAAAGTGACATTTTAGTCACTAATTTCACACAAAAGTTTGCAAACTTGTACTAATTAATCAATCCAACATTTTTGCAATGTTTCTCAAAATTTTCCTTTTATTTTAGCTCTTGATCGAATTGGTCGCTAAACCTTATCAATGTTGTTTTTCATTTAAAAAACATTCTAATGCGTTCAAAATAATTATTCCAACATATATTCTTTATTTCCAAAAATTAACACTTAAAACCCCAATTTATTCCTACATGTCAAATTGGATGTCTAAGCTTTTCAAGGACTTTATTTTGGTCCTAATTCCATAATCAAGCTTCTAAATTCATAATCTCTTCAAATACATCACTAGGATAATTTTCACAATATTTCTCCAAATTTCCCCATGTATTCCGAAATGGTCACTTAAAGGACTAGTTGAGGATTTTTCATTCTAACATCAAAATCAAGCTTCTAATATCATCTATCTTTCATTTTCATCATCAATTTCAAAACCCTGAATAAAATACCAAATTCTAGGGTTAGGGTTTTTGATCCTTAAACATGAAATTAATCTCAATCTAAGCTTGATTTAATCTCTTCAACACTAGATTTGCATAGATCAAGCTTCAATCTAAACATGGAACATGAAACCCTATTTTCTCTCTCTTCAAGAACATAATCAAATCTTCATAACTCTTGATAAAATTGCTATCAAATGAAAGAGAATTGAAAATAGATCAAATTTCTACCAAAAACATACCTTGAATCTTGTTCGGGAGCCTTCAAAATGCTTGGAGAAAATTGTGTATTTTTCCCCTATTTTTCTCTTGTGTTTCAAATTTGAGGGGAAGAAGATGAACATTTTGTTCATCGTTTTTTTTAATTTATGCCACATGTAATTAATAAATTGAATTTTTATTCAATTTAGTCCTTATTCCAAAATTAACCTCCAACTGAATCATAATTTACAAGTTGTCATTCTAGTTCAATTCCAACCATATTCCATTCAACTCTAACCAAAATAGAGTAATGCTTTCACATGGGAAATTACCATATTTCCCATGGTACTTTCATAATATTTCAAAATTGCCATTGTGACCAAATTACAAAAACTAGTCACTTAAATCACTAATTTTGCCATTTTGTAAAAATTCAACTATTCTAGTTAAATCACAATCAACCAATTAATAATTTATCCATAATATTATATTTTATTAATTTTCCGTGACTTATGGAACAACCTCTGAAATTTCTATTCGATCTGATTTCCTGATATTCACTTACTACTTCTAATGCGATTTTCCTTTCACCGGGCTATCAAATAAATTCTAAAAATTCCTTATTTTTGTATATGAAAAATAAATAATATTATCAAATAAAATATTCCATATTTATGAAGTCAAACTTAAAATTTTAAATCGATCCAAATATACCGATAATTACCCGAAATCTTTATCGGATACAATTTCTCATAATTGGCTATCCATATGAATAATATTAACTCAGACTGATTCCTTTTTATCAATCTAAAGTACTGACATGGGACCTTCCCAATAGGTCACTCATCCTAGTGCGACTCTAGTCTTAGCACGCTTAACTTTGAATTTCACTTAAACTTTAACTGTGATTTCCTAATATTTAAAATATCGGATCAAACCAGTAATTCCACCTTTGTTCCACACCAATAGGTGCTCTATCTATTTATGAAATAAAACACCTAACTTTTGAGAAATTACAACTTTGATCCTTCAACTGTTCATATTTCGACTTGTACCATACAAGTTTTGGAAACTTATCATTTTGGTCACTAAACTTTAACATTGAATTACCATTCCAATTTTTCCTGGGAATATTATCAAACTTTGCGAGTACCTTAATTTGCTTATCCTCTATCACATGGTACTCTAAATTCTCAAAAATTCCTTTCCTAGAATCCATAATTAAAGAAATCCTAATTTTTATATTTTGTCATTTTATTCACTAAGCTTTTAAGCCTTTATCTTAATGCTAAATGACTCTTAAACAACTTAGAAAATTTTGGGGCATTACAATTCTCCCTTTTAAGAAAATTTCTTCCTCGAATTTTAAAACGTACCTAATTTAAATAGTTTCGGGTACTACATTCTCATTTTCTCCTCGGTCTCCCAAGTTGCCTCTTCCACTTTATGGTTCCTCCAAAGGACTTTGACCAAAGGAATTTTCTTATTTCTCAATTCTTTGACTCCATACGATAAAATCTCTACTTCTTATTCTTTATATGTTAAATCAGGTTGCAATTATATCTCTTCTGGAGTGATAACATGCGAGGGATCTGATCGATACCTTCTCAACATATATACATGAAATACATCATGGATCTTGGTCATCTTTGAAGGTAAGACCAATTGATAAGCCACTGGTCCAACTCTTTTGAGAATTTCATAAGGTCCAATGAATATGGGACTTAGTTTCCCTTTTCGACCAAAACGTAGTACTTTCTTACAAGGTGAGACTTTCAGGAATACTTTATCTCCAGCTTGAAATTCAACATCCTTTCTCTTTTTGTCTACATATGCCTTTTGTCGATCCGCGGCTGCTTTAATATTATTCTGAATAATCTTCACTTTATCTTCTATTTCTCGGGTTAAATCAATCCCACCTTTTTGGGGGTCAATATGAATATTTTGATCCTTTCCCATGATCCAGTGAATTCAATAATGTAGGCTCGCAACATGTCTTCTAAAATCTGTTTCGTTCGTTATGACTGGCCGTCCATTTGTGGATGGAATGCAGTACTAAAATTTAATTTAGTACCTAATGCCTCGTGTAATGCTCCCCAAAACCTCGAGGTAAACCTTGGGTCTCTATCTGATACAATCGATACTGGACACCATATAGTCATACTATTTCTCTGATATACAATTCTGCATACTTATCCATTGAATAATCCACACGACCTGGAATAAAATGTGCAGACTTCGATAAACGATCTACGATGACCCATATTGAATCCTTTTTGTTGGGCGTAACTGGTAGCCCTGTTACAAAATCCATAGTCACTTTTTCCCATTTCCATTAAGGAATGAAGATAGGCTGTAACAATCCAGAAGGTACTTGATGCTCTGTTTTAACTTGTTGACATATCAGACATTTTGCTACAAACTCTTAGATTGCTCTTTTCATTCCCAACCATCAATAGCGGGTTTTCAAATCTCGATACATCTTATTACTTCCTGGGTGCATAGTTAATGGGCAATAGTAAACTTCTGATAAAATCTCTTTCTTCAATTCACCATTTTCAAGAATATAAACTTTTCCTCGATAGTATAAACAACCATCAGACTTGATTTCATAGTCTTGCGCTTTCCCAGATTCAGCTTGTTTCCTCTTTTCAAGACATTCTTCATCCAAAAGCTGTAAATCTTTAATTCGATCCAGAAAAGTTGGCTTAAGCTGAAATCCTACTACTAAAGAACCATCTTGTCCCAAAGATAGTTGTGCATTCATTGTGCGTAGAACAAAAAAAAATTTCCAGCTAAGAGCATCTACTACTACATTAGCCTTTCTAGGGTGATAATCAATAACCACGTCGTAATCCTTTAAAAACTCGACCCATCTTCGTTGTCTCATATTCATATCTCGTTGTGTCATCAAGTACTTCAAACTTTTGTGATCAGTATAGATATGACACTTTTCACCATATAAATAATGTATGTGATCAGTATAGATATGACACTTTTCACCATATAAATAATGTCTTCAAATTTTCAGTGCAAAAATCACTCCTGTCATATCCAAGTCATGAGTCGAATAATTCTTTTCATGAGTTTTGAGTTGTCGCGATGCATAAGCTACAAAGCGTCCTTCTTGCATTAATACACAACCCAAACCATTATAGGATGCATCACTATACATAATGTACTTTTTTCCCAACTTGGTTGAATTAATACTGGTGCCTCAAACAAAGCTTTCTTTAGTCTTATAATATACCAAGATATCATCTATAAACACCACTACAAACTAGTCCAAGTAGGGTTGAACATCCTATTCATCAAATCCATAAACGCGGCAAGAACGTTTGTGAGTCCAAAAGATATTACTAAAAACTCGTAGTATCTAAGCGATGACCTAAATGCTATCTTTGATATATCTTCTTCCTTAAGTTTTAGCTGATAATAACTTAATCGAAGGTCGATATTTGAAAATACAGCAGCATCTCTAATCTGATCAAATAGATCTTCAATTCTTGGCAATGGATATTTATTCTTTATCGCCACCTTATTCAATTGTTGATAATCTATACTCAATCGTAAAGATCCATCATTTTTTCTTTACGAATAATATTGGGGCTCCCCATGGCGACACACTTGGTCGAATATAGCCTTGATCTAATAACTCTTATAATTGAGCTTTTAGCTCCCTTAATTCGGTTGGCGCCATCCTATAAGGTGCCATCGATACCGCCTCTGTTTCGGGGTACACATCTATTCTAAATTGTACCTCTCTATTTGGAGGTAACCCTGACAACTCATTTGAAAATTCTCGCATAGTTGGGATATCTTCCAATTTCTTGTTTGATATTTTCGTATCCACCACATTAACTAAATACGCTTCACACCCATTATTCATCATCCTCAGAGTCATTGCTGCAGAGATTACTGAGCTTAGGAAATTGTTTCTTTCTCTCCACTACAACCACCTTAGAACCATCCGGTCCTTGAAGTACTAATTGCTTCTTTTTACATTTAACATATGTATCATATGCAGATAGTCAGTCCATCCCCAAGATAATCTCAAATTCATGGAATGGTAGCTCCATTATATTCGCTGGAAATTCAATCTTTTGATTCACTAAGGGACAATTCTTACATATCCGAGTCACTATAGACTATGACCAAGCAAATTACTAGCAATTACATCACTACTAAAAGTCCATAAAATTCTTCTTTTAGTAACTAGTTTAGAGCTAATATACGAATGAGTAGAACCAGGATCAAATTAAACAAACACATATTCACTAAAAAGTCAGAAAGTTCCTGTTATAATATCTGAATCATACTTGTCCTCATCTGTGTGTATATTATACAGATAACTCATCCTGGATAGGAGTTAACTACCATATTTATTTCACTGTGTTGTATCCACTTAACCCTAGAAATTTGTCAACTGACAAAATCTAACAGTATCTTATTTTTCTAATAGCCATTAGAGTCTTATTCATATTAATGAGGAACTACATCAAGTTATGCAAGCAATACATTAGTAACATCACATCCTAGGGGCAAGTACACTTTAGCAAAATCATATTGGACTCGGTTTAACCTCCAGAATCGGCTAAACCTTTGCTCTGATACCATTAAATGTAACACCCTCAACGTATATTCGATATTTAAACACACATTAAAGATGTTACTAACTGATTTACAGTGATTTTTAGACTTATAAATTTTTTTATAGTATTCTTGCTTATCTAGTCTAGTGGTTGGCTCTTTCTCGGTTTCTAATATTAAAATCGTTTTAAGCATCTTTTCTAATATTCTTAATTCCTCAAACTAATTCATATTCCTAGATCATACAAAATAGTCACTTATCTAATATCTATACATGCCCCACTAGACTAGGATGTGGTGATACTTACTGATAATGCAGACTAACTTGATCCAACAATGTGCAGCTCCTCCTCTGCTATCTAGTCTGAGGTACCTACGTGTGATACAAAACACACAATAAGTATAACTTAGTGAGGCATAATCATAACAATGTAAACAATGATTATTAATCTGTAATGCGAGAATAATCATGTAAGAAATGTTGTACTGCAATAATTTTGCATTGTAAAGTCATGTATTGTACTGCAAAATCTTATGGCCCGAAGTAAATATCAAGTCATATAACAATGCAGTACAACTCCTGCAAAATGGCAAGCGATTTCCAATTATAGTTGATAACATTTTATCATGCATAGAACTACCTTACATGTATAGTTCATTAAACCAATATAATATTCAAACCATAGGATTCGATTTGTCTTACAAGTCTTGTGTACGATAAGCTTTTTAGCTTAACTACCTGCATAAATGTATTTCAATTTTTATAGCCCAAAGTACAAAATCATGTGATGCTATGGTACGCGAGTCATCACGACATCGTAGTGTCTACGACGCTGTAGCGTATGCATCGCCGAAGCGACTGAGATGAGTACGTAATCGAGGATGCCCTTTGCTCATCATACTCGCACATTTTGTGCTATGTAACACCTTAGTGTTTGAACCGACTCCGTAGAGTCTATCTCAACTTCGAAGAGTCTATCTCGACCCCGAAGAGTTTATCTCGACCCTGAAGAGTCTATCTCAACCCCGAAGTGTCTATCTCGCAACGTAGTGCTATGACGCAGTTGCTAAGACCCTATAAATATCTAACTATTGCAAAGATTCTCATGCAATTTCATGTGAACCTATGGTATACGAGTCATCATAACGACACTGTAGTGTCTGCAACGCCGTAGCGTCTAATGGTGAGTTCGTACTCGAGGACGCTATTTGCTCCTCATTATAGCATCTTTTTGTGCTAGTCGACATCGTAGTATCTAATCATCACCGAAGTGAATGCAATGTTGTAGCATCTAATATCAACACCGAAGTGTCTGGATCGCACCGTAGTGCTGTATTGCAGCTGCTATAACTCTATGGATATCCAATTATACCAAAGAATCTCACACTAGTACTTGGGCATAATAATATAATATTTTCATATTTAATATTCAATCATTCAATACTGTTATTCATAATTCGTTAATGGACAGTTCATATCCAAATATCTAAAATTCGATTTACCTTGAGTAAATCATTATGCTACAATCATTGTATCAATATGCCTTTTAATATTTAATGCTATTTGCATAAATAAGTCATCATACATTTTTATTTATACCAATGCCGGTTCATCGCAAGTTGTCCTATTTATCAACATGTCATAAATACATATAATGCAATAACTCATATCACATATATAATAAATAAGTATAAATGCACTCATTTGGGTCATGCATGATATTAGCCTCACTAAGCTATTTTGATACTTTTTCCTTGCTTTCTTTTGATTTGATAACCTCATCAGTAGCTGTACAGTACCATTTGAACATATATATAACAATATTCATGTTAGATTTTTAGTCTAACATTGCTTAACTATAAAATACTAGTATAATTATTTAAATATAAAATTTTTCCAAAAATTTTCTCTTTTTCTCCCTTAGTAGCCGAAAAGTCTATTTTGGTCCCTAGTGACCATTTTGCAACTTTTGCAATTTATTCAAGCCCGAATCACAATTACTTCATAATTCTAACATTTTCCACTAACTTTTGTTAAAGTGACATTTTAGTCACTAATTTCACACAAAAGTTTGCAAACGTGTACTAATTAATCAATCCAACATTTTTACAATGTTTCTCAAAATTTTCCTTTTATTTTAGCCCTTGACCGAATTGGTCACTAAACCTTCCCAATTTTGTTTTTCATTTAAAAAACATTCTAATATGCTCAAAATAATTTTTCAACATATATTCTTCATTTCCAAAAATTAACACTTCAGACCCCAATTTATTCCTACATGTTAAATTGGGTGTCTAAGCTTTTCAAGGACTTTATTTTGGTCTCAATGCCATAATCAAGCTTCTAAATTCATAATCTCTTCAAATCCATCACTAGGATAATTTTTACAATATTTCTCCAAATTTCCCCATGTATTCCGAAATGGCTACTTAAAGGACTTGTTGAAGATTTTTCATTCTAACATCAAAATCAAGCTTCTAATATCATCAATCTTTCATTTTCATCATCAATTTCAAAATCCTAAATAAAATCTCAAATTTTAGGGTTAGAGTTTTTAATCCTTAAATATGAAATTAATCGCAATCTAAGCTTGATTTCATCTCTACAACACTAGATTTGTATAGATCAAGCTTCAATCTAAACATGGAACATGAAACTCTATTTTCTCTCTCTTCAAAAACATAATCAAATCTTCATAACTCTTGATAAAATTACTATCAAATGAAAGAGATTTGAAAATAGATCAATTTGTTTTACCAAAAACATACCTTGAATCTTGTTTGGGAGCCTTCAAAATGCTTGGAGAAAATTTTATATATTTCCCCCTATTTTTCTCTTGTATTTCGAATTGGAGGGGAAGAAGATAAACATTTTTTTCATCTTTTTTTTAATTTATGCCACATGTAATTAATAAATTGAATTTTTTATTCAATTTAGTCATTATTCTAAAATTAACTTTCAACTGAATCATAATTTACAAGTTGTCATTATAGTTCAATTCCAACCAAATTCCATTCAACTCTAACCAAACTAGAGTAATGCTTTCATATGAGAAATTACCATATTGCCCATGGTACTTTCAAAATATTTTAAAATTGCCATTGTGACCAAATTACCAAAACTAGTCACTTAAATCACTAATTTTGCCATTTTGTAAAAATCCAACTACTCTAGTTAGATCACAATCAATCAATTAATAATTTATTCATAAAATTATATTTTATGAATTTTCTGTGACTTATGGAACAACCTTTGAAATTTCGATTCGATCCAATTTCCCGATATTCACTTACTACTTCTACTATGATTTCCCTTTCACCGGGCTATCAAATAAATTCTAAAAATTCCTTATTTTCACATCTGAAAAATAAATAATATTATCAAATAAAATATTTCATATTTATGAAGTCAAACTTAAAATTTCGACTCGGTCCAAATATACCGATAATTATCCGAAATCTTTATCGGATACAATTTCTCTTAATATTTCTTAATCGACTATCTATATGAATAATATTAACTTAGACTGGTTCCTTTTTATCAATCTAAAGTACTAACATGGGACCTTCCCAATAGGCCACCCATCCTAGTGCTATTCTTGCCCGAACACGCTTAACTTTGTAGTTTGATCCGGGTATCCGAATTCCACTTAAACTTTAACTATGATTTCCCAATATTTAAAATATCGGATCAAACCAGTAATTCCACATTCGGTCCACACCAATAGATGCTCTATCTATTTATGAAATAAAACACTTAACTTTTGAGAAATTACAACTTTGGTCCTTTAACTTTTCATATTTCAACTTGTACCATACAAGTTTTAAAAACTTATCATTTTGGTCACTAAACTTTAACCTTGAATTCTCATTCCAATTTTTCCTTGTACTATTATCAAACTTTACAAGTATCCTAATTTTATCCTCTATCACATGGTACTCTAAATTGTCAAAATTTCTTTTCCTAAAATACATAATTAAAAAAATCCTAACTTTTATATTTTATCATTTCAGTCATTAAATTAACTTTAAACCTTTATCTTAGTGCTAAATAATTCTTAAACAACTTAGCAAATTTTGGGTATTACATACCTAGTATAAGCCAGGGGTATGTAAGGTTAGACCTTCATTTAGTCATGTCCTCCCAAAACTGTTTCTTCTTCTCACGTTTTGGGGGGCATAAAAAAAGAAGCAATACCAGGGGGTTCATTGTTAGAAACAATGGCCACATCAATACAGTTCTTGTCCGCATAGATAATAAATAAATCAAAATCATTATTCCACCATAGAGCTAACCCTCCTGACAATCCAACAGGCTCAACATAGTAACCATTTGGATAGTGCAACCTATTTCGGATGCGCTCCGGTTTAGAATGCTTTTGCTTGGTTTCACTTAGGAAAATAATACTCGACTTGTCTTATAGATAAGGTTTTCAAGGCCACGAAAGGTAGGTCATATCCAAACCCAAGAGACCCAGGAAAACCCCCAAAGACCAAGGAGAAAAGGAAGGAGGCAAGAGGGAACACACCTGAGCTTGGAACGAGGCAAGATGATACCCAAAAAGCTCAGAGATAACCGAGAAAAGAAATTCAGCACCAAAGCCTAAAATGATAGACCTCGAGCTAAAAGAACCAAGAGATGACCAAAAAACGCTCCAAGCTAAGAGATGACAAGTCAAATAAGAGAAAGAACCACCCTCTCCGTCGTCGAAAGAGGAACCACCAAAATAATACCCAAACGACACGAGTAGACGATGTGCGAGGGACAAGGCGAGATTAGAAACCCCAATCGTCGCTTGAAACACCACCAACAACCATCGAAAAAGCAGCACGAACAGATAGGGGATTAGGGATTTCGCTTCGTCGAGAGAGAAAGGGCAAATTTATCAGGAAATAGGTTTTGTTATTATAATAAAGCATAAGGGCAAATTTAATCATATTTATTTGTCAATTTTATCTTTATTTCTTTTTTGCTTAAATAAAAAATAAATGCTCAAAGTATGCATTTTTTAAAAGTGTTTAAAGTATTTTTTTTTAAAAATAGGTACTTAAAGTTTCAAAAGTTATAATTTTAAGTGCCTAACCGTTAGTAAGTGTTAAAAAAATTTTAACCAATCAATGCTTGACACATATCATATTTGAGATACCTAAAATTATAACTTTTAAAACTTTAGACACTTATTTTTATAAAAAATACTTTAGGCACAAAATTATAATTTTTAAAATTTTAGACACCTACTTTTACAAAAAAATACTTTAAACACCTAAATTCAAAAAAAATACTTTGAGAACTTATTTCTTATTTAAGCTTTTCTTTTTAGTTAAATTTAATCATTAATCTTTTAAAAATATCAAACACTTTTTAATAAAAATATTGACCAAAACGTTGGTTTTTTAACGATCTTGAAGTGGCAGCCTATATAGTAGTCTCAATATATTTCATTCTAAAATTGAACTATTTGTTATGTACCCAACACAATAAATAATTTAAATTATAAAATCCTAAAAGAAATATAAAAAACAGAAAAATGTTAGAAAAATTAAATATCATGAAGTATACATATATTGTCATTCAAGATTCCATGTCAGTGACATTATAAATTTAACTTTTTAACCAGTATTTCTATTAAGAAATAATGAATGGACTCTTTTAGAAAGATTAAGGACTAAATTTAACTCTTTTTAAAATATTGAGGGTTAAATTTAATTAAAAAATGAACAAAAATTGTAAAAGTTGAAGGCTGAATTTGCACTTATTCTTAAAAGGTTTTGTATTTGGTATTTGCATATGAAATTTATTGTAATTTTTCTCTACCATCTGGATTAATATTTACTCTACTTGG
The DNA here is from genome assembly GCA_019671005.1 of Hibiscus mutabilis. Classification (NCBI taxonomy): domain Eukaryota; kingdom Viridiplantae; phylum Streptophyta; class Magnoliopsida; order Malvales; family Malvaceae; genus Hibiscus; species Hibiscus mutabilis. The sequence continues at coordinate 37,610,924 of CM033713.1, read as the reverse complement.
TTATTTTTTTGACAAATTTTAAATATAATCTTAATCCTATTTAGAGGGGAATGGACTCTAGATAAAGGAATGTGAGTTTTCCTAATAGGTCTAGAACCCATGACCTAAAGAAATACGAGAGAATAAAGATGAGCAGCTTTACCAACCGGCCAAATATGATCACTCTTACTCTACTTGGTTATTGATGAAAAGTGATGGATGGATTATTTATTGTATTCCATCTGCAGGCGTACAGATTGTCAATTTTTGGATGAAATTGTTGAAAGTTGCTAAATACTTCAAGGTTGTAAACTATTGTGTAGTTAATTTCTTAGATGCTGATTTCTCTTTACTTCCATATTTGAATGGAAAAGTAATCATATGCAATACTCGCAGGCTAGTTCAATCAAACTAAACAAATTAAATAATCAAATTTTAATTTTAAATAGGAGTAAATGTTAAATACAATAATTACTTAATAGAAAAAAATACACTTTAGCCGGTGGTTAAGTCCTAAAAAACACACGGCTTATAAAATTAAAATTAAAAGTCCTTAAACACAAGGAGTCAATAATCCTAAATTCCGTTATTTGCATTAAGATATATCTGAAATTGAAAATAATAAAACTCTCGATTCACTTTTTTTTCTTCTCTGTTTTATGTGTTACTAAATCAAATAAGCCATTTTTTTATTCAATCAACCAAACTAATTTTTAATTCAGCTATCTAAAAGGGGCTTTGGGGAACACACATAATAATAATAATAATAATAATAATAATAATAATAATAATAATAATAATAATAGAAACTTCTTTGTACAGGATGAAAAATTAAGGGGACAAAACTATATTAAAAATTTCATGAGTGCTGCTCACCAAAATAACCAAATAGTTACCTACATACCCTAATGAAATGGTGCAAGTCTAAGAGCTATATTACACTTTTGAGGCAGTGGATCTTGTAGTGAAGGATACCATTCCTATACAATGGGGCTGCATTTACCATGATGAAGTTGGTTCTTCTTTTTCAGAAAAAATAAATAAATGTAATGTAATGTATACATAAAAAAAGAAGAGAGAAATTGATAGTAGAACCTGTGGCTTAATCCTGTAGTAAAAATTGGAAAGTTGGATTCTCCACAAGTTCTGCAGCAGGTTTTACATCTGCAAATTCTTTTACTTGCATAGAACCGAGAACGTCCTCCGTGGTGAACGGAATGCTACATTCAAACACAAAACCTTCAATATTAGAGGAACTAAAAAGCATTTCTCCATTTCCGACTTTCCCTTTAGTTATCTTACCTGATATCATCTTCCAACAGAAAGGTGCTGCCACCATCGTCTTCTGAACCATCTGACATTAGATGTTTCATGCTGGCAATGACCTGTTCGATTGAAGAGGCAGAAAGGAAAAAAGAATGTCAATAGAAAGTTTTAGGAGAGAATAGGTGTCTACAATTTAATTTTGGTGTGACTTACAGTTGGTGAAAATTTTGGAGTGTTGTGCTTGTCATCCCTAAAAAGCCAGCATATCCGAAGAAGTTGTTGAACGCTCAGAACCTGGTGCAGGAAACAGCGTAAGAGAAAGCGGAGAAATACATACACATGTACAACCTAAAGGCACGCCCTCTCATTATCACTAGTGATTCGCACTAGCTCTTAAAAGAACCTTTTCTTAGTGATTTATCAATCCCCATCATCCAGTTGTGGCTGAAGAAAGAAAGACTTACAGGACAAAGTTCATTTGTTATTTGATCGTAGGAGATGGTAGATTTTTCTTGCAGAACCTGACAAAACAATAACAGATGATCAAATTGGAGAAATGAAAGAAATCGGAAGAACTGAAGCATGAAACAATTAGTGGTTACTTCTTTGCAGTTCTTTTAATACTCAAAATAAAACAAAATTTTGATAGGAATTATAAAAATTTTGCAAAAGAACTGCTATGAACCAAAACTACATTTCTTGGAAGCAATGGAACTCAAAGTTGTTACGAGTTAGAGGGTTAACTATCAGATTTGATAGATCATTTTTACATTTAACTCGACTTTTTGTAATCATTTATTTCTTTTATTAATGCATTCGAGAATTTCTTGTAATTTAAATTTGATGCATCTAAACTGGCTCATCATGCTTACACTACTAAGAATGCATCATTAAGAGACAATTCTGAATGCATCATTCTTACATTAATCATAATAGACATATAAGGAGTTGTGTTAGCTGGATCGGTTTAAACGCAAACCAGACTAACTTCTCCGTTATTAAGAGGGAGTTCAAGGATTATTCTGTGGATTTCGGTACTTGGTAATATTCGAGCACTAAACCTCCTAAATGAATAGAAGAAACATACCAAGAAAGCAACTGTTTGCCTTGTGTGCTTGAGTTCACCCCATGATGAGCCTGCATACTGTAATTAGAGGAATCACCAAACCACCAAGTTATCGAAATTCCGTAAGCAGAAAAGGAATTTTTTTCCTTGGTGGCATGCATGTTCATACTTGAAAATGCCACCTTCAACAACAATCTTTAGTCGGAAATAAGAAATTACCTCTTCGGTCGCTTGGGCACACCATAGTTCTAATTCAATTAAGCCATACTTCACATACTCCCCATTGCTAAGTGTGCAGCACTCTCTACGGATAAGAAAGCTGTAATAGAAGATATTCACATCATATTTTGTAATATAGTCTTATCATTTTATCTAACAGTAACAGGAACATAAAGATGAAACTTTGATTTACCTATTAAAGAACTGTGCGTTTATATATGCAAATATTTGAGTGAAAATTTTCTGAACAAGCACTGGAGGCACCTGAAAAGAATCTGTAAGCATAAGTTCAACATTAAACTCTAATCCACTTTAATTTCATAAAAGCAGTAAATTACATACAAAATTTTCTTTCAATGTGCCCAGAAACTTGTTCAGAGACTCAACAATTCCTTCCCAGTGACTAGCGGAAGAACAATTGCCCTGTGATTCTTCAAACGGGTTAATAGCAGTTCCCTTTGATGTCTTAGGTACCTGATATGTAGGGTAATGCATTAGCAACAAAAATAAACAAAACAACTACAATTCCAAGATAAAGCTGCTTGCTCCCAAGCAAATAAGCAGGGAAGGGAAATTGTTCAACAATGACACGTTTCCACTATATATAGCAATTAACATAGCTTTGAAAATTAACAAAATAAAACACTGGGGATGTTCTGTATAGCTCCTTATACCTGGATACAACGAGAAATATGCAATGACAATTCCTTTTTCAAGTTGTCTCTAATGATTCCAAAGATCTTTTCTACATATGCTGTGAGCTGCTGCTTAAAAAGTATAGCTGGATACTTAGCCTCAAACTGGCGTATTACACCAATTGCAAGATTGGAAGAAGATGAGCGAAAACTCTGAAAAACAACAACACCTTATCATATAATTTTCCTGCATAAGCTGTAGAATCATTTCACAAAAACATATCAAAAGGATTCTAAATCATGACCACTTCATGCAAACTATTTAGAGACATTGTAAATGAATTATTTAAATACTTGAGTCATCCTTGAAAAAAATGATGTTGGAACAGGAGGTTTCGCTGCACTTTTCATACTACTGTGAAGCAAAAACAACAATGCAGATAAGTTCGACAGCCAATAAGCCATGTGATCATTGTCATCCTCATTCTGCAAAACATCAAATGAGATCACGATGTTATGTTTGATTTATTTATCCTCCTCTTCTAAGTTGCTTATAGCTTCTCAATCGTAACTTAAGAATGAGTTAAAGTAATGCGACATAGGTCCCTAGCAAAGAGGAATTCTAACATTTATTCCCACTCTTCACATATATGAATAATTACTTTCCAGCATAGGAGAAAACCATAATTGCATCTTCTAAATCCAAAAAAAAAGATACAAGTAATTGATGTTGATACTTATTTCTTCCGTCAAAAGAAAAATGTGAACATGGGTGCAACATCAAAAGCTAAAAATGATGAAAACAATGACACTATTTTGAACCAAAAACAAATACGAGAGTTACCGGGTAATAAAAGGAACATCTAACTGTCAAAATATTTGCTGAACTCCTATATTTATGGGATAATTTTTAAGTTATTTAGGTAGATAATCTTAGAATAATCAATTGAGATCTTTTAGGAAGACTTTTTTTTTTTTTTATCTTTTAGTAGTTTACTAGAATAAAGGATATACTTTTCTCCAGTTTAAGTTCTAAGTTGTTTCTATTTAAACGCCAAGTTCTTCACGTTATAAAACTTTCATGGCATCTAGAGCTAGGTTAAATCTCCAATAACAGCATGGTTAAAACAGCCTTCAATGAAGATAAGAGATCCGGAAACCAAACTGAGGTAGAAAGCTCTGCCATCAGAACAACTACCGAGAGTACAATGACTCAAGGGATAAAAGCATCTTGTAGAAATCTGGAAGATATTTTCTTGAACAGAGAATAATTTGTTCTCTGATATTTCTTGATTTCGAATACGCAGGTTAAATGCCTATTTAAAGTAGGCTGAGTTAGAGATCCACTAATTGGCTGAGTGGTCAAGGCATGTTGCCCAACTTGTATGGGTTCGAATCCCAACATTTGTCGAATGCAAATATCTCTCTAATTAATAAAAAAATAGGCTGAGTTACATCAGGGATAGGGTCCTAATTAGAGCAGCTAACTTATCTAGTTAGACTTCTATCTAATCTTCTACTTGAAACAACTTTCGTCCATTTTCTTAGAGGAAGCAATAAACAAATACTTATTGTCAGTTTTATTATTAAGGTATGAACCTACAAGGCAATTACCATAGGGCAATTTCCAAATGTAGTTTGAACAATCGACAACACAAGGAATTGCTACAATAATTTTATCATAGCATTAGTACAGTAATATCATAGTTATCAGCAAGAAAAAGGGCAGTTAATATTGATGATAAAGATTTGGAATTATACTAAATATGAGCTTTCTGTGATAAATAAGTTACCTCTAGTGCAGAGCCAATCATCTGAATAAGATTATCAAATACACTTGTTTTTTCAGTTTCTAATGATCTCCAGTAAACAAGGCATTTGTATATTGTAAATGCTGCAACAGGCTTTTCTTGGCTGAATCCAAGATTCTGCTCCGAACATTTTATTAGAGAATCAACGCCCTCCTGTGCCTGAGTGATACATACAACAAAAATTAATCCCTAGAAACTTCATCCAATACAAAATCTTGAGAGAGAAAAAGTAGGAAAGGAAAAATGAGTTCCATATCATTCTAGTTCATACTTGTGGCGGCATTTCAATCTTAGATATCCGCATTTTACTATCATCTCTACCAAATCTTAATGATGGACCAGAATTCAGTTGTGCCTGTCAAAAAGAGATTTCTATCTCAGGGTCATAAAGCAACAAAGAATCAAGGATGATGATATAACTGATAAACCGAATTAAAGTTAATCATAAAGCCTCTTCATTCTTCACTTACTTGCTGACCATTCTGCACAGGCTGCAAAGTGAAAATAAGGACCAACAAAGAAAAATAAGGAATCTGAAAAAATAATCACAACCAAAAAAATGAATCAAGAAAGATAGCAACGCCAAGTTTAAACATGGCTTACTGCAGGTGTTGTAAATGACACTTGAGATGACATTTTTCTACCAGACGCACTCAGCAAAGCTTGCTGTCTCAAAACCTTGTCCTCGGTTTCCAAGTCCGAAATCTTTTCTTCTAACCTGTTAAAAGATATAGACAATTATTTGCATGGAAGATAAGCAGCTCAAGTTAAAGAACAAACAATCCAATTGTAACGACCCAGATTCTCTAGTCAACATTTAGGCGTTGACCCGGGTCTTGGACCAACACGTCGGGTAAGATGTTCGAGTTATGTTGGGCTTTGTTGGTTTCCATGTGTTGTTGGGCTTAAGTGTTGGGTCTTGAGTTGTGGGAAGGATTTTAGTGTGAGGGCATTTGGGTAATTCACCCTCAAATGGGGAAAAAGGCTGATGCATCAATTAAGGGGCTGCCATTTTGGAAGATAGTGAAGTCACCCTTGTTCTCATCTCTCTATCTTCTTCTTCTTTCAACTTTCTTCCCAAAACTCAAATGTTAAAGATGGAAACTTGTTGTTGTGGAGTAAGAATCCCGAATTGAGTCTCAAGGGAAGTTTTATCAGCATCAAAGGATCTCCATTTCAAGTTAAACATCTCTAGAATTGGTGGAAGTAAAGTTTGGAGGCTTGAGTCAAGAAGAGAGGTGGCAAGAGCTTGAGGAGAGCTTCATTTCGGGTTTTACTTGCTTAAGGTCAGTACATTCTGACTCCTACATTTCATGAACATCATAAAATGATTGCCTTGCTTGGTTTTATGATTTATGGGTGTTAAGTTTGGCTTCTAGGAGCTGAATCCCTTTAATGGTGAATCTCGAATTTATGGTTTATAAGGTGTAATAAGGGTAGCAAATCACTTTGATTAACTCCGATAAGATGTAGGATTAAGTTAAGGGGTTAAAGGATATGTTTTGGGGGCTTGGAAAGTGATTTCCCAAGCCTTGAAAGCCATCAAAAGGATATGTTTTGAGGATGAACTCAGGCTTTTCTTGAGGGGAGTATCGGTACGCCATTCTTCCAGTATCGGTATGGTGTTTTCCAGCATCGGTAAACCATGTCTGCCAGTATCGGTACGTGTCTTCCAGTATCGGTACGTGTCCTCTAGTATCGGTACGTGTCTTCCAGTATCGGTACGTGTCTTCCAGCATCGGTAAACCCTGTTTCCCAGTATCGGTACGCGATGACCAGTATCAATACCTGCTGAGCAATCTGCCCGTAAATGTTGAAAATGAGTTTGCGGGGTTATTAATTCTTGGTAAAGGGTTCGGTGGGTCCTTAGAGGTATAAAACAAATCCTAAAACTGAAAAATTAGGGTTGGTAACCCATATGTGGATTAATGGCAAATAGCTTGGTAATAGTTGGTTAAGTTGCTTGGACTAGTAATTCGTAGGGATTCATGGTGGATCGTTTAATGCTACGTGGAAGAGTGGGGTCCTTGTTGTGTACTGAAGGGATGCCCATATAGGCTGGTTGTTGCGAATAGTATGATAATCTAATGAGAAAAGCGTAAATGAATCCTAAAGACATATATTAATTATTGTAGCAAATGAGTTATGCCTTGGGGCCAGTAATGGTTGGCTGGATGCCTTTCATCTCTCGGTGAGATGTATTGATGCTTGGGGGAGCATGTGTTATCGTATGTGTCTTGGTTAGGAATTCGGATGTCCTAAAGTCAATGCAAGGGCACTTAAATAAGGGGATGAGTACTCTGGGCTATGTGATCGAGTACATCCGACGTGTCCATGGGCTATGTGATCAGGATATGGAAATACAGCTCAGGGGTTGTGTGAGCTCAAGTAACTCGATGGGCTATGTGATCTTGAGAAACCTGTTCGGCTGTGTGATCTGAGGAAAAGACTGCTTGTGGCTTATGTGATACAAGTATGTCTAGGACGTATCTGTGGCTATAGTGATCCGGATATGATCCTTACCCGACGGCTGTGTGAGCACGGAAAAAATAGTAGGGCTTCGTTGGCCATTAGGGAATATATGTTATTTACATTGTTGGGCTATGTGATCAGGGTAAGGTTGTTACTCGACGGGCTGTGTGAGCTCGAGTAACTTGATGGGCTGTGTGATCTCGAGTATGGGCTAGTTATCCCCTGGGCTATGTGATCAGGGTATAGGACGTAACTCGACGGACGAAGTGGCCTCGAGTATGGTAAGCCTGGGATGGCTTGGTAGACTTCTTACATAATAGTGGTATTTTGAGACATGGTTATGGACTCTAGTTAGGGTAGGCTAGACGATGATCTTTAGATGTTGAGAAGCCTTTCTGTGCCCTCTTAATTATATTATCATGCATGCTTGTTTTATGATATTCATGAATTGCGGTAGAGTAGAAATGTACCACTGAGCTTTGTTAGCTCAGCGTGCAGAATTATGGTTTTTCCGTGCGAATGTTGACAGGTTACTTTTGGAGGAGCACATCGAGGAGGGTTTCCTAGCCCCGAGCCAGTTTCAGAGTATAGTACTTGATGTTTAGTTTGGACTGATTGTATTCATAGGACCTTACCACAGTCAAGTCTGTATTTTATTTTAAATTATTGTTATTTGGTCAAGCTGTGTATTTTATTTGGAACTCGTATTTTGTAAACTGTTATAAATCTCTTTATCTACGTGGATTTTATGGTAATGAATTGTTTCCAAAATTATTAACTTGTGGTTTAAATTAAGAAATTTTGATAGGTCAGTTTTTGGGTGACCCGAATGAGATGCTCCGGATCCAGTACGGGATTGGGGTGTTACACCAATTGACTAAACATTCATACTAACACAAACCTCAAACATCTATTACCACAGCACAAAATAGGGATAAAACCTTTGTATTGCAGTTTTTAGCTCAATTATCTTCTTCTCAGCCTCCATAGCCTGCTTTAGACGATCTTCACTAAGCTTGTTTGTTTCTTCATATTTCTTCTCCGCCGCAGCTACCTGAGCCTAAAATAGCATTTTCGTAAAAAAAATATTTCAAGAAACATAAATTAAAAATCACTATATTTAAATGGCGTTTACCAAGCCTTCAGTCCAAGGAAGATCCTTATTCAGAAGTCATAAATATCTAACTATACCTTAAGTTGTTCATTTTCAACAGTAAGTTTATTCATCGATTCATCATCAACAACCGGGACCCTCTGAATGACAGGAACTTTTTCGGCAGTGTTATTTGCGCCACCATGTTCCTTAACTAGTTCACGTTCCAACTTCTGCAACTGCCATGTAAGTTCTTCAACTTGCTTTTCCAGCTTATTATTGGTCTCTAGGAGGGCATCAGTTGCCTTGGCAGCCTGCAGACAAACATGGAGAATCAATTGAAACAATTATGCACATACTGTCACCTAATGGCTAAGCCTATGAAAACATCATATCAAACAGGTGAATACACTGGAAAAGTGTATAGGAATCTCTTGATCATCCACAATGGAAGTTAGCAGTTTTAGAGAAGAAAAGAGTTGACTGAACCAACAGATAAGGGAGGACATTTTTAGGACCAATGGTGGATTAACTTGGATGTATCCTATTCCTGCCACTATGGTGACTGAACCATCAGCAATTGAGATTTTCCTATTGATTGACCCGGAGAATAAGGACTAAAGTTTGAATGGGTATTTTCTTATTGATTACCAGTCCAATTGACTGAAAAGAGTTGCTCTTTGGAGATAGTTGACCGTAAAGCGTGTTGTTGCAAGTACTGTGGAGGCTGAATTTAGATCAATTGCTTATTGAATGTGTAGTGTTGTGAATTAGAAGGCTTAAAGATCGCTAGTCCTTTACCTATAAAGGTGTATCGTGATAACAAAACAGCAATATCCATTACTCATAATCCATTTTTTCATGATACAACTAAACATGCTGGACTTGATAAACACTACATTAAAGAAAAAATTAGATAATGGAGGAGAAGACTGAAACAAGGAAAATAAGCAAGTTGCAGACATTTTAGCAAAAGGGTTAGGCAAAGATCCAATTGTGACAACAAAGACCCATCAGCATTGCCCATAATCCAGTTCAATATGGTAGGACCAAGCATGGTTAAATAGACCGGAAATTCATCAAGGAGAATAATAAATCCTTCTGTAAACACAAAGTGGCAATTTGTAGATATATTTTCAACTGGGTTGCAAAGTAACAAGTTTAAAGCATTAGCAGACAAGTTGGGAATGCATAACCGGTACAAACTAGAATGCGGGTTGTATTAGAAAATGTAAATTGGTTTCCTAGAAATCATGGATTTAATATCACATGACAATAGAGTACATTAGTCAAAATCACCATCGATGAAGAACTTGTTGAAGCAAATTGAGAACACACCTATGCAAGACATCACGAGCTTAAACTAATTCAAGAAATAAAAATAGAGAAATGAAAATCACCATTTTTAGTCTACGTAATTCTCTATGTGCAATTTTTCCTCTCCAAATGCATTGTGCGGCGAGTGCAGCTTTCTTTAACCTTGAATAATAACGGCTCACCAAGAATCGACGACATTGACTCTGTCACAGACATTAAATCACATGGTATCGGCATAATGATATAAACGAAATAGCAACCAGACATTGCAAAAATACAAAGCATCAGCATTTTTTCTTTTGTTGAACCAACCAGCATCAACGTTCATTGCAACACAACTAAGATAACACCTCATTGAAGATTTTTTATTATCATTACCTGAATTACTATTGCTGCTATTAATACGTCATTAAATGAAAACCAGTAGCTATTAATATGTCATTAAATGAAAGGTTTTTTATCATCATTACCTGAATTACTATTGCAGCTTTCATCTGCTTCTTGGACAGAAGTTGTCTACGAGCAGTCATCCCACGGATACCTGCTTGAATGGAAACAGACGAGAAGTACAAATTCTTGTATGTTTTCCTGGCAAGAAACTTGCGTGAATGTTTTTGAATATTCAGACAAGCAACTGCTCTTCTGACCTTCTCATACTGATAGCGTGCCACTTGTCCTGCAACCAAGTTGGAGAAAATAAACAAGTCAATAGAGACAGGGCAGCAGTTATAACTAATGATACTGACACAAATGCCCTATATGAAATTCTTATCACCTCGAGAGAAGGCTTGAATTATTATGGAAGATAACCGCAACAATTTAAAGGATTTGTATTGCTGATACTCCTAAAACCTCACTTCGATGTGTATCGAGTTCAGCCATTTGACCAGCCCTAAGAAAAACTTTTGCTTTACAACCTGAAACAGCAGCCAATCTATGAAATAGTGGAGGAGCATAGAGGAAGAAACAATATAAAAATGTGTAGAAAAGCAATTTTCTAGCTTTAGGAAAAACTAATTAACACATAAAAATAAAGCAGAATTCAAGTTTTTGCAAAAAAGAAGAAGAAAACAGAATTGATTTTCTGTTATTGAATATTTTCAAAAAATTACATCCCTTTACAGTGAATTTATAGACTCAAGTATTGGACTTTAGTTACAATTAGGAGTCCTAAGTACACAAGACATCTAACTCTATCTTTTAGGAAGTAAACTTTAATTTAAACTACTATTTACATGAGGACTCTAACTCTATATTTAAACTTTAATTTAAACTACTATTTACATAAGGACTCTAACTATATCGGATAATCTAACACTCCCCTCAAGTTGGAGAATATACATTGTATAATCCCGACTTGAATAGAAACTTGTCGAAAGAAGCTTTTGGTAGTGCTTTTGTAAGTACATCTGCCACTTGTTCTTCTGTAGGAACATAAGATAAAGAAGCTGTCCCACTAGTAATCTTTTCTGAGATAAAATGCCTGTCAATCTCCACATGTTTAGTCCTATCATGGTGGACTGGATTTCGAGCAATTTGTATGGTGGACTGATTATCACAAAAAATCTCAAACTTCTCATCTTGGTTCACATTTAGCTCCTTCAATAGCTTTAACAACCAAATTCCTTCACACATTCCCAATGCTAAAGCCCTATATTCTGCTTCAGCACTGCTTCTAGATACAACTGTTTGTTTCTTACTCCTCCAGGTCACTAGATTTCCCCAAACAAAGGAGCAGTAACCACTAGTTGATCTCCTTTCTGTCAGTTCGTTTGCCCAACTTGAATCTGAATAAATCTGAACAGTCCTTTCTTGAGTCTTTTTAAATAGCAATCCATGCCCTGGTGTCCCTTTCAAGTATCTCAAAATTCTAATTGCAGCTTCCATGTGATCTTCCCTTGGATCAGTCATGTGTTGACTGATAATATTAACTGGAAAAGCAATGTCTGGTCTGGTTAATGACAAATAAATCAATTTTCCCACTAACCTCTGAAATTTACCCTTATCAGCTTTAGGGCTTGTGTCCTCTCTATTGAATTTTAAGCCTGCTTCCATGAGAGTATCAACTGGTTTGCATCCCAACATTCCTACTTCATTAAGTAGATCAAGAACATATTTTCTCTGGTTTATCACTAGACCTTTGCTCGACCTAGCAACCTCCATGCCTAGAAAGTATCTGAGCTTTCCTAGGTCTTTTGTTTCAAACTGTGTATTTAACAACCCTTTCAAGTGACTTATCTCTTCATCATCATCACCTGTCAGAATAATGTCATCCACATATACTATTAAAATAACCCTTTTATTGCTAGAGGTTACCTTAATGAAGAGAGTGTGATCTGCCAAGGATTGTTTGTATCCATTTTCTAAAATCACCTTGGTGAATCTGTCAAACCAGGCTCTAGGTGACTGCTTCAAACAATAGATGGATTTGTTAAGTCTGCAAACTTTCTGATCTCCTTTTACTGACTTCAAGCCCGAAGGCACTCTCATGTACACTTCTTCTTCCAATTTTCCATTAAGAAAGGCATTCTTAATGTCAAGTTGATGAAGCTTCCAGTCCTTGTTTACAGCCAAGCTTAAGAGAACTCTAACTGTATTTAGTTTAGCTACAGGAGCAAAGGTCTCATTATAATCAATTCCATAGGTTTGAGTAAAACCCTTGGCCACCAACCTTGCTTTATACCTCTGTATACTGCCATCAGAGTTGTATTTTATGGCGAACACCCATTTGCATCCGACTGGTTTCTTGCCTTGTAGAATATCTGTAATGGTCCAAGTATCATTCTTTTCAAGTGCTTCAATCTCCTCTTTAACAGCCCTTCTCCACTTAGAATCTTTTAGAGCCTCCTCAATAGTGTTAGGTATTTGTTCTTTATCTAAGCAAGTTGTAAAAGCCTTAAATGATGGCATTAGATTACCATAAGCAACATACCTCTGAATGGGGTGTTTTGTACATTGTCTTACCCCTTTCCTTTTAGCAATAGGCAAATAATCAAATTCAAGTAAATGAGAGGGAATCTCGGCTAGAACATTGCCTCCATCATTTTCATTGGCAACTGAATTCAAGTCCAATTCTCGGCAAGTGTCAGATTGCAAAATAGTCTCTGGAATAGTTTTCTGTTTTCTGGTATAAACTTTCAATTGCTTAGGAGGCTGAGGGGTTTGTGAGGAAGGTTTGGGTGAATTCTGAGGAGTAGTAACAATAGGTGAAGGATGGGAAGCTGTAGGTGTAATAATAGGTGAAGAAGTAGAAGGGTTTAAAGGAGTATGGGGTTCAAATAACAAAGGATTATTAGTAGGTAATAACTCTGAAGGTAAAGAAGGATAAACCTGATTGGTATGAGGTTGAAAAACATCACAATTCTCCCCCTGATTTGCAGTCGCAAGGAAATAAGGTTCCTGTTCAAAAAAGGTGAGATCCAAGGAAGTAAAAAATTTCTGAGAAGGAGGATGATAACATTTGTAGCCCTTCTTAAGTGAAGAATACCCGACCAAGACACACTTCAAGGATCTGGGGTCAAGTTTTGACCTAGAGGGAACATAATCTTTCACAAACACAGTGCAACCAAAAACTTTGAAAGGGAGAATAGAGGACAAAGGTTTAAAATTGGGGTAACTCTCCAAAAAAACAGCTCTAGGTGTTCTGTATTGCAAAACCTTACTGGGCATTCGATTAATGAGATAGGTTGCAGTTAACAAAGCCTCACCCCACAAATACTTAGGAATATTACTAGTGAACATCAAAGACCTAGTTACCTCCAACAAATGCCTATTTTTCCTTTTCGCAACCCCATTTTGTTGTGGTGTATCCACACAAGTGCTAAGTTGAACAATCACTTTTTTTTGTTAAAAAATTCCCCAAGGACTTGGTAAAATATTCACCCCATTATCAGATTTAAAGATCTGAATTTTACTTCCAAATTGGGTTTCAACCATATTGTAAAATTTCTCAAAAACAGAGGCTACTTCAGATTTATCCCTTAACAAATATGCCCAAGTTGTTCTACTATGATCATCAATAAAAGTGACAAACCACCTACTACCAGTTACATTCTTCACTCGAGAAGGACCCCAAACATCACTATGAATTAATGAAAAAGGTTGGGAAGGTTTGTAGGAAGATGGTAAATAGGATGCTTTTGTCTGTTTAGCGAGATGACATATATGGCATTTAAAAGAACTTGGTTTTCTATTAACAAATAATTCAGGGAATAATTTAGTAAGATAATGAAAATTAGGATGCCCTAACCTAAAATGCCATAACATTATATTATCAATTTGCCCTAAAGAAGTCAAAGAGGAAGAAGTATTTGGTAGGGTAGATGGTTGATTTCCGAGGACATAAAGACCATTTTGCAAGCTAGCAGTGCCAAGCATCTTCCTCGAATTCATTGCCTGCAAAAAATAACCAGATTCAGTAAACTGTAATGAACACTTCAAATTCTTGGAGAGTTTACTAACAGAGATGAGATTGCAGGCGAGATTAGGCACAAACAAAACATCTTCAAGCAACAAATTATCGTTAATGAGGACTGAGCCACTTCCTTTGATAGGAGAGAAAGAGCCATCGGCTGTTTTAATAGAACTTGTAGAAGATGAATCTGAAAAACTAAGGAATAATTCCCTGTTACCAGTCATGTGATCAGATGCTCCAGAGTCGATGATCCATGCTGATGCACCTTTGGTAGAAAAAAGTGCAGTAGGAGAACAAGTATTCTGTATGCTTGTATCCTCCACGAGGGCTAAATCTGCTTCACAGGTTACTGTCGAACCTGAAATTTCTGGAAAAAACTCCAATCCAGCAGCCTGCTCTGCTATGGATAGCATCTCAAAGGTTGTCGAAGGGGATCCCATTAAGAATTCTAACTAGGATCGATGTTAGACTGATACCATGTAGAAAAGCAATTTTCTAGCTTTAGGAAAAACTAATTAACGCATAAAAATAAAGCATAATTTAAGTTTCTGCAAAAAAGAAGAAGAAAACAGAATTGATTTTCTGTTATTGAATATTTTCAAAAAATTACATCCCTTTACAGTGAATTTATAGACTCAAGTATTGGACTTTAGTTACAATTAGGAGTCCTAAGTACACAAGAAATCTAACTCTATCTTTTAGGAAGTAAACTTTAATTTAAACTACTATTTACATGAGGACTCTAACTCTATCTTTAAACTTTAATTTAAACTACTATTTACATAAGGACTCTAACTCTATCGGATAATCTAACAAAATGCAATAGATGCAAAAACTGATATGATCGACCAGCCAACAGGAGATGTGACATGCAAGATATTCAACAACTATTTAAGAATAAGGAATGGCAAAAACTGTCCCAAATTTATTTTAAGAAAATCTATAAATATAAGATGTACCTGACAACCAATGAGGTTACTCTTTTCCAGAATCTTCTTGCAAGCAGCAACCTCAAAATAACTACCATCAAAACAGGTAAATCATGGATTAAAGTATAAAAGAGACTTAATAATTTTGAACTACAATAGAAATCTTGGAAAAGCTACCTTCCATTGAGAACCTCTGGAGCCAATATGGAAAACCGATCTATAAATTCACGAAACAGCTTTCGAGAGGGAAATCCAGCGCAACTAATTCTAATTGCTTCCAACACTCCCTGGAATAAAAAATGTACCAAACCATCATATGGACAGGTTGCTTAAGCAAGGATTGACCAAAAATGACAACTCACCCCGCACCGTAGTTGTTGAAGTACATTGATTTTTTCAAATATTCCCGGCTTAAGAGCATTATTTGGCTTTACACAACGAACGTAGTGTGGTTCAGTGGCACTCAAAGTATCAAGTAAAGTTTGGAGTTGTAGTTGTATAAACAGATAGTACAAGTCAAAATCAAATAAAATATATGACGCATATGATCTGCCTTTGTATATACATTGGAGCAACAACAGACCTTGAATCCAGAAGCTATTGAGGACAACTTTGATGATTTGGCAGATGATTCTTGAGGTACAGGAGGAAACAAGCTTGAAAGAAAAGAGCATCTGGAAGCACCCAAGAGAGCCTGATGCTCTGGGACAATTAAATATTTGTTCTTCTCCAGGAAGAGATCAGTCTGGTAAGTCACCTGTGGCAAAAATCACTTCATAGTGAATACTTAGAAATCATCTGTTTCAAAACTAGATTTGAGAATCATGTAGTCAATAGGTATTTTTGATAGGATATAGGCTGTTGGAATAGAGAAGAAAGAGTATTCTCTACTTTTTCTTATTCTGAAAATAAATTAGGGTAAAGCCTTTAAATAGGATGCTTACAACAGTTCTATTAGAACTAAAACTACTCTAGTTAGTCTCTATTTACACTTTAATTTACAGAATTGTGAATTGGAGACGTGTAGATATTAGAGATTTACTCTTTTTGTAAATATTATCTAGTAGTAATTTTGTAGATTGTAGAAAATTAGGGAATTATATTTCCAAATATCTAGTTGCTGATATTTAGGAATTATTTCCCTAATATTCTAGTCAATATTAGCTGTAAATTAGCAACTAAATTTCTGCTGTAATTTTGTGTAATTATATATTTCCTAGTTTATGTCTTCTTTGTAAACTATAAATAGGTCCTAATCTTATCAATAAAAACATAGAAAATAAGAAGCAAAATTATCTCTCTTCACAAAATACTTGTTATTTACATAGTATCAGAGCTTAGGTTTTAGATCCTAAAACTTGCGAGATGCTATCTCTGAAATCAATTTGGAAACTATTTTAGATGATGCATTTCAGCCCTTCAACAGAGCAACACACTGTTGTTGGCAATATCCAACCTTACAACAAATTTCAACAGCCCGCTGTTGTTGATAATTTTCAGCCATCTTCAATCTACCAGCAGCCCACTGTTGCTAGTAATTTATAGCCACCAATCTCCTAGCAACCCACTGTTGCTGGTAATTTACAGCCACCTTAATCTCCCAGCAGCCCACTATTGCTGGTTATTTACAGCCACCTTCAGCCTTTCAGCAAATCAATGTGGCTTTTACGACTCATGAAGGCAATACATTTGTTTTTTCAAATTTGGCTGATAATAATTATACAACATGGGTTGTGGATACAGGGCATATGATCATATGATTGGAGATGTGACACTTTTCCAAAACTTTCAGAAATTGATTTCTCTATCCCACATCAAGTTTGTAGATGGCTCTTTGTCATCCATCGAAGGAAGTGGTTCTATTCAAATTTCTAAAAATATTGCATTATCAACTGTACTATATGTCCCTAAATTGGCATGCAACTTTATCTATGTCAGTGAACTCACTACTGATTTGCAGTGCACTACTAAGTTCTCTCCGTATATTTGTAAATTTCAGGCTATAGACTTGGGGAAGGTGATTGGCAGTGTTAGGTTGTGTGGTGGACTCTACATCCTTCAAGGGCAACCATCTCCACATAGACAAGCCAACTCAAGTTGTTCATCTAAACCGAAGTGTTTCTAGAATGCTGGTTTAAATTCTTCTAATGACATTTTGCTATGGCATTACAGGTTAGGACACCCTAATTTTCATTACCTTGCAAAAGTGTTACCTAGTCTATTTCTTAATACAAGTCCAAAACTAGTTATTTGCGACATATGTCCCCTTGCTATCCCAATACAAATCCTATCATCCCTTTTTTGTTGTACACTGATATTTGGGGCCCTTCAAGAGTAAAAAACATAGATGGCTCTAGGTGGTTTATTACCTTTATCGATGATCATTCTTGTCTTACTTGGACTTTCTTAATGAGAGAAAAATCTGAAACTGAGATTGTTTAAAATTTCAAAATATGATAGAAACTCAGTTTAACAGCAAAATTCAGATTCTTCATAGTGATAATGGCAGCGGGTACTTCACTAGATCTTTAGGATCCTACCTTCAAGAAAAAGGGATCATACATATCATACATCTTTTAAAGGTAGCTAGGTCCTTGTTATTTTCTGCCAATATGCCTAAATTCTTTTGGGAAAATTGTTCTTACTGCCACATATCTCATCAATAGAATGCCGAGCAAACCCTTAAAGTTTCAAATACCTCGAGATGTCTTCTTTAAACAGTTTTCTCATTTTAAACCCCTTTAGTCTAATCTTCCATTACGGGTCTTTGAGTGTACTATCTTTGTTCACATTCGTCATCCTTCGAATTCTAAACTAGATCCTTAAGTGTGTCTTCTTAGGTTATTCCTTCACTAAGAAGGGCTATAAGTGTTACTCACCCGTCACTAAAAGAACCTACATTTCCATGTATGTCACTTTCCCCGGAACCAAACCATATTACCCCAAAACTGAAATTCAAGGGGAGAGTCTAGGAGAATCTCATATTTTGGATGAATTTCAGCCTTCTATATCCATTAATAATGTTTAATTGATAAGAAATGGATAATTACCCTCTCGTGACGTATTAAAAGCTTGATAATCAAAGAGTGTTAATAAAACGTATGATGATGTGTAGAAACCATAGTTGGACATGACTTATGTGATGATGGTGTGGCCTTGAGGGCATTGCTTGGTTGCATGATTGTATGTGTGAAATCCGGATACCAGTGTTAGTGTTGTAGCACCGAGACAAAACAATTGCGAGACGTATGCTCCTAAGGTTATGTAACATCGCGTCTCATCTATGCATGGTTCTAAGTAACCAAATGCATGTTTCCTAGGCTATGTGAGACCAGAACTCATTCGAAGGTACTCAAGGTATGGTTCCTAGTACTATAAGCTGACTTACACTCTTGAGGCTACGTGACATCAAGTCTCATTCAGGACTTATTATTTTGTGGTTATTTGATTGATGTATTGATGATGATGTTATGATGATATGAATATAGTTGCTTGTACGGAATAAAGCATGGTTGTTATACAATTATGATTAGCGCCACATGTTATCAATCTTGTATTTCTGCTCATACGTGCATGCATACTTATGCTTATGAATTTCATGAAGTATAGTAGAGTATAAGTGTGCCACTGAGCATGTAAAGCTCAACGTTCAATGTTTTCCGTTCGCGTAATAATAGATTCTGGACATTCAGTGGAGCACCATCGAACCTTACATTCACTATTTTGTCATATGATGATTTGAAATTGGTGCTCCATAATTTGTAAACTATTTCTATATTCGATTAATGGTTTTATATAGTGGTATGCTTTGTTACGAGAATGGTTTAAATTATTCGACTAAATATGGTTTCAAAATATGAAAGATTGCTTCGGTAACTCGATTTAGCATCCCGGATCTCCTCCGAATGGGCCGGGTTGGATTTGGAGTTTTACACAACTTACCAATCTATTTTATATACTTGGTAGGCAAAGGAACTATCCTAGACCAAAAGTTATGAACACTAAAAATAACATATTGTATAAGCTGAAGCCTTCCCATAAACGACAAGAATTTGGTAGTCCAGCTTCTAATTCTCTGAGTTATCCTTTCAATGAAATTCTTACAATCCCATTCCTTAAGATTTCTAGCTACCAACGGAATTCCAAGGTATCTAACTGGCATTGTGCCAAGTTTAATACCTATTAAAATAGATTAGATTAATCCTATCCTAACTCTAAGAGATGAGAGATTAGAGTTGTAAATACTTAGAACTCCTAGTTGTAGTATAACTCTTGTATTGAAGTCCTTAAAAAGACTATCTCTGTAATTATTCGATATATGAAAATTTGCTGAGAAAACATACAGGTTTCATTAGTTTCTTTATGGTATTAGATTAGGTTTCGAATCCTAAACCCTAGTCGATGGCCCATACTCCTTCCGAAATTAATTCTTTGACAGAACCTATTAATAGTTCTGATGATTTTTCAGAATCCTTTATTTCAGTTACTTGTCATATACTAATTGGCACTAACTACCTGGAATGGTCACAATCAGTGAAGATTTTTATTATTGGGAGTGGTAAATTAGGTTATATCTCAGGAGAGGTTAGAAAACTTGATGCCAACGATCCAGGGTATGCCAAATGGATGCAAGAAAATGGCAGAGTCATGTCTTGGTTGCTGAATTCTATTTCTTCTAAAGTTGGGAAAAATTTTCTTCTGTATAACTCAACCTCTGAAATTTGGCGTGCTGTCCAAGAAACCTACTCTAGCACTGACAATGTTTCAGAACTCTTTGGAATTGAGAGTCAAGCATCAAATCTCAAACAAGAAAGCATGAGTGTTACATTATAATATAACACTGACTAATTTGTGGCAGCAAATAGATCTATATGAAACCAATGATTGGGAAACTCTGAATGATGCAGCCGTATACAATAAGATTACTGCCCAAAGAAGAATTTTTCAGTTTCTTAATTGACTGAATAAAGAGTTGGATGAAGTGATGGGCAGAATTCTTGGAAGTACTTCTCTCTCATCCCTTAGAGAAGTGTTTTCTGCAGAATGAAGGGAAGAAAGTAGGACCCTGATGCTTCCTGATCCTTCTTCATATGATCGATTTGCTCTCATCACTCAATCTTCCTCTTCCAGCAATAGCAGAAAAGGAAAGTCGTGGTGTTATTATTGCAAGAGGGTTGGTCATTATCGAGAGAAGTGTCGGAAGCTCCATGGCAAACCAGTAGATTGAAAGCCTCCTCAACAAAAGCGCTCTCGGGATTCCCAGTCGAATTTGGCAACTGTTGATGGTATTAGCAGTTTTACCGAACAACAGATTGAGGATTTATAGAAGCTGTTTGGCAAAATTGGTGGCTCTAGTGAGGCTAATCTAGCCTTGACAGAACAAGAAAGTATAAAGAGCATTTTTTCATACTGCACTACTTTCTGCACGAAATGCTCCAGCATGGATCATAGACTTAGGAGCATCTGATCACATGACTGGTAAGAGGGCTTTGTTTCATAAATTTGTGCGTACCTCTCCCAAGTCATTGTAAGTTATCCGAGAAGTGTTAGAGCTTGAGGGGGAGTGTAAGTTGACAAGCAGTGTTAGAGTTTTTATTTAATGTGTAATTAGAGTTTATTCCTAATCAGTAATTTAGATTTACTAGAAGTCTCATTTAAATTAGGAATAAGTATTATTTAAATTAAAGATAAAGTATAGTTTTAGTTATATTAAAACTCTATATCAGCCTATTTAAAGGCTTACTCTGTATACATTTGATAAAGAATAATAAGAAAATACAGAGAAACACATTGTTCTCTTTGGAAAATATCTTGTTCATCTACTTCAAACAACAAATCCCTAACTACCAATCACACACAAACCACCATTATTCATTGCATCTTCGACAACCACGGCCCCTTTCTCACATGGTATCATGAGCCAACAACGGTCTTGATGTTGTCATTGTCTCCCATAACAAGAAGTGGTTCTGCGTTTATAAATGAGAGTATGTTGTTAAATGATGTACTTTTTGTGCCCAATTTGGACAGCAATCTTTTGTCAATTAGTAAACTTTCTCAAGATTTGAAGTGTGTTTTAAAGTTTACTGATAATAAGTGTGTATTGCCAGCAATGGACTTGGAGAAGATGTTTGTTAATGCTAGGTTGCATAATGGGCTCTACCTTCTCCATAGCCAACAACCTTTTTTTCCTCAAGCTCTTTTTAGTAGTTTTGTTTCTTCCTAAGGACAATTTGATGATATTATATTATGGCATTTTAGGTTAAGCCACCTAATTTTCTTTTATTTTGCTAAACTTTTTCCAGAATTGTTTACTAATTTATTTCGAAAAAAAGAATTGTTTGTTAGTAAAAAGCCAAGGTTCTTTAAATGTCATATCCGTCAGCTTGCTAAAGACACAAAGAACACATACTCACCATCAATATATAAGCCTTCTCAACCTTTTTCTCTTATTCGTAGTGATATTTGGGGCCTTTCTACAATAAAGAATATAAATGGTTGTAGATGGTTTATCTCATTTATAGATGATCACAATCGAACTACTTGGACCTATTTGATGAAAGATAAATCTAAAATTACTTATATTTTTCAGAGGTTCTATAATATGATTGAAACTCAATTTGCTAGTAAAATTTAGATTTTTAAATCTGATAATGGGGGAGAATTTTTTGCTAAATCTTTAGGTAATTTTTTTAGAGAGAAATGGATTGTGCAAATTAGTTCTTGTGTTGATACACCACAATAGAATGAGATTGTTGAGAGAAAGAACAGACACTTATTGGAAGTTACTAGGTCTTTATTGTTTTCCAATAATGTTCCTAAATATTTCTGGGGTGAAACCTTATTGACTGCTACCTACTTGATAAATCGTATACCTAGTAAAGTTTAAAGTTTAGAACACCTAGGTATGTGTTTTTGGAGAATTATCCTCATTTTAAACCTGTCTTTTGTTCTTCCCTTGAGAATTTTTGGTTGTATACTGTTTGTTCATAATAATAATTCTTCTCGGTCAAAACTTGATCCTAGATCATTCAAGTGTGTGTTGTTAGGTTATTGTTCTCTTAAAAGGGCTACAAATGTTATCATCCTCACACTAAAAGATTTTTTGTTTCTTTGGATGTGACTTTCTTTGAACAAGACCCTTACTTCACCAAGGCTGTCATTCAGGGGGAGACATGGGATGAATTTCAGCCCTTAAACTCTTCAAGTTATAATCAGGTTTCACCCCTTATATCTTCTATTGCACCTTTACATACCTTTCCTACAACTCCTAATAACCTGCCATTACCCGAACCTAAAACTCCCATTAATCCTTGTGCTCCATCATCTATTACATCCCCTACAGCCTCTCCAAACTCTCCTTGGACAGTTCCTCTAAATACACATATTCCTACTAAAATTCTCGGTGTTTATACAAGAAGAAAAAAGTTATTGTTGAGGCCATTTTGCAGTCTGACACTTGCCGAGAGTTGAAATTGAGTCCATGTGCCTCATAAGGTAATAAAGGTAACGAAACTTCCCAAATTCATATACCTACTTTAGATGTTGATGATCTGCCCATTGCTAAGAGAAATGGTGTGAGACAATGCACTAAACATCCAATAAAAAGATTTGTTGCTTATGGACAACTAATGTCATTCAGGGGGAGACATAGTAATTACCATAGTAAATTATCTTTAATTTAATTAAAGATAATTGAAGATAATTCCCACATTATCTATTGTTTGAAATTTAAAATTCAAATGTTGTAGATAAGATAGAGGCTCTCATCTTGACCGTCGATGTAAATCTGTATAGACCGTTGGATTGGAGGGAACTCAACTATAAATAGATACCTTCCCCTCCTCATTTTGTATTCAGTATCCAAGTTTCCAAGGAATAAAGGCATTTACTCTAAATCCTCTGAGTGTTCTTGTGTTCTTTTCTTTGTTCTTGAGCGTTCTTTCGAAGTTCTTCTTCGCTCATCTCTTTTGATCCGATTTCGCGTAGAACGCTTTGCGTTTGTCGGTGCTTGGGAAGTTTGATCTTCCGAGAGGAATGAAAAGGCTTACTTAGGCGTTTGTCTTGAGTCACATCGCCTAAGGCCGCACGGTGGGCTGGTTGGAACTCTAGCCACGTGACAGTTGGTATCAGAGCCTTATTCGAGCGACGTGAGCTAGTTTGAGGCACGAAGCATCGAGTAGAGATGGCACCAAAGAAGGGAGAGAATGCTGCAGTGAGCCAGAAGGGTGTGGAGACCCAGGCGGACAAAGGAAGTCGAGCAAACTCGAGGGACAAGTTGTCGGCACTCGAGGAGAGGGTCACCAGGCTTGAGGGATCTATGAAGGATTCTGTGGAGCGACTCGACATGGTGGATACACGGATCGAGGAGCTGGATGACCAGGTTGATCAGTCAGAGGGAAAGAGAGATGCTCTCGAAGCCAGGTTGGAGGCATTGAGGGTGGAAATGGTGGATCTGAAGGCGGAAGTGATGGTTTATCAGGCTGCTATGCGGAACGGTGTGTTAACCACGACGACACCTAGACCGATGAAGGACATTCCGAAGCCAAGAGAGTTCAAGGGGAACAGGTCGGCGAAAGATGTTGAGAACTTCATTTGGTGCATGGAGCGGTACTTCCGGGCAATGAGCATCACAGACGATGCCGAGAAGGTAAATACTGTTGTTGTTTACTTGACTGACGTTGCTTTGTTATGGTGGCGACGTAGGTGCCTTGATGAGAATAGTGGGGGCACGGGCGTTGGAACATGGGAGGAGTTCCAAGCGGAGTTCAAGCAGTAGTTTTGCCCGAGTAACACGGAGAAAGAAGCCAGGTCCAAGTTTAGGAGGCTTCGACACGATGGATCCATTGCGGATTACATCCAGGAGTTTAGTGAGCTACAACTCCTTATCCCGGGCTTGTGTGAGAAGGATGCGCTTTTCACGTTTATGGATGGATTGAAGCCATGGGCCAGGACCGAGTTAGAGCGGAGGGATGTGCAGGAACTTTCTAAAGCCCTAGCCATTGCGGAGTCCTTGACCGATTATAGTGCTTACAAGTCCATAGAGTCCAAGTCTTCCAAGCCCCATGGTAAGGGTATTGGTGGGAGAGACGAGGACGTGTCCGGAGATAGTAGCGATGATGGCAAGGAGAGGCCATCGACCAAGCCAAACCGGTATGCGAAGCCAAATGATCGGAAGAATCGAGGATCCATAAGGTGCTATCATAGATAGCCAGAAAATTCCAGCAACCATTGAGGAAGCTTTGCAAGATCCTAGATGGAGAAGGGTAGTAGAAAAGGAGATTGAAGCACTAGAAAAGAATGGTACTTAGACTGTAACAAATTTACCACAAGGAAAGAAACCATTTGGTTGTAAATGGTGTTTGCCATTAGATATAACTCTGATGGCAACATCCAAAAGTACAAAGCAAGGCTTGTGGCTAAGGGCTTCACTCAAACATATAGGATAGATTACAAGGAGACATTTGTACCTATGGCTAAGCTCAATACTGTTCGAGGTCCTACTCAGCTTAGCAGTGAATAAAGATTGGGATCTTCATCAATTAGATATAAAAAATGCATTCTTGAATGGTCAGTTAGAAGAAGAGGTTTATATGAGAATGCCTCCTGGAATGAAAGGTGATTTGGGAGCTCAGAAGGTATGCGGTTTGATAGGTTCACTAAGGTCATCATCCAAGATGGTTATAGACAGTGCCAAGCATATCACACTTTTCATTAAGGTAACCTCTGAACAGAAAAAAGTTATTTTAATTGTGTATGTTGATGACATAGTGATTACTAGAGATGATTACAATGAGATTAATAGGTTGAAAAGTCTGTTAAACAGTGAATTCGAAACAAATGACTTGGGAACACTTAGGTATTTCCTGGGTATGGAAGTTGCGAGGTCTAGTAAAGGACTTGTGATAAACTAGAGGAAGTATGTACTGGATTTACTATCTGAAGCAGATCACACTTTTCATTAAGGTAACCTCTGAACAGAAAAGAGTTATTTTAATTGTGTATGTTGATGACATAGTGATTACTAGAGATGATTACAATGAGATTAATAGGTTGAAAAGTTTGTTAAACAGTGAATTCGAAGCAAAGGACTTGGGAAAACTTAGGTATTTCCTGGGTATGGAAGTTGCGAGGTCTAGTAAAGGACTTGTGATAAACTAGAGGAAGTATGTACTAGATTTACTATCTGAAGCAGACATGCTGGTTATGGATACTACCTTGAAGTTTAATAAGGAAGAGATGGGTGCTCAAGTAAACAAAGAAAGTTTTCAAAGGTTGATAGGGAAGTTGATATATTTGTCCTTAACCAGACCTGATATAGCTTATCCTGTCAACATTATCAGTCAATGTGAGATTTTCTGATAGAGTTAGAATTCTTATATAAATAGTAGTTTAATTCTTATATAAATAGTAGTTTAAATTAAAGTATACTTCCTAAAAGATAGAGTTAGATGTCGTTTGTACTTAGGACTCCTAATTATAACTAAAGTCCTATACTTGAGTCTATAAATTCATTGTAAAGGGATGTAATTTTTTAATTCATTCATTAACAGAAAAATTAATTCTGTTTTTTTCCTTTTCACATAAACTTAAAATTCTGTTTTCTTTTTTCTGTGTTATTCTGTTTTCCCCTAAAGTTGGTAAGTTGCTTTTCTACATGGTATTAGTCTAACATCGATCCTAGTTCGAATTCTTCATGAGATTTCCTTCGACAACCTCTGAGATGCTGTCCATAGCAGAGAAGACTGGTGGATTAGAGTTTTTCCAGCAATTTTAGGTTCGACAGTAACCTGTGAAGCAGATTTAGCTCTCGTGGAGGATAAAGGCATACAACATACTATTTCTCCTAGTGCACTTTTTCTACCAAAGGTGCATCAGCATGGATTATTGACTCTAGAGCATCTGATCACATGACTGGTAACAAGGAATTATTCCTTAATTTTTCAGATTCATCTTCTACAAGTTCTATTAAAATAGCTGATGGCTCTTTCTCTCCTATCAAAGGAAGTGGCTCAGTCCTCATTAATGATAATTTGTTGCGTGAAGATGTTTTGTTTGTGCCTAATCTAGCTTGCAATCTCCTCTCTGTTAGTAAACTCTCCAAGAATTTGAAGTGTTCATTACAGTTTACTGAATCTGGTTGTCTTTGCAGGCAATGAATTCGAGGAAAATTCTTGGCACTGCTAGCTTGCAAAATGGTCTTTATGTCCTCGGAAATCAACCATCTACCCTACTAAATACGTCTTGCTCTTTTACTTCTTTAGGGAAAAATAATAATATAATGTTAAGGCATTTTAGGTTAGGTATCCTAATTTTCATTATCATTATTCCCTGAATTGTTTGTTAATAGAAAACCAAGTTCTTTTAAATGCCATATATGTCCTCTTGCTAAACAGACAAAAACATCCTATTTACCATCTTTCTACAAACCTTCACAACCTTTTTCATTAATTCATAGTGATGTTTGGGTTCCTTCTCGAGTGAAGAATGTAACTGGTAGTAGGTGGTTTGTCACTTTTATTGATGATCATAGTAGAATAACTTGGGCATATTTGTTAAGGGATAAATCTGAAGTAGCTTCTGTTTTTGAAAAATTTTACAATATGGTTGAAACTCAATTTGGTAGTAAAATCCAGATCTTCAAATCTGATAATGGGAGTGAATATTTACCAAGTCCTTGGAGGAATTTTTTAACAAAAAAGGGATTATTCAACTAAGCACTTGTGTGGATACACCACAACAAAATGGGGTTGCAGAAAAAAACAGGCATTTGTTAGCGGTTACTAGGTCTTTGATGTTCACCAGTAATATTCCTAAGTATTTGTGGGGTGAGGCTTTGTTAACTGCAACCTATCTCATTAATCGAATGCCAAGTAAGGTTTTGCAATACATAACACCTAGAGCTGTTTTTTTGGAGAGTTACCCCAATTTTAAACCTCAGTCCTTTATTTTCCCTTTCAAAGTTTTTGGTTGCACTGTGTTTGTGAAGGATTTTGCTCCCTCTAGGTCAAAACTTGATCTCAGATCCTTGAAGTGTGTCTTGGTAGGGTATTCTTCACTTAAGAAGGGCTAAAAATGTTATCATCCTCCTCAAAATTTTTTTACTTTCTTGGATCTCACTTTTTTTTAACAGGAACCTTATTTCCATGCGGCTGCAACTCAGGGGGAGAATTGTGATGTTTTTCAGCCTCCTACCAATCAGGTTTATCCGTCTTTACCTTCAAAGTTATTTTTTACTAATAATCATTTGTTATTTGAACCTCATACTCCTTTAAACCCCTCTACTTCTTCACCTAGTGTTACACCTACAGCTTCTCATTCTTCACCTATTGTTACTCCTCAGATTTCACCTAAACCTTCCTCACAAACCCCTCAGGCTCCTAAGCAACTGAAAGTTTACACCAAAAAACAGAAAACTATTCCAGAGACTGTTTTGCAATCTGACACTTGCCAAGAATTAGACGTGAGTTCAGTTGCCAATGAGAATGATGGAGGTAATGTTCTAACCGAGATTCCCTCTCATTTACTTGAGTTTGATTATTTGCCTATTGCTAAAAAGAAAGGGGTAAGACAGTATACAAAACACCCTATTCTGAGGTATGCTGCTTATGGTAATTTAATGTCATCTTTTAAGGCTTTTACAGTTTGTTTAGATAAAGAGCAAATACTTGACACTATTGAAGAGGCTCTAAAAGATTCTAAGTGGAGAAAGTGT
The DNA here is from genome assembly GCA_019671005.1 of Hibiscus mutabilis. NCBI lineage: Eukaryota > Viridiplantae > Streptophyta > Magnoliopsida > Malvales > Malvaceae > Hibiscus > Hibiscus mutabilis. Next base: position 37,583,008 of record CM033713.1, on the reverse strand, counting down.
TGTTGAAGAGGAGATTGAAGCACTTGAAAAGAATGATACTTGGACAATTACAGATCTTCCGCAAGGCAAGAAACCAGTCAGATGCAAGTGGGTGTTCTCCATAAAATACAACTCTGATGGCAGTATACAGAGGTATAAAGCAAGGTTGGTAGCCAAGGGTTTTACTCAAACCTATGGAATTGATTATAATGAGACCTTTGCTCATGTAGCTAAGCTAAATACAGTTAGAGTTCTCTTAAGCTTGATAGTAAACAAGGACTGAAAGCTCCATCAACTTAACATTAGGAATGCCTTTCTTAATGGAAAATTGGAAGAAGAAGTGTACATGAGAGTGCCTTCGGGATTGAAGTCAGTAAAAGGTGATCAGAAAGTTTGCAGACTTAATAAATCCATCTATAGTTTGAAACAGTCACCTAGAGCCTGGTTTGACAGATTCACCAAGGTGATTCTAGAAAATGGATAAAAATGGATACAAACAATCCTTGGCAAATCAAACACTCTTCATTAAGGTAACCTCTAGTAATAAAAGGGTTATTTAATAGTATATGTGGATGACATAATTCTGACAGGGGATGATGATGAAGAGATAAGTCCCTTGAAAGGGTTGTTAAACACATAGTTTGATACTTTCTAGGCATGGAGGTTGCTAGGTCAAGCAAAGGTCTTGTAATAAACCAGAAAAAATATGTTCTTGATCTACTTAATGAAGTAGGAATGTTGGGATGCAAACCAACTGATACTCCCATGGACGCATGCTTAAAATTCAGTAAGGAGGACTCAAACCATAAAGCTGATGAGGGTAAATTTCAAAAGTTAGTGGGAAAGTTGATTTATTTGTCATTAACCAGACCAGATATTGTCCAGTTAATGTTATCAGTCAACGCATGACTGATCCAAAGGAAGATCACATGGAAGCTGCAATTATAATTTTGAGATACTTGAAAGGGACACCAGGGCATGGATTGCTATTTAAAAAGACTCAAGAAAGGATTATTCAAAAAAATTTAGATTCAAGCTGGGCAAGCAAACTGACAGAAAGAAGATCAACTAGTGGCTATTGCTCTTTTGTTTGGGGAAATCTAGTGACCTAGAAGAGTAAGAAACAAACAGTTGTATCTAGAAGCAGTATTGAAGCAGAAAATAGGGCTTTAGCATTGGGAATGTATGAAGGAATTTGTCTGTTAAAATTACTGAAGGAGCTAGATGTGAACCAAGAGGAGAAGTTTGAGAGTTTCTGTGATAATCAATCCACCATACAAATTGCTCGAAATCCAGTCCATCATGATATGACGAAACATGTAGAGATTGACGGACATTTTATCTCAGAAAAGATTACTAATGGGACAGCTTCCTTATCCTATGTTCCTATAGAAGAACAAGTGGCATATGTGCTTACAAAAGCACTACCAAAAGCTTTTTTCGACAAGTTTCTATTCAAGCTGGGAATATACAATATATATTCTTCAACTTGAGGGGGAGTGTGAGATTATCTGATAGAGTTAGAATTCTTATGTAAATAGTAGTTTAAATTAAAGTATAGTTTCTACAAGATAGAGTTAGATGTCTTTTGTACATAGGACTCCTAATTATAACTAAAGTCCTATACTTGAGTCTATAAATTCACTGTAAAGGGATGTAATTTTTTAATTCATTCAATAACAAAAAAATCAATTATGGTTTTTCCTTTTCACAGAAACTTAAAATTATGTTTTCTTTTTTCTACGTTATTCTGTTTTTCCCTAAAGCTAGAATGTTGCTTTTCAACGGTCAACATATGACAGACCCAAGGGAGGAACACCTTGAAGCAACACATTGGATTCTGAGGTATTTAAAAAAAACTATAGGTCATGGTTTATTCTTTAAAAAATCAGAAGACATGTTTGTCAAAGTCTACACAGATTTTAGTTGGGCAGAACTCACTTAAGGAAAATCAACCAGTGGTTACTGCATATTTGTGTGGGGAAATCTTGTAACTTGGAGAAGTAAGAAGCAAACAGTGGTGTCTATGAGTAGTGCAGAAGTAGAATACAGGGCTCTAGCACTAGGGATGTGTGAAGGAATGTGGTTGCTAAGATTGATGAGAGAATTAGAGATGGAACAAGGAGGAAATTTGAATTTCTAAGTGATAATCAATCTGCTATTCAGATTGCCTGAAATCCAGTCCACCATGATCAAAGTAAGCATGTTGAAATAAACAGGAATTTCATTTCTGAAAAAGTGAATGGTGGGATAGCAGAGTTATCTTATGTTCCTATCGAAGAGCAGCTAGTTGATTTACTTACTAAAGCACTACCTAAATAGATTTTTGATGAATTTATATCCAAGCTGGGATTATACAGTGTATATTCACCAGCTTGAGAGGGAGTGTAAGTTATATAAAAGTAGTAATCTATAATTCAAATGTAAATAGATTAGATTAATCCTATCCTAACTCTAAGAGATAAGATAGTAGAGTTGTAAATACTTAGAACTCCTAGTTGTAGTATTGTAAGCTTATCCGAAAAGTATTAGAGTTTTACTTAATGTGTAATTACAGTTTTACTTGCTGTAAATAGTCTATCTAGAGTTAATCTCCTTAGAGGATTAGAGTTAAAAGTCTATTATAAGTAGGACTCATAATGTACTAAAAGTCCTATTCTTTAGTCTTTAAATAGATTGTAAACTAGTTGTAATTTTTCACGACAAAATTCTTTTAATAACATAAACTACTTTTTTGTTTTTCTTCTTGTTCTGTTTCTCTACATGGTATTAGTCTAATTCAATCCTTATCGAAATTTGTTTATTCATGGAGAATAGAAGCTCATCCATTTGCTGCCTGGTGAAATTGCTGAAAACAATTGCTGCAGTAGAGAAAAATTCCCTAGGATTCCCTGCCTCTGAAAAATTTGCCAAACTGACAGTAATATCTGGTGAAAATTGCATTTCACTAGATGTCGATTTAGAAGCTGTCCAGCAAGTTTAACTGTTCTGGTGAGGAAAATGTTGCAATGATAGAGAATGAAGGTACTAAGGACCATTCTTTACTTAATGCTCTTGTTTCTACCAAGGCTGCACCAACATGGATCATTGATTCTAGAGCTTATGATCACATGACTAGTAAAAGGGAGTTGTTCATTAAGTTTGAGTGTTCATCTTCTAAAGCTTTCATTAAAGTTGCTGATGGTTCTTTATATCCTATCGAAGGGACTAGTTCTATTTCATTAAATGATAACTTGGTTCTTGAGGATGTATTATTTGTACTTAAACTTGCGTGCAATTTAATATCAGTACACAAGCTTTCGAAGGACTTAAAGTGCTCTCTACAATTTACTGATTCTACTTATTTCTTGTAGGCAGTGGATTCGAGAAAGATTATTGGCCGTGCTAGCTTGCAAAATGGCCTTTATGTTATTCATGGTCAGCCACAATCTGTTTTTTCCCATTCCTATTCCCATTCCTACCTTACTTCTTCTGGACAGGTTGATTCTGTTATGTTATGGCATTTTAGGTTAGGTTACCCTAATTTTTCTTACCTTCAGAAATTGTTTCCTACTTTGTTTATTAATAAAAATCCTAATTCTTTTAAATGTCATATTTGTCCTCTTGTTAAACAGACTAAATCTTTATATTTAACACCTACTTATAAATCTTCAAAACCCTTTACATTAATCCATAGTGACGTTTAGGGTCCTTCTAAAGTGAAGAATGTTACTGGTAGTAGGTGGTTTGTGACCTTTATTGAGGACCATAGTAGAAATACTTGTACCTATTTGCTTAAAGGAAAATTTGATGTTGCTCCTATATTTGAGAGATTTTATAATATGGTTGTTAATCAATTTTCTAGCAAAATACACATATACTTAAATCTGATAATGGGGGAGAATATTTCACGAAGTCCTTGGGAGAGTTTTTCCATACTAAAGGGATTGTTCATATTAGCTCTGTGTAGATCCCATAACATAATGAGATTGCTGAAAAGAAAAACATACATTTGCTAGAAGTTACCCGAGCCTTGTTGTTTACTAATAATATTCCTAAATATTTGTGGGGTGAACTTGGTTTTAAAAGGCGCGAGGCGCTCCAAGGCGCAAAAGGTTCCTGGAGTCGAGGCGCGAGGTGAAGGCGATATCCTTTTGTAGGCAATGCGCCCTTTTTATCCTAAAAACTTATAAATTAATCATATAGCATATTTTGTACTTAAAAACATGATAATTATATTATAGATGCTAAAAGATAACAATAATGTAAGAGAATTCATTATTCATCACATTGACATTTGGACATGCCAAATTGTTAAACAATTTAATAATCCCTATAAGAACTAAAAGTTGTAAATTCGCCGATGCTTATCCAATAAATATATATCAAACAAATATCAAGTTTGGGCTTTAAAGGATCAAAGACAATTCAGGGAAGTCATTTGATAATTGATACTATTCCAAAAATTGTAAATTGGTTGGTAAAACAGAATACAAGCATGTTTTCAGATACCAAACATAATAACCAACAAAATCAAACGCCTAAACATGTAAAAATAGATCATTATCCACGAATTCATAACGAAAATCTTGTAACATTGTGTGTCTGTAATCCAGTTTGGTTACCTAGAATCCAATATACCCATTAAAAGAAAACAACCCATTCAAATAAACAAAAAATAAAATTAATAAACAAAAAATAAAATTAAGTGGTGATTAGGCTGCTCACTGCGCTTAATGTAAAAATAATAGCAATCAAATAACAGTGCAATCAGAAGAAAAGAAAAAAAGATAAACGGTGGCTGCACTGTACTTACCGGCAACGGTGGCTGGGCTTGCCGGCGACGGTGGCTAGGGTTGAAGGGTGGCTAGAATTTAGGGGGAGGCAGAGCAATTAGGTTATAGGGGGAGGTAATTTGGGGGAGGTTGGCTAGGGTTGAAGGGTATATCCTAATAAAAGTATAAAACACATGCTTTTTAAAAAAAATGCTCCAGGGATAAGAGGCGTCTCCTCACGCGCCTCAAGCCTCAGGCGAAAGCGGCCAGAGGCGCATGCCTCCTGCACATCGCCCCACCTCGGCCCTAGGATGCGTTTTTTCCAGCGCCTCGCGCCTCACAGCACCTCAGACGCGCCTTTTAATACTAAGGGAGTGAAGCCTTGTTGATAGCCACCTATCTTATTAACAAAATGCCTAGCAAAGTCTTGAACTTTAGGACACCGAGAGATGTTTTCTTAGAGAGCTCTCCCAACTTTAAACCTATATCCTCTATTCCTCCTTTTTGAACAGGTACCATACTTTCTTATGGCTCCAAATCAGAAGGAGAGTTGGGATGATTTCCAGCCTCCTAAAAATTAGGTTTCTCCTTATTTACCTTCTACTCTTGTAACTACTGATATTTCTTTTGAACCTTAGACTTCTTTCAAACCTGCTTCTTCTTCACCTAAAAATACAGCTCTGCCTTCTTCACCCACTATTACACCTACAATCCCTCATACTTCACCTAAATATAGTTCAGCCTCCTAAACAATTGTAGGTTTATACCAGAAAAAAAGTCATTCCAGAGACTGTTTTGCAATCTGACATCTGCCGAGAATTGGACTTGAGTCCAGCTGCTTGTGAGGATAATGGAGGTAATATTATTGATAAAATTCCTTCTCACTTACTTGAACCTAAGTTTTTGCCTACTGCTAAAAGCAAAGGGGTAAGGCAGTGTACAAAACACCCTGTCCAGAGATATATTGCTTATGGAAATCTAATGCTTCTTTTAAGGCTTTTATAGCTTTCCTAGATGGAGAACAAATTCCAAATTCTATTGAGGAGACCTTAAAAGATTCTAATTGGAAGAAAGTTGTTGAAGAAGAGATTAAGGCACTAGAAGAAAATGGTACTTGGACCATAACAAATCACCCACAAGGCAAGAAATCAGTGGGATGCAAATGGGTGTTTGCCATTAAATACAATTCTGATGGAAGTGTGCATAGATATAAAGCAAGGTTGGTGGCCAAGGGTTTTACACAGACTCATGGAGTAGACTACAAGGAGACCTTTGCCCCTGTAGCTAAATTGAACACTGTAAGAGTTCTATTAAGCTTGCTTGTTAATTATGATTGGAAACTCCATCAGCTTGACATTAAGAATGTATTTCTTAATGGAAAATTGGAAGATAAGGTTTATATGAAGATTCCACTAGGTTTAAAATCTGAATAGACTAAGCAGAAGTCTTGATAGATCACTCTATGGGTTAAAGCAGTCACCTAGAGCTTGGTTTGATAGATTCATCAAAGTTGTTTTGACAGGTGGATACAAGTAGTCGTTGGCAGATCATACTCTATTCTCTAAGGTAACCTCCAATAACAAAAAGGTTATCGTATTAGTATATGTCGATGACATAATTTTGACAGGGGGTGATAAGGAAGAAATAAACCACTTGAAAGCTTTATTGAGCAAAGAGTTTGAAATAAAAGACCTAGGAAAGCTCGGATATTTTCTAGGCATGGAGGTAGCAAGATCAAGCAAAGGTCTGGTTATTAACAAGAGGAAATATGTTCTGGACCTACTTACTAAGAATGGAATGCTGGGCTGTAAACCAACAGACACTCCCATTGATGCAGGTTTAAAATTCAGCAAAGAAGAGTTGAGTCTTAAAGCTGACAAGGGACTTTATCAAAGGTTGATGGGAAAATTGATCTACTTATCACTGACCAGACCAGATATTGCTTTTTCAGTAAACATTATCAGCCAGTATATGACAGATCCTAGACAAGAACATAAGGAAGCTGCTACTAGAATTCTGAGATGCCTTAAGGGTACACCGGGACATGGCTTAATGTTCAAAAAGACTCTTAACAGGTCAGTAAAAATTTTCTCAGATGCAAGCTGGGCAAGTGAGTTTGTAGAAAGTAGTGAAAACAGAAGAGAGAGAGTGTTCTGTTATTCAACATCGAATGGGTTACAACATAGAACTCTTTTATAGAGTCCTTAAGAATTTATCTCTAACTAGGAATCCTAATAATAGAAGACTTCTAATCCTACTAACAGATAACTCGTAGTCTTTTACATAATATACAAGCCGTATTATCCTACACTCCCCCTCAAGCTGGAGAGTATACATTGTATAGTCCCAGCTTGGATAAGAACTCATCAAAAACTGATTTGGGTAAGGCTTTTGTAAGTACATCAACTAGCTGTCCTTCTGTAGGGATGTATGACAAAGAAGCTACCCCATTGTTGATTTTTTCTGAAATAAAATGCTTGTCTATTTCAACATGTTTTGTTCTATCATGTTGAACTGGATTCCTAGCAATTTGAATAGCCGATTGGTTATCACACAAAACCTCAAACTTATTTTCTTGGTCTGTGTTTAACTCCTTCAGTAACTTAAGTAACCAAATTCCTTCGCACATTCCTAGTGCCAAAGCTCGGAATTCTGCTTCTGCACTGCTTCTGGAGACAACTGATTGCTTCTTACTTCTCCAAGTCACGAGATTTCCCCAAACAAAAGTGCAGTAGCCACTGGTTGATCTCCTTTCAGTGAGTTCGCCAGCGCTAGAGTCAGTGAATACTTTCACAGATCTGTCCTGTGTCTTTTTAAACAATAAACCATGTCCAGGAGTCTTCTTCAAGTACCTAAGAATTATGTTTGCTGCTGCCATGTGTTTTTCATTGGGATTGGTCATATGCTGACTTATCACGTTTACTGGAAAAGCAATGTCTGGCCTGGTTAGTGATAGATAGATCAATTTTCCCACTAATCTCTGAAACCTGTCTTTGTCAACTAAAGAGCCTGTTTCATTAGTAAATTTCAAGCTGGCTTCCATTGGTGTATCTGCTGGTTTACACCCCAGCATTCCAGCTTCATTTAGTAAATCAATGACATACTTCCTCTGATTAATCTCCAACCCCTTACTTGACCTTGCAACCTCCATGCCCAGAAAGTATCTAAGCTTCCCTAAGTCCTTTGTTTCGAACTCTCTATTCAGAAAATTCTTCAAGCAGCTAATTTCTTCATCATCATCCCCTATCAAGATTATATCATCCACATAAACAATCAAGATAACCCTTTTATTTTTCGAAGTTACCTTAATGAAGAGTGTGTGATCGTCTAGTGACTGCCTATATCCATTCTTTAGAATAACCTTAGAAACCTGTCAAACCAAGCTCGAGAGGACTGCTTTAGGCCATAAAGTGACCCGTTGAGCTTACAAACTTTCTGATTTCCTTCAACTGATTTCAGACCAGGTGGGACCTTCGTATAAACTTCCTCCTCTAACTTCCCATTAAGAAATGCATTCTTGACATCAAGTTGGTGCAGGTTCCAATCATTGTTGATAGCAAGACTTAACAGAACTCGAACAATGTTGAGTTTTGCCACTGGAGCAAAAGTTTCTGTATAATCAATCCCATAGGTCTGTGTATACCCTTTAGCCACGAGCCTTGCTTTATATCTCTGCACACTGCCATTAGAGTTATATTTCACAGAAAAAACCCATTTACAACTGACAGGTTTTTTTACCTTGGGGAAGATCTATTATTGTCCAGGTACCATTTTTCTCAAGTGCACTGATCTCTTCTTCAACAGCCCTTCTCCACTTAGGATGCTTTAGTGCCTCATCAACAGTTGTAGGGATTTCTTTTCCATCTAAACTTGCTGTAAAAGCTTTAAAAGATGGCATCAAAGAACTATAAGCAGCAAATTTCTGGATAGGATGACTGTCTAACTTCTTTTCTAATAGCAATAGGAAAATCATCCAGATTAGGAGTAGTAGATTCACTGATCAAATTTCCTTCATCTTCCATATTGACAATTGGACTCAAATCCAATTCTCGACAAGTGTCAGATTGCAAGATGGCCTCGGGTATAATTTTCTTTCTCCTTGTATAGGTCAAAAGTTGTTTGGGAGGAGTAGGTGTTTTGAAAGGATCTTGAGAAGTTGCTGGTGTTTGTGAAGGGATTGGTAAAGAAGATATAGGTGAGAAATCTGAAGGTGTTGTAGGCAACAAGGGTGGATTTGTTGAGTGAGTGAATGAAAAGTCTGGAGGTATAGAAAAACTAGGAGAAGTTACCTGGTGTTGGTAAGAAGGCTGAAAATCATCCCAAGTCTCCCCGTGAATTGCAGCCTTAGTAAAGTAAGGGTCCTGTTCAAAAAAGGTAATATCCATAGTAACAAAAAAAATTCGAGATGGGGGTGATAGCATTTATAGCCCTTCTTAAGTGAAGAATACCCTACCAGCACACACTTTACAGATCTAGGATCTAACTTGGACCTATTAATGGCTGAATTATGAATAAAAACTGTACAACCAAAAATCTTAGGAGGTAAAAGGCTTAAAGTAGGAATATCTTTCCAAGAAAATTGATTGAGGGGTTTGAAATTTCAAAACCTTACTGGGCATACAATTGATTAAATATGTGGCAATTAACAAAACCTCTTCCCACAAGTACTTAGGAACATTACTGGTAAATAAAAGGGATCGAGTGACTTCAAGAAGGTGTCGTTTTTCCTCTCTGCAACTCCATTCTGTTGTGGAGTATCAACACAGGAACTAATCTGAACTATTCCCTTTTTTAGAAAAGAGTCACCCAAAGACCTAGCAAAAAATTCACTGCCATTGTCAGATTTAAACAGTTGGATTTTAGCATGGAATTGGGTAAGAACCATGGTGTAAAATCTCTCAAAAATGCTTTCAGTTTCAAACTTTTCTTTCATCAAATAAGTCCAAGTAGTCATACTATGATCATCAATAAAAGTAATAAACCATTTACAACCATCAGCATTCTTCACTCTAGAAGGGCCCCAAATATCACTATGGATCAAAGAAAAAGGGTGAGATGGTTTATAAGTAGATGGCAAGTAGGATGCTTTGGTTTGTTTAGCAAGAGGGCAGATATGGCATTTAAAGAAACTTGGCTTTTTATTGATGAACAAAGAAGGGTACAATTTTGCAAGATATTAAAAACTAGGATGACCTAACCTAAAATGCCACAATAAAACATTATCATTTTGTCCTAAAGCTATAAATGAACAAAGAGATTGAGAGGTAGAAGAGGGTGGAGTGCCATGAAGAACATAGAGGCCATTGTGCAAACTAGCATTGCCAATCATTGTCTTCGAGTCCATTGCCTGCAAAACACAACCAGAAGCATTAAAAGTTGTGGAACATTTTAAATCTGTTGAAAGCTTGCTAACAGATATAAGATTGCAGGCAAGATTGGGGACAAATAAGACATCATGGAGCAACAGATTTTCATTAATACTAATAGAACCACAACCCTTAATTTGAGAAAGGGAGCCATCAGCAGTTTTAATAGATCTACCAGAAGAAGATGGTGTGTATTTAAGGAACAACTCCCTGTTACCAGTCATATGGTCAGACGCCCCAGAGTCGATGATACAAGTTGGAGTAAGTTGTGCAGATAAAAGGGTTGTAGGGAAAGGAGGTACCTTCAGTTTCTTTCATGGCCAGATTTGCCTCACCAGGGCATGCAAATTTCCCAAACAATTTCTGAAGATCTTCAATCTGTTCCTTAGTGAAACTTGTAACACTAGAGACAGAAGCCAAATGGGACTGTGCATCTCTAGAAGACCTTGGCTTCCAATTGACTGGTTTGCCATGAAGCTTCCAGCACTTCTCCTTGGAATGGCCTGGTTTCTTGCAATGATCACACCAGGGCCGACCTTTTTTAGTAGAAGTTGTCTGAGTGAGAAGAGCAGATCCTTCATGGGAAGAAGATTCAGGAAGCATCACTGTGCGTCTGCTCTCCTTCTTAACTGCAGAAAAAACTTCTCTAATCGAAGGAAGAGGGGAGCTGCCAAGAATCCTACTACGAACTACATCTAACTCTTTATTCAACCCATGAAGAAATTGGAAAATTCTGCGTTGTGCAGTAATTTTACTATACAAGGCAGCATCGGTTGGTGTCTCCCATTCATTTTGCTCATAAAGGTCTATCTGCTGCCAAAGGGCATTGAGGGTATTATAGTATAGGGTGACTGACATTCCTTCTTGTTTGAGAACCGATGCCTGACCTTCAATCCCATACAACTCCGAGATATTATCTGTACTGGAATAGGTTTCTTGGACAGCACTCCATATTTCAGCCGCCGTTTGGTAAAGGAGAATTTCTGCCTACACTGGGAGCCATAGAATTGAGCAACCAAGACATCACACGGCTATTTTCCTGCATCCATTTGGCATATCCAACAGCAGTAGCCGCAGGCTTGTCAACCTCCCCTGTGAGATAGCCTAATTTGCCTCGCCCTGAGATAAAAATCTTGACAGATTGAGACCATTCCAAATAATTATTTCCATTCAATCTATGACATGTAATAACAAGACTGGAAGAGTCATTGAGATTGTCAGAACCAGAAATAATTTCTGGTGAAGAAGTGATTTCAGTAGAAGAATTATAAGAAGAGGTGGCCATCGACTAGGGTTTTATTTAGAAGATCGAAACCCAAGCTGATACCATGTAGAAAGTAGTGAAAACAGAAGAGAGAGTGTTCTGTTATTCAACATCGAATGGGTTACAACATAGAACTCTTTTATAGAGTCCTTAAGAATTTATCTCTAACTACGAATCCTAATAATAGAAGACTTCTAATCCTACTAACAAATAACTCTTAGTCTTTATCCTACTAACAGATAACTCTTAGTCTTTTACATAATTTACAAGTCTTTTACATAATATACAAGCCGTATTATCCTACAGAGTTAACAGATAGAAGGTCAATAAGTGGTTATTGTTCTTTTGTTTGGGGAAATCTAGTGACTTGGAAGAGCAAAAAACAAACTGTTGTGTCAAGAAGTAGTGCAGAAGTTGAGTACAAAGCTTTATCTCTTGGAATGTGTGAAGAAATTTGGCTGATGAAACTACTCAAAGAGCTAGGAATGGTTCAAGAAGAGAAGTTCGAAGTGTTCTGCGATAACCAGTCTACTATACAGATTGCCAAGAATCCTATTCAACATGACAGAACTAAACATGTTGAGATTGATAGATACTTTATTGCAAAAAAATTTGACAAATGGAATAGCTTTCTTAAACTATGTTCCTATAGAAGAGCACGTAGCAGATGTTCTTACAAAAGCTCTGCCAAAAGCACTTTTCAAATGTATATTCTCCAGCTTGAGGGGAGTGTAAGCTTATTCAAAAAGTATTAGAGTTTTACTTAATGTGTAATTACAGTTTTACTTGTTGTAAATAGTCTATCTAGAGTTAATCTCCTAAGAGGATTAGAGTTAAAAGTCTATTGTAAGTAGGACTCCTAATGTACTAAAAGTCCTATTCTTTAGTCTTTAAATAGTCTAAACTAGTTGTAATTTTTCACGACATAATTTTTTTAATAACAGAAACTACTTTTCTATTTTTCTTCTTGTTTTGTTTCTCTAAAAGTATAACTCTTGTATTGAAGTCTTTAAAAAGACTATCTCTCTAATTATTTGATATATGAAAATTTGCTGAGAAAACATACAGTTTCTTCACTAAATGGTTCGCTTTTGGAACAATTCATTTCTAGCTAATATTGGGACTACTTTATTTTTATTTAAGATCCAATATTATCAGTTCAATTACTTATAGTATTAAACAATGCTATCAGTTTATGTTATTTAATATTCTGGACCGAGGCTTTTTAAGAGATTTACCCTTCGCTAAAATGGACTGTCATTCATAATTTGAGTAGAATTAGCTAACTGGGTCACATAATCGAAACTTAGTGGAGCCTAACAGATTGTTTCCAGGAGCCTTATTATCTTTTAGCTTAACATTAAGTGATTCCTAAATGTGGTTCATAAGAATGCCATAGCATAAAGATACTTACATCACCAGCATAATGACAAATGGTGAAGTCAGTGCGTGCCAACTTAGGCTTAATGAAGCGTTTATGGTCTTTAAAAGTCTGATAGAGCTTTTGGGCAAATGTCTCATGTGTTGATCGAGGAAACATGCTATGGAAAAATAACAGAACTTATTGTCACAATTTCACAGGTTATAGAAGCAAATGAAAACTAAAGTTAGATAAATAAAACTTCTTAAAATAGAAATGTTGGTTTAACATTGTTATGTCTGATACGTACCAAGCCTCGTCAAGAAGAGCAATGATGCCACCAGGTTTCTGTAAGCAGAAAAGTAAACATTAGTTGGTAAAAATCTATCACTCATCATGACAAATGAATCTCTCCCCCTCCCTGCTTCCAAAAGTTCGTTTGCAGCTTTACTTTCAAAAGCTTTATAATGAAACCAATGAAATAAAATTGAGATCCATATAATCTTAGTCCCAACTCTAACAAGATATATATTTTTCATCTCTTTCAAAATAAAAGGAAAGTTCAGAAAATCAATGGAAAACATTTTGACATGTATGGAGTATTTCTTTCATTCAATTCATAAATGTATTATCAAAGAAAAAATAGATAAAACATAAATACAGGTGGAGACATTCTGGTGGAGATAATTATTTTCTGTCACAACTCACAAGTAACTAAAATACAGTTCAGGCATAGGCATTACCAGGAAACATGATAAATACTGAAGCATAGTCTAAAACCTCTAGTTAACAAGATACATGGAAATTTCAATCCAAAAGCATGGCTTAAATTGCCATGTTCTTAAAAACAATAATAATGAAGGCTGTGTAATGATCAAAATCAATGAATTAAACGTACCGTTCACCAAACGAACAGAGACCAAGATGAAAAGATATATAATTTATTCATCAAAGATATTCATGAAATATAGATCTCTTCCAAACTAACAAAGCATAATAGCAGAAAGTCAGATTTCTGGTGACAAAATCAAATCACACGATGATACAGAACCAGAACTGTTGAATCACAACAAACTCATTCTTTGTGGATTGTAATGATAAACATGTTATCTATCAAACAAGGCACCAACTGAGTCCAGATAGAGGCAAAGCTATTCCCCCTCCCCCAAATTCTTCCCCCAAAAGAATTGAAGAAAACAAAGAGGATGAGGATACAAACATGGTAAACACATAAAATATACACAGACACAGACATTGAAGGCATTATATACATATATGTGTATATGTGTGTGTATGTGTCTAAAACCTGTATTTCTTTCATTCAATATGCATATTGGAAGTAAGATACAAGTCATAAAACCTCTAGTTAACAAGATACCAGCTGGATACATAAATTGCATATTGGAAGTAAGATGCAAGTCATAAAAATGATAAACAGAATAGGAGTTGTGCTATACCTTTTCAATAAGATCAAGAATATCTTGATTATCAACAAACTCTATATAACTCCAGTCAATTTCCTCCTTTCTATATTCCTCCTGCTCCATCTTAAAAACATGCTGGAAAAGTGACAGCAAGGTCAAGTTAAGTACTGCTTTGAAAGCTAAAAGCCTAAATGAATAAACCTGATTAAAATGCTGCTGCAGCTTTTCATTCGTCAAATTGATGCAAAACTGCTCAAAGCTGCATACAATGAAATTTTCAAAAATTATGTATGCATTGACACAGCCAAACATGGGTACACGATCAACAGTTCTGCACACCGTAAAACTTGAATAACAGAAACAATGTGCAGGAAGGATGAGTCCAGACTAGCCAAGAGAGAGCTGTGGTAATACCCACAAATCTAATCAACAATATAGACCCTGCATATTCTTTGAGGAAAGTTTTAAAAATCACGGCCTTCAAATAATGAATTACCCTATCCAGACATCCCAATCATGAAAAAAGCACAGGGATATCATGAACGAAACCGATATCTGTAAATGATGAAAACAAAGCATACCAGTTAAGCACCTGTTTGTCTTGAAACTCTCGAATCCATAAATATCCAGAACACCAATCAAGAATGCTGATTCCGGATCCTGACCAATAGAAATATTTATCTTCTCAACAAGCCTGTGAAACCAAAATGCAAAATGTCAAGAAAAAGATCATATATAAGATGTATTTTGCATGTGTCTCTGTGTGTTTCTCTCCAGAATGAATCTATATGGTACATAGAAAGTTACCAGTCAAATAATTTTGAATAAACAATTTTGGCCAAAGCATCTCTGCTTAGAGCTGCAGTATCAGGATCAAGTGCTTTTGTAATGCTCTCTCCACGAGTCGTAATAACACGTTTAACTAACGAGTCTTCAAGAGACTTTTCATCACACCTATACAAGAGAGACATATTAGAGTTTTCCCATTCAAATGTACTCTTGAGGAAAATCATATTGGATGTCTAAGGATAACAATAGCAATGACAATTCACATGAATAATTCTGCTACAATTTTTAGATGGAGCCTAGATTTATCATCTTTAGGTTCGGCAGCATCTGCTTCCTTTCCCTTTGCAAACTGAACATTTCCTAAATGTAGAATTCCAGCAACAACTCGGAATATTGCCTCCTGAGATAGTAGCAAGCACGCAGAGAATTAAAAGAAAAGAAAAAAAAAAACAAAGTCCAGCTGCAATAATGAACAAGATGCATTACCTGCTCTGCCTGATTGATCCCAACAACTTCCATAGCTCTCCTAGTTTCAAGATACTCTTTAGAATCATCTAGTACTTCCAGCTCAATACAATTTGACTGATTCAAATAATGAAAAGTTCGTGGTTTTCCCAATTTGTACTTCTCAACATCCTGATAACATGTATTTGGAAATAAAACCAGAAAAGTCTTAGATGCCTTTTTGGGAACAAAAATCATTCAATGCAGGCAAAAATAATGTCTGATGCTAGACTAATGGTGCTGACTCTTTTAACGCTACAGATATCATCGGGGCTAAAAATGTTTTCTTCACATATAGCATCAACCATATCCTTTGCGAACCTAGATTATGGAGCTCTAAAACATGGCTGTTATAATACCTTTTGGCTTGTAAAACAAATATTTAAAATAACATAATCAGAACTTCATAACCCCTAGCCCATAGAGTTTGAAAGTGCTGCAAGCTAGATTATTAGAGACCTTTTCAAGCAAGTTAGATCATCCCTTTGCTTCTATCCTACATTTCTGTCTAAAAGAATAGTCATTTGTTTTAAGAAAAACTATATCCAAAAACAGAGCAAGCTTAATGCACACAGGACTTCTACAAGAACCAAGAAATAGAAACATTTATTCGGATACACAAATTCTCCACTCTATCATTCCTATCTGCCACCATCCTCACTTTAAATTTTAATTGTTTCATATCATTATGCATCACATCCAAAAAAAAATTCTTAGGAGTTCCTCCTCCAACCTTTTGCCCTTTGCAATGTCAATTTGCTCAGTCCTTATAACATTGAATCCCTCAATCTGCACCCTATCTGACCAAACTACCATTAACAGTTCTCTCACCTTATCCTGTGTGAGAGCTAATACAATTTGGAGACAAATATCCTCATTTCTAACTCTATCCTTCCAAGTTTTATTACACATCCATCTTAACATTCTCATGTCAACTACACATCCCTTACAACTCTCTCGGCCTCCTTTGCTTCCCTTGATTTCTCAAAACTCATTGTATCCATATTACTTCCTAAGTTTATCCAGTAAGTTCACTTTTTCTTAACAGTTGCATTTATCTCCTCATTCCACCATGATGTGTCCCCTACATGCTGAGCCATGCCCTTTGATTTCGCCAAGTTCTTCCTTAACCACCTGTTAACAAAAACTCATATCTTATTCCACATCACACTAGCATAAACCTTATCTTCCCAATTAACTTCTTTGGTTAGTCTATCCATGAAGGTCCATCCCCCTTCAAATTCCCCCTTTGATCCTAAGGTCTAGGCATGTGTCACTTTCTTATACGACTTTCTAAAACAAACACCTTAAACTTCTAGCAAATGATTAAACTCAAAGAACTATTACCTCTGGCGGTGCAGCACAAAGCATGTAAAAGCAATGATAGTTTCTCTCTGGATCAGACACTTGGCAAACTCGAGATCGTTCTAGCAAATATGTCCTTATTGCAGCTCCAGAAATTCTACCCTTTTCATTGAACTGAATTTCCACAAATTTGCCAAAGCGACTACAAATACATCATATTCAATCAGTGGCAGTCTTTCTTCAAATAAAGCAAGAGACTTGCACAAACATTAGGAATAAATTATGAGAAAAGATTTCCTACCTTGAATTATTGTTTCTGACAGTCTTCGCATTGCCGAATGCTTCCAGAACAGGATTAGACTACAAATGTAAGAACAAAAAAGCTATGAAAAAGAGTATTTGCAATCAAGAAATCTCAGTTTCCATGAAGCAAGAGGGGGAGCCTCACATCATAATGCAACATCAAATTGATAAATTTCACATATTGCAAAACTGAACAAGTTAAGGAATTTGAGCTACCTCCAAGACCTTTTGCTCCACAGACCGTTTCTCTGAGTTTTTTTCTTGCCCTCCCATAAAGGCTAGATACTGCATAAGACTCTTCGTACTCTCTGTTTTACCAGCTCCACTTTCCCCTGTAGAAAAGCAATTTTCTAGCTTTAGGAAAAACTAATTAACACATAAAAATAAAGCAGAATTTAAGTTTCTGCAAAAAAGAAGAAAACATAATTGATTTTCTGTTATTGAATATTTTCAAAAAATTACATCCCTTTACAGTGAATTTATAGACTCAAGTATTGGACTTTAGTTACAATTAGGAGTCCTAAGTACACAAGACATCTAACTCTATCTTTTAGGAAGTAAACTTTAATTTATACTACTATTTACATGAGGACTCTAACTCTATCTTTAAACTTTAATTTAAACTACTATTTACATAAGGACTCTAACTCTATCGGATAATCTAACACTCCCCCTCAAGGTGGAGAATATACATTGTATAATCCCAACTTGAATAGAAACTTGTCGAAAGAAGCTTTTGGTAGTGCTTTTGTAAGTACATCCGCCACTTGTTCTTCAGTAGGAACATAAGATAAAGAAGCTGTCCCACTAGTAATCTTTTTCGAGATAAAATGCCTGTCAATCTCCACATGTTTAGTCCTATCATGGTGGACTGGATTTTGAGCAATTTGTGTGGTGGTGGACTGATTATCACAAAAAATCTCAAACTTCTCATCTTGGTTCACATTTAGCTCCTTCAATCGCTTTAACAACCAAATTCCTTCACACATTCCCAATGCTAAAGCCCTATATTCTCGCTTTCAAGATCGCTTCTAGATACAATCTGTTTGTTTCTTACTCCTCCAGTCACTAGATTTCCCCAAACAAAGGAGCAGTAACCACTAGTTGATCTCCTTTTTCTCGCCGATTCGTTTGCCCAACTTGAATCAATAAATCTGAACAGTCCTTTCTTGAGTCTTTTTAAATAGCAATCCATGCCCCGGGTGTCCCTTTCAAGTATCTCAAAATTCTAATTGCAGCTTCCATGTGATCTTCCCTTGGATCAGTCATGTGTTGGTGATAATATTAACTGGAAAAGCAATGTCCTGGTGCGGCTAATGACAAATAAATCAATTTTCCCACTAACCTCTTAAATTTACCCTTATCAGCTTTAGGGCTTGTGTCCTCTCTATTGAATTTAGCCTGCTTCCATGGGAGTATCAACTGGTTTGCATCCCAACATTCTGCTTCATTAAGTAGATCAAGAACATATTTTCTCTGGTTTATCACTAGACCTTTGCTCGACCTAGCAACCTCCATGCCTAGAAAGTATCCGAGCTTTCCTAGGTCTTTTGTTTCAAATGTGTATTTAACAACCCTTTCAAGTGACTTATCTCTTCATCATCATCCTGTCGTAATAATGTCATCCACATATACTATTAAAATAACCCTTTTATTGCTAGAGGTTACCTTAATGAAGAGAGTGTGATCTGCCAAGGATTGTTTGTATCCATTTTCTAAAATCACCTTGGTGAATCACAAACCAGGCTCTAGGTGACTGCTTCAAACCATAGATGGATTTATTAAGTCTGCAAACTTTCTCGATCTCCTTTTTTACTGACTTTAAGCCCGAAGGCACTCTCATGTACACTTCTTCCAATTTTCCATTAAGAAAGGCATTCTTAATGTCAAGTTGATGAAACTTCAGTCCTTGTTTACAGCCAAGCTTAAGAGAACTCTAATCTGTATTTAGTTTAGCTACAGGAGCAAAGGTCTCATTATAATCAATTCCATAGATTTGAGTAAAACCCTTGGCCACCAACCTTGCTTTATACCTCTGTATACTGCAATCGAGTTGTATTTTTATGGCGAACACCCATTTGCATCCGACTGGTTTCTTGCCTTGTGGAAGATCTGTAATGGTCCAAGTATCATTCTTTTCAAGTGCTTCAATCTCCTCTTTAACAGCCCTTCTCCACTTAGAATCTTTTAGAGCCTCCTCAATAGTGTTAGGTATCTGTTCTTTATCTAAGCAAGTTGTAAAAGCCTTAAATGATGGCATTAGATTACCATAAGCAACATACCTCTGAATGGGGTGTTTTGTACATTGTCTTACCCCTTTCCTTTTAGCAATAGGCAAATAATCAAATTCAAGTAAATGAGAGGGAATCTCGGCTAGAACATTACCTCCATCATTTTCATTGGCAACTGAATTCAAGTCCAATTCTCGGCAAGTGTCAGATTGCAAAACAGTCTCTGGAATAGTTTTCTGTTTTCTGGTATAAACTTTCAATTGCTTAGGAGGTGAGGGTTTGTGAGGAAGGTTTGGGTGAATTTCGAGGAGTAGTAACAATAGGTGAAGGATGGGAAGCTGTAGGTGTAATAATAGGTGAAGAAGTAGAAGGGTTTAAAGGAGTATGGGGTTCAAATAACAAAGGATTATTAGTAGGTAATAACTCTGAAGGTAAAGAAGGATAAACCTGATTGGTAGGAGGCTGAAAAACATCACAATTCCCCCGATTTGCAGTCGCAGGAAATAAGGTTCTGTTCAAAAAAGGTGAGATCCAAGGAAGTAAAAAATTTTCGAGAAGGAGGATGATAACATTTGTAGCCCTTCTTAAGTGAAGAATACCCGACCAAGACACACTTCAAGGATCTGGGGTCAAGTTTTGACCTAGAGGGAACATAATCTTTCACAAACACAAGTGCAACCAAAAAAACTTTGAAAGGGAGAATAGAGGACAAAGGTTTAAAATTGGGGTAACTCTCCAAAAAAAAAGCTCTAGGTGTTCTCAGATTGCAAAACCCATGGGCATTCGATTAATGAGATAGGTTGCGATTAACAAAGCCTCACCCCACAAATACTTAGTAATATTACTAGTGAACATCAAAGACCTAGTTACCTCCAACAAATGCCTATTTTTCCTTTCTGCAACCCCATTTTGTTGTGGTGTATCCACACAAGTGCTAAGTTGAACAATCCCTTTTTTGTTAAAAAATTCCCCCAAGGACTTGGTAAAATATTCACTCCCATTATCAGATTTGAAGATCTGAATTTTACTTCCAAATTGAGTTTCAACCATATTGTAAAATTTCTCAAAAACAGAGGCTACTTCATATTTATCCCTTAACAAATATGCCCAAGTTGTTCTACTATGATCATCAATAAAAGTGACAAACCACCTACTACCAGTTACATTCTTCACTCGAGAAGGACCCCAAACATCACTATGAATTAATGAAAAAGGTTGGGAAGGTTTGTAGGAAGATGGTAAATAGGATGCTTTTGTCTGTTTAGCGAGAGGACATATATGACATTTAAAAGAACTTGGTTTTCTATTAGCAAATAATTCAGGGAATAATTTAGCAAGATAATGAAAATTAGGATGCCCTAACCTAAAATGCCATAACATTATATTATCAATTTGCCCTAAAGAAGTCAAAGAGCTAGAAGTATTTGGTAGGGTAGATGGTTGATTTCCGAGGACATAAAGACCATTTTGCAGGCTAGCAGTGCCAAGCATCTTCCTCGAATTCATTGCCTGCAAAAAACAACCAGATTGATGAAATCTGTAATGAACACTTCAAATTCTTGGAGAGTTTACTAACAGAGATGAGATTGCAGGCGAGATTAGGCACAAACAAAACATCTTCAAGCAACAAATTATCGTTAATGAGGGTGAGCCACTTCCTTTTGACAGAGAGAGAAAGAGCCATCTACTGTTTTAATAGAACTTGTAGAAGATGAATCTGAAAAACTAAGGAATAATTCCTGTTGCAGTCATGTGATCAGATGCTCTAGAGTCGATGATCCATGCTGAAGCACCTTTGGTAGAAAAAGTGCAGAGGAGAACAAGTATTTCAGATGCTTGTATCCTCCACGAGGGCTAAATCGCTTCACAGTTCTTGTCGAACCTGAAATTTCTCGGAAAAAACTCCAATCCAAAGAGCCTGCTCTGCTATGGATAGCATCTCAAAGGTTGTCGAAGGGGATCCCATTAAGAATTCTAACTAGGATCGATGTTAGACTGATACCATGTAGAAAAGCAATTTTCTAGCTTTAGGAAAAACTAATTAACGCATAAAAATAAAGCAGAATTTAAGTTTCTGCCAAAAAGAAGAAAACAAAATTGATTTTCTGTTATTGAATATTTTCAAAAAATTACATCCCTTTACAGTGAATTTATAGACTCAAGTATTGGACTTTAGTTACAATTAGGAGTCCTAAGTACACAAGACATCTAACTCTATCTTTTAGGAAGTAAACTTAATTTATACTACTATTTACATGAGGACTCTAACTCTATCTTTAAACTTTAATTTAAACTATTATTTACATAAGGACTCTAACTCTATCGGATAATCTAACATCCCCACTTACCAAAATTGCTTGGCTTATTTGCTCCTTAATCATCTGTCTGTTCACAACATTAATTACACAAATAATGCACATCAACAATGCAAAAGAAAGAACACAGAAACAGTCTACCTATAGGCAGAATCTGCAATAGCAAATGGATGTGGGCTCAATTCACCGAAAGCTGCCCCTTTGTACTTTTCCATCATGTTACTTGCATATAAATGTGGCAGCCTTTGAAAAGGATTTACAGCAATCAATATATTTGCTGTATAGGTCTGGAAGAGCACATCAGCTCATTTAGCTTCAGAAAACAATGCCTTATCTATAGACTAAAAAAGAAACAGCCGTGCAATAAATTAAAGCCACATATTGACACTTGGCCATCATAAACCACACTCAATAGTACTAAAATATGTGAAACAGGATGTGAAATAACTAATCTGAGTAAGCATTAAATCAAACAAGATCGAAAGGAATGCCATTTGACAAACATGCTATGGAACAAATAATCCAAGTGTAGAAATCAAGGATGTTGACTGGTATTTAGAGATATTTTAGGAGTAATTTTTGTTGACAGGAGTTTGGTAAAGATATTTTAAGAGTAATTGTAGTATTTGTGCCAATTATTAGGCACTATAAATACATGTTTTGTGATAATTTCCTGTTTTGGATTTTAGGCATGCACAGAAAGATGTTACTGTAACTAAGAAAACCATATATGACAAAAAAATTAGGGCCAACAAAAAGAAAATCCTAAAGTCAGTTATGGCCAACAACAGAGGAAACTCAATATCAGAGATAAAGTTCTATCTGAGAATCTCAATAGAAAAAAATGGTAATTACCCTTCTTGGGAAAACTAGCATGTGGATCATGGATTCAAGGGCATTCAATCATATGACAGGATGTCACTATGTTTCATATATACAGTCTATTTTGTGATTGTGCACAGGTACTTATTGCTAATTGGTCTCCATAATGTCGCTGGACCAGCTTCAGTTATTATCTCCAAGGATATATCTCTTGGTACATTCCGTTTGTGCCCAATCTTGACCATAATCTGTTATCGATAAGTTTACTAAAGCCACCGATTGTGTTGCTAAATTCCTCCCAAATATGTGTGAATTTCAGGTCTTGGACTTGGGGAATACAACTAGAAATGCTAGGCCACCAATTGTGTTGCTGGTCGTGAAATATTTTCAAGAGCTTGAAGTCCATGTAGCAAATTATAGACAAGTGATGTTTGGTAGAGATATTATAGAGTAATTGAGTTGACTGGTTTTTGGAAGAGATACTTTAGGAGTAATTGTTGTACTTTGTGACCATTATGAGGCCACTAATATCATACTTTGTGATAGTTTCTTGTTTTAGGTATTTTACCACACATAGATGGAGGCTACCGTAACTAACGAAAACAAATGAGAGAGAGTACTAAAGTCCCTTTTTTCTCAAAAAAATCTCTCTCATTACTGAGTAACCCTTACCAACTCTAAAATAAGTATAACAAGAAAAAGAAAAGGCTAAAGAGATGCAAATCATCTATTGTACTTACATAAATTTCATTAATATCAAATCGACATTTTAAATTCTCCAAAACTCCTGGTTCATGTAAATATGCTAGCTTTGTCATATCCTCAACACCAGAGGAAGGAAATTCAGGGTCCTTTGGATGGACATTAGATGCCTTGGCCACAATCTACACAAGATGAAAGGAATAAATAAGCCACAAGCCTTTCAAACTCTGATTTCATGCTATATAGTTAAGGAAAATTAGAGCTTAAAAAGATGAAAGATGCCATGCAGTGAAAGTGATAAAAGGTGTCCATAATCTAAAGAAAATATGTTTAACCATTGAAAAGTTTACATTGTACACAATATAAGTTGAACAAGAAGTTTTAAACCAGCAGCATCAATAAAGCATGAGCTCCTCGAAGAAAGTAAGGAGAAAAGTAAATATAAGGAACAACTGAAACCTTTTGTTATCTCTGCCAGATTATACCCTAGCCAAATCGTGAGCCATAATATATTTCCTAAAGTTACTTCTATAGTAAAGATCTTGCTTCCTACTCTAATTACCTTATTAGTGATTACAATTGGTCCTTGTCTAAACTATAAAACATATATAGGATTAGTTTGCTTATTGCAGTATCTTGAATGAAGGGAAAGCTTCTTTTCTTTATTTGTTTGTTCTTTTGCAGGGAAAGAACAGTTGAAGATCTAGATATCCAACATGAATAGGTAACAGAACAAGAGTTATGAAATGTAACTTCCTAGAGCATGTTTTAGAACAAATGATACATAATCAGAATCTATTTTTCATTCTACCACCTTTTTCTTGTTCAAAAAGTAGTTATCTCGAGTAGTCTTAGACATTCAAATAGTTCCGATTTCTCGTCACTAGCTCATATTTTAAAATAGAATTTGTATTTTGCTTTCTGACCCAACAATCGTGCATAAGCAATATGCCATAATTTGAAGGGTTTGCAGACTACACTTACAAACATTTTGATTCATGACGCCAACACCTCCTTGCACTTCCAGTTACAAAAAATTAACACCCTACACTATATGACTTAACGAGGTAGCCCTTGTATATCAAGCCACAGTCCATAGCATTAGATAACATGATGGCATAACATATGCATTAAAAAAAACTCATGAGTAAAACATTAGGTAGGCGTAAAAGAACTTATACCATCAGCACTAGCATAATGGTCTGAGAGTAATTTTGAGCAGCAAACTTGTAACATACAGTAAACCATTGACAACCAAGTACTAGAGACCAATAACATCCTCTATGGTCTTCCATGCTTGCTACAGCTTTATATTATGTATAGAATAATATATGTCTTAGCCATAATCTCTAGGTGTTCAATAAACATAATGAAAATCGTATAATCTCATGAAGGAAATTTATTAATATAACTTAAAACTTCCAAGCTCATTAAACTAGGATGGTGGTGATTTTCTATTCGATGCTATCTAATAATACACATACAAGTTTCATGACTGCAAGAAACAAAGCAAAAAGCCCTTCATGAAATAAGTAAATCATTGGTTTGCAACTAAACTGCAGTTGGATGGAAGTTTAACATATTTGACAATAAATGGTAATAGAAATATTATGTTTTAGTTCTTGCATAACATAAAAGGTAAAAAAAAGGTAAAACAAACACACCGTTTTCTCTGTACATTTTACTGTAATTTCTTCCCCGTTAATTTGCTTAACTTCCCCATCTAGCCAAGCTGCCTCGGGGTCCTCCACCCAAACGACAGATCCGACAACAATACTGGATGGAGCAACCTGTGACGCCATGTCAAGTCATCAGCAAGTCAACATGAAGGGATATAGACTCATCTCAAACAATGAAACATAAAAATAAGTTGTATTTCTAGAATTATATATGGGGCTAGAAAAAGGGCTATACAGCGCATTTTGTGACCACCATCCGATGCCTCATTGGTGAATCTATTCTTTGGTTTCTCTACATCTCTCTCACCCTATAATTCTCTAAAACAATTTTATTACATCCTTCAATTAACGAGTAAAATATGATTGAACTCTCACTTGGAAAACACATATTGAAGTCAATAAAACGAACTCTTAGAAGAACAGGGCCAAGGCTGTGAACACTCTAATCTGCCAAAGTTTTAATAAGCTAGCGACTTCACAAGAGGCTAGTGTGCTCACACTGCTGTAGGGAAACTACTGATTGAATTGCGTTAAGCAAATTATGATAGTGCCATTTGTCAGTTGATTTCAAATAACAATTTCCAAGTCACTATCCATTAAGAAACCTTCCGACCTCCCCCCCCCCCAAAAAAAAAAAAAAAAGGAAGAAAAATGCAGCTATAGAAACTGGAATGGGTTCAAGAAAATTAAGTTCCTCAATAATTAAAATGAATTTTATTTATAAAAAACGAAGCTCAAAACCCAACAATTCACATTCAAGTAGTTGCACCATTTCTAAATCAACCCAACAACAAAGTGGAGGAAACAAACAACATTTAAGGAAAAAAAATAGAAATATATAATTTCCCAATTGAATTAGTTCATTGAAGCTAAATGAGATGTCTCTTCAATCACGACACCGAATCCAAAATCAGCAGAACAATTAATTAAGGGTATATTTAATTATAAAGCAAATACAGGAAAAGAGAAATAAAGTTGAACGTAAATAAAATGAGAGAGGTGAAAACAAATGCGGACCATTGTTTCTGATTATATTCAGATCGAAGGAGGAGGCAATAAACCCTTGATCCTTCAACGCATAAATGCGAAACGAATCGTCTTCCAAATCCCTTCCTTCTCACTCCTCGCTCTCTCTTTATCAATTGCACCAAATGCATCCCTTCCTTCGCTCCACAATTGCAGATAATCGATCATCGCAGTGTCCGTTTCTTTCCATTCCGTTTCAATTCTTACAGAGAATGATCGAGTGAAAGGGAGGTCACATTGATTATCGTTAATAGTAATAATAATATGTATTAGTATTTGATAATAATACAACCGCAGACCTTTAAACACCTATTCGCCAATGCATGAGAGCGGTAATTAACAAAAGATAGCCAAACACTCCCCCCTTTCTTTTTCTTTCTCTTTCTCTCGCTCTCGTTTTTAGATTTCCAGAACCACGTAAAAGCCTGAACTCAACATTCACAATACGATTATTTTAAGTTTATCCTCGTGTTCGGAGGATATCTACCGATAGAGCCATGTTTTAAGTTTGTTATTGTTTAAAACTACGAATCTGGTAACTCATTTATGTGTTCGATTTCAATCGGTCATGATTTTTCTAAATTATATTTTAGTCACTCTATTAAATTTCGGTTACAAACAAATCATTTTGATGTTAAAAGTAAAACTGAAAGTAAATATTATTTTGATACAATAATAATTTTAGTCTCAAAATTTGTACACCTTATCATTTTGGTCTTAATTCAAAATAATTTAATAATTTTAATATTCATATTTAAAAATATATCACTCTAGTCCTTATTCTTCTCTCAAATTTATTGAATTATTTTAAATTAAAAACAAATTAATAGAATGTATAACTGTCGAGGACTAAAAGTGTTTTTATATCAAAAAATATTTAACGTCAATTTCATTTTTAACAACAAAATGACATGTTTATAACCGGAATTTAATTGAGTAGCTAAATTATAATTTAAAAATATCATGACACAATTATTGATCGAACGCATAATTCAGTAGCCTAAAATGTATATTACCTATTGTTTATCAATATTTTTTCACGGTTTTTTAATTGGATTTGCGAACTAATAAAACGCCTCCGTTTATGATTAAGGTGGGTAGGTTTTATGAAAGGTAAATAAATAAATAACTAAAGTTTGTGGCATGGATTAAATTGTTTAGGTAAGTTCGTATTACTTTAACTAGTGTTTTTTCTTTCCTGTGATGCATGCGATTGTAGTATGAATTATTATAATATCTTAAATTATATTTTTTATGATTTTTACGATTGAATATATTTAAATGATAATCGGTAAATATTTTGCAATAAGTCCCATGTTTAATTCAACAAATAAATCTAATATTTATAAGTCAATATAAATTTAAATATTTTTTAATAAATATTTATTAGTATTAGTTATAGTAACCTTACAAATATAATAAACTTTACGTGAAAATATTACTCCATATTGTATACCGTATTAAACATTTGTTACATACTAAATTAAAATCTTATCAACAAGAGTTTGTTGCAATGGCAATGCACATCACTCTCATATTTAAATCTTGGAGATGCTATTATCGAGAAGGAAAAGTCATAAATCTCGAATATAAACCATAAATCGGACATATATTATACTCAAAAAATAAAATCTTTAAAATTAGAAAAGAAATATTTTATGCAATTTTTTTATAAATATTAATAAAGTAAATGATTGTATGTCTAATGGCAAAAGGCTTATAATTAAGAGTTTTTGGTCATGGCTTCAAATCTCAAGTATGATTTTTTTGTTGTTTACAAAAGACAATAATATAATATTTGTTATCATTTACGATTATGGTTATTTTAGACATTTTTAATTGAATTAACTCGTGAAAGTAACACAATCAACCATCTTTTTAATAAAACTTTTAGTAAAAGAAAGTCTCTAAGCTATGCTCTCTTTTTACTTCATGTGATTAAACTATTTTTTTGACAAAATAAGTCTTTAAATTATTGCATGTAATCACTTTAAGTCCTATCATTTTCATTAGAAATTTTTCATCCGACTAATGAGACGTTGACATATCACAAAATTTAAGTAGGTGTTTTAACCAAAAAAATAATTTAGGTGTTTAGAGCAAAAAATACATAGTTTATATACTTATTTTAATAAAAAAATAGTTTAGGTACTTATATTGGTCACATATAATATTTTAGAGACTTATTTTGATAAAAAAAAATACTTTAAGTACTTAAAGCAAAAAAATAGCACAGGGGCTTATTTTTAGTTTTAAATCTTTTTTTAATGAAAAAAGATTTATTATCATGTGTCTCATTAAAAAGCTCCTAAATCTAGTATGAGAAAAAGAATACACATGATAATAAATGACAAAACATTGAAAACACTAATCCTAACCATTGTAAACCTAAACATCCTCATAGAGGAGGTGTAGCACATCTACCGGTGGAGCATCAAAAGTAACAATCTCTAAGCTCACACTATCCGCTAGTTTCTCCAAGTAATCAACAACTCTATTGCCACCTCTGAATATGTGCTGAAACGAAACCCTCCATTCTTTGTCATGCAATGCCTTGATGTGTTGAAGTAAGGCAATCGGAGCACCCTTGCTTGTGTCTTGTTGAATCAACTTTAGTGCTTCCAAACAATCGGATTCAACCATGATGTACCGGAAACCCATCTCTCATGCTAGGGGCAAGCCTGAAAAGATTCCCCCATAACTCAGCCTCAATCACGGAACATCGCCCGATAAACTTGGTGAAACCTTGTAGCTGCTGGCCCGTATGATCACGGAAAACTCCTACACATCATTAACTCCCATTGGCGGCCTTTCGAGCACCATCGGAGTTAAGTTTGATGCACCCAGTCGGCGAAGGCGACCATTGAAAACTTGCTAGTTGCAGATTTGATAGCCGCAAAGTTGTTTGCCTCGTACCTTCGAGCGCAGCACAAGATGTATCCGCAAGTCGCTTGTTGCTAAAATCGACCCCATTCCTCAATAGAATTACCAAAGACGATAAAAATGATATTAGTTACCCTTTGTAAATTAGGTAACAGTATAGATATATGAAAGGATGTAAAAGAAACGCGTTAATAAGAGTTTCTTTATTAGGTAAAATTATAGATATATGAAAGGATGTAAATTAGGTTATTTTTGTCATTTCTGAGAGTTGACATCAACTCAATCAACTACTTTATAATAAGTATAGGTGAGTGAAAATATTTTTTAAAATTAATAAAATTGTTGAAAATAGTTATATTTAAGAACAATTTAATTATAATTTTAAAGTACACGTTCAAAATATTTTGCAAAATTATACTTTTAAAAGTATTTTAGAAAATTTTAATCAACAAATCATGATAGTGTGGTGGTAAAGGATTTGCAGCACCTCGAATCTTGAACCGATAATTTTTCGAGTCTTATGACCAAAAAAATTATTAAATGAATATTTTATTAATTTTTGGGAATCAAGAAATATGTTCTAGAAATTTTGGTTCATTAATTAGAGTCCCGGTTAATTTGGAGATTTTTTAATTGATGATTGAAGCAAAAGGAAGTGAATTAAGGACTAAATTTGGAAGTTTGGAAAATAATAGAGATTAACTTGAAGTTGAAAGTTAATGGATTTGATGAAATATGGATTAGCAAAGAAAACAAGCCAATATGAAGTTTTAAGTGTAATTAGCCCAAGAAAGGAAGTTGGTAGAAGATGATGTAATTGAGTATTTTGTGACAAGTGAAAATACTAAGTATTTAATTAGCAGTTTTGCAATAAGTTTTGCAAGTGGAAAGTGCTAGAAAGTGGCTCAAATGAGAGATAAAATAGCTAAAGGTCCTTATGGGGTAAGTGTATCAAAATTCTAAGTTAGTGGAATTCTCCTACAATCTCTGCAACGTCAGAAATGATAGACTACTTGTCATCTTCGAACAAAAATTATCTGTCCTTTTTGTTGTTCATGTTGTACCCAACATTAAAATATTAAATCCTAAGACTTAACCTCTAAACCTTAAACTTTAAAAATACACCATAAATTTAATCCTTTAAACCCGAACTTTAAGTCATAACTTTAAATTCTAATCATAAACTCTAAATCTATTTTTTATGATGGGCATAAATAGGGAATCCTTAAGCTTTTAGTGAGAGAAAGCTTTGATTTCTCTCAAATTAGTGGATGAAATTGGAATCCAATCATAGAATTGAAGAGCTGGAAGCTTTGGGCATTAATCTAGTGATGTTAACACTAATTCCCAAATTTAATCTTGCATTCCTGCATGATTTCTTTTTAGTAATCTATAGTGTGCAATTGGTGTTTTGAAGCCTCGGAAGTTTAAGGAACCTCCCAAAATTGGGGAAAAGCTAAATTCAACAATTAATCGACAAACCGAGGACTATCGTAAGTTTGGTTTAGGTGGTGTAGTCGATATTGAGTCTGTTTTTGTCTGTGTGCATGTTATGGAATTTTGATTGTGTAGGTGTAATTGCTTAATCGACTAAAATTCTGATTTCATCTCTAATTGAGCAAATGACTAGCATGTGTGAATTTGAGGTATGTTGCTATGTGTTTCGATGTTTCGATTAATCCGACATGCTAGAATGTGTGTTTTACTAAGTAAAATCTTTTAAATGTAAATATGTTCAATCAGGGGAGGACCTACCATAGTGCATGGTAGGCACTTGCCATTAAATTTTTGGATAAATTACATTTGTGGTCATCAACATATTATTTTTTTTATTTTGGTCACCGAATTATTTTTTTTGTGAAATCTCACTAAAATTATATATTTTTTCTATTTTGGTTATTAATATTACGTTTTTCCTGTTTTGGTCACCAACCTTTGTTTCTTTTTTTATTTTTTATACTGAATTATTAATTTTCTGCTAGTTTTTTAACTGTTGGTGATCAAAAGTTCAAAATTAAAAAATCGTAATGTTAGTGATGATTTTGTCAAAAATAATTGTTAGGTGACTAAAATTGAATATTTTTTAACAACAATGGCTGCAAGAAAATCAAATTAAAAGTTTATTGACTGTAATGAAAGTTTTTCGATTTCAGTGATCAAAGTGAAAACGTCCTAAAAGTTAAGTAACTAACAGTAGTTTACCCTAAAAATATTAAGTATTTTTTTGTTTAAATGAAAATCAATGACCAAATATGTAAACTAACATTCTTTAACTATTTTAAGTATATATATTTTGGCTTCGTTAAAAAATCTTAGTTAAATACATTGACACTTATGTCAAATATTTAACTAAAATTTTGATTTAAAATTTTAAAAATAATTATAATTTAAATAAAATAAAATTTACAATTAGTAAAATAATTTTTAGTTCTCAATTAAGCACATTTATCTAAAAAATATTTTTATCTAATAGTGTAACCCTTTTCATTTGGAAAAACTCTTCATGTTCATACCACACTTGCCATTAAATTTTTGGATAAATTACATTTGTGGTCATCAACATATTATTTTTTTTATTTTGGTCACCGAATTATTTTTTTTGTGAAATCTCACTAAAATTATATTTTTTTTCTATTTTGGTTATTAATATTACGTTTTTCCTGTTTTGGTCACCAACCTTTGTTTCTTTTTTTATTTTTTATACTGAATTATTAATTTTCTGCTAGTTTTTTAACTGTTGGTGATCAAAAGTTCAAAATTAAAAAATCGTAATGTTAGTGATGATTTTGTCAAAAATAATTGTTAGGTGACTAAAATTGAATATTTTTTAACAACAATGGCTGCAAGAAAATCAAATTAAAAGTTTATTGACTGTAATGAAAGTTTTTCGATTTCAGTGATCAAAGTGAAAACGTCCTAAAAGTTAAGTAACTAACTGTAGTTTACCCTAAAAATATTAAGTATTTTTTTGTTTAAATGAAAATCAATGACCAAATATGTAAACTAACATTCTTTAACTATTTTAAGTATATATATTTTTTGGCCGTTAAAAAATCTTAGTTAAATACATTGACACTTATGTCAAATATTTAACTAAAATTTTGATTTAAAATTTTAAAAATAATTATAATTTAAATAAAATAAAATTTACAATTAGTAAAATAATTTTTAGTTCTCAATTAAGCACATTTATCTAAAAAAAATATTTTTATCTAATAGTGTAACCCTTTTCATTTGGAAAAACTCTTCATGTTCATACCACACTTGCCATTAAATTTTTGGATAAATTACATTTGTGGTCATCAACATATTATTTTTTTATTTTGGTCACCGAATTATTTTTTTGTGAAATCTCACTAAAATTATATTTTTTTCTATTTTGGTTATTAATATTACGTTTTTTCTGTTTTGGTCACCAACCTTTGTTTTTTTTTTTTTTTTTATCTTGAATTATTAATTTTTCGCTAGTTTTTTTAATCTGTTGGTGATCAAAAGTTCAAAATTAAAAAATCGTAATGTTAGTGATGATTTTGTCAAAAATAATTGTTAGGTGACTAAAATTGAATATTTTTTAACAACAATGGCTGCAAGAAAATCAAATTAAAAGTTTTTGTAATGAAAGTTTTTCGATTTTCAGTGATCAAAGTGAAAACGTCCTAAAAGTTAAGTAACTACCAGTAGTTTTACCTAAAAATATTAAGTATTTTTTTGTTTAAATGAAAATCAATGACCAAATATGTAAACTAACATTCTTTAACTATTTTAAGTATATATATTTTAAAACGCCCCGTTAAAAAATCTTAGTTAAATACATTGACACTTATGTCAAATACTTAACTAAAATTTTGATTTAAAATTTTAAAAATAATTATAATTTAAATAAAATAAAATTTACAATTAGTAAAATAATTTTTAGTTCTCAAATAAGCACATTTATCTAAAAAATATTTTTATCTAATAGTGTAACCCTTTTCATTTGGAAAAACTCTTCATGTTCATACCATCTTGAAACCTAAATTCCTCTTTGATTTTTTTGTTTCCGATAAATTGTAATCGATTTGAGTTTTTAAAAGCTAAAATAATTTTAATTTCGTAATCTTTTAAAAATCCTAGAACTCCAAATCTCTTTTGAAATATAAAATTTATGTTTGCTTGCACAACAATTGCAACTATTAATATATAATTTAAAGCAAGTTTTATATTCTCTAAAACACAATTTCACTGGTGCAAAATAGTTATAATCTCTTAAACATATTTATACGATATAAATTGGTTCTTCATTATCAATATATCTCTGACTATAAATCATGTTTGATTGCACAACAATTATTCCTTATCAATATATTATTACACCAATGTACATGGATTCTATATTATTATACTGGTTGGTGAACTACCAAGTTTAAATTCCTGAATCCGTTTAATACCCCAATATTTGCATAGTGATTGAAATAAAAAGAATTAAAGTTTGGTGGTTTTAGATCAGTGACTAAAACGTAAATTTTCAAAGTTTGTTGGTCTAAGTGCAAAATTGGGAAAAGTTTAAGGACCAACATGATAATTTACCCAATAATTATTTTTATGGCTAAAATTTTGGAGTTCTTTACACGAGGTATTGGGAACTCGATTGAATTTTAGCACTGCTTTTCACCCCCAAACAGATGGTCATTCTGAAAGAATTATTCAAATTCTTGAAGATATGCTTAGAGCTTGTGTACTCGAGTTCGAAGGTTCATGGGAGAAATATTTTCCACTTGCTGAATTTGCTTATAATAATAGTTATCAAGCAAGTATAAAGATGGCTCCTTATGAAGCTTTATATGGTAGACGATGCAGAACACCATTGAATTGGTTTGAGCTCGAAGATCGTAAAGTCATTGGACCTGATCTGGTTAGAGATGTTGAGGATAAGGTGAGGGTAATACAGGACAACCTCAAGAAAGCTTCAGATCGGCAGAAATCTTATGCAGATTTGAAGAGGAAAGATATAGAGTTTGAGGTTGGTGAAAAAGTATTTTTGAAAGTTTCACCTTGGAAAAAGTGTTGCGCTTCGGACGTAAAGGAGAATTAAGTCCGAGGTTTATTGGCCCTTATGAAATCTTGAAGAAAGTTGGTACTGTAGCTGAGCTAGCTTTGCCTCTAGAGTTGAGCAAGATTCATAATGTACGTTTTAGAAGATTCTTAGAAGGTATCGATCCGATCCTTCTCATGTAATATCACCGCTAGAGATTGAAATTCGGCCATATTTGACTTATGAGGAGGAACCAATGAAGATTCCTTCTCATGGAACTAAAGAATTAAGGAATAATACTATTCCATTGATGAAAGTTCTTTGGCGAAACCATAAAGTGGAAGAATCCACTTGGGAGGCAAAGGAGAAAAGTAGTATCCACATCTTTTTAAATCAGGTACGTTTTAAAATTCAAGGATGAATTTTCTTAAGGGGGAGAATTTTAATACCCCAATATTTTCATAGTGACTAAAATAAAAAGAATTAAAGTTTGGTGGTTTTAGTTCAGTGACTAAAACGTAAAATTTCAAAGTTTGGTGGTCAAAGTGCAAAGTTGGGAAAAGTTTAAGGACCAACATGGTAATTTACCCAATAATTATTTTTATGGAAAAAATGAATGGTTTATCCCGGTATAAGAATTTTGGTGGGAATCAGATTTCTGGTACGAGATTTGTGTGAAAAGTTATAAAAAGGATAAGTTTCGGAAATTAATTCGAATGATTATTCGAATTTGGAAAATTATGAAAATTTTATGGAAGTCTTAGAAAGTCTAGAAGAATATGATATTATGGTTTTTGAATCGTTTTTATTCGTTTTAAATTCGATTCTATGCAGTATTTGGTGAAATAGGTGAAAATGGCATTTTTGAAGATAAATGGTTCATCAAGGGCAAAATGGTCATTTCACCTTTACTTTTTGATTATTTATGATTATTATGGATAAGAATAAACAAGTTTTGGCTTGTGATTGGTTATAACTCAAGGGTATAATGGTCTTTTGACTATTAAAGGCTTTTATTAATTAAATAAGGTAATTATAATGCCATTTGGCATTAAAATAGAATAGAAAAACTTGGAAAATCATATCCTCTTCTCCTCCAAGTTGCCGAATTCACTCAAGAACCTAGGTAAGAAATTTTGATTCAATTTTTAAGCTTCTATGGTTAGATTTGAGCTTGAGACATGAAACAAGAAATTGTTCTCCATTAAATTCTCTATCTTTTGGTATAAGTTTTGTATAGTTTTCATGTCTCTAAGTTGAGTTTGGGGTTTAGGGTTGATGAAGAGCATGATGGAATCTTGAGTTTTAATGGTTTTTCTTGTTGGAAACATGCTTGTGATGTTGTTTTCATGATTCAAATAACGAAAATTCCATGAATTGTGTTGTAGGTTGTTTATGGGAAAATTGAAAAATTAGGTGAAATTCTTGCAAAATTTTTATTTGAAGTGGAAATGATTTTAGAAGCTTGAATATGATGTTTGGAGGTTGAATTTGTGCTTGAATCAAGTTGAGAAAATTTGTCAAGGTGACCTTTCATATTCGGCTAGTAGAAGAAAATTTGGGAAAATTATGGAAAAATTTTCCTATGGTTAAGAATGGTTTAGAATGATAATATAAGGTGTTTGGAATGAAAATCCCTAATTATTGGGCATTAGGGACCAAAATGTAAATTTTGAAAAGTTCATGGATTGAGTTGTCAAGCTTGTTATTGAAGTATGCTATGCTGGAAAATCTGGAATTTTGATTGTGTAGGTGTAATTGCTTAATTGACTAAAATTCTGATTTCATCTCTAATCGAGCAAATGACTAGCATGTGTGAATTTGAGGTATGTTGCTATGTGTTTCGATGTTTCGATTAATCCGACATGCTAGAATGTGTGTTTTACTAAGTAAAATCTTTTAAACGTAAATATGTTCAATCAGGGGAGGACCTACCATAGTGCATGGTAGGCACTTGCCATTAAATTTTTGGATAAATTACATTTGTGGTCATCAACATATTATTTTTTTATTTTGGTCACCGAATTATTTTTTTGTGAAATCTCACTAAAATTATATTTTTTTTCTATTTTGGTTATTAATATTACGTTTTTCCTGTTTTGGTCACCAACCTTTGTTTCTTTTTTTATTTTTTATACTGAATTATTAATTTTCTGCTAGTTTTTTAACTGTTGGTGATCAAAAGTTCAAAATTAAAAAATCGTAATGTTAGTGATGATTTTGTCAAAAATAATTGTTAGGTGACTAAAATTGAATATTTTTTAACAACAATGGCTGCAAGAAAATCAAATTAAAAGTTTATTGACTGTAATGAAAGTTTTTCGATTTCAGTGATCAAAGTGAAAACGTCCTAAAAGTTAAGTAACTACCAGTAGTTTACCCTAAAAATATTAAGTATTTTTTTGTTTAAATGAAAATCAATGACCAAATATGTAAACTAACATTCTTTAACTATTTTAAGTATATATATTTTGGCTTCGTTAAAAAATCTTAGTTAAATACATTGACACTTATGTCAAATATTTAACTAAAATTTTGATTTAAAATTTTAAAAATAATTATAATTTAAATAAAATAAAATTTACAATTAGTAAAATAATTTTTAGTTCTCAAATAAGCACATTTATCTAAAAAATATTTTTATCTAATAGTGTAACCCTTTTCATTTGGAAAAACTCTTCATGTTCATACCATCTTGAAACCTAAATTCCTCTTTGATTTTTTTGTTTCCGATAAATTGTAATCGATTTGAGTTTTTAAAAGCTAAAATAATTTTAATTTCGTAATCTTTTAAAAATCCTAGAACTCCAAATCTCTTTTGAA
This sequence comes from Hibiscus mutabilis, assembly GCA_019671005.1. Classification (NCBI taxonomy): domain Eukaryota; kingdom Viridiplantae; phylum Streptophyta; class Magnoliopsida; order Malvales; family Malvaceae; genus Hibiscus; species Hibiscus mutabilis. Next base: position 37,546,468 of record CM033713.1, on the reverse strand, counting down.
ATATAAAATTCATGTTTGCTTGCACAACAATTGCAACTATTAATATATAATTTAAAGTAAGTTTTATATTCTCTAAAACACAATTTCACTGGTGCAAAATAGTTATAATCTCTTAAACATATTTATACGATATAAATTGGTTCTTCATTATCAATATATCTCTGACTATAAATCATGTTTGATTGCACAACAATTATTCCTTATCAATATATTATTACACCAATGTACATGGATTCTATATTATTATACTGGTTGGTGAACTACCAAGTTTAAATTCCTGAATCCGTTTAATACCCCAATATTTGCATAGTGATTGAAATAAAAAGAATTAAAGTTTGGTGGTTTTAGATCAGTGACTAAAACGTAAATTTTCAAAGTTTGTTGGTCTAAGTGCAAAATTAGGAAAAGTTTAAGGACCAACATGATAATTTACCCAATAATTATTTTTATGGCTAAAATTTTGGAGTTCTTTACACGAGGTATTGGGAACTCGATTGAATTTTAGCACTGCTTTTCACCCCCAAACAGATGGTCATTCTGAAAGAATTATTCAAATTCTTGAAGATATGCTTAGAGCTTGTGTACTCGAGTTCGAAGGTTCATGGGAGAAATATTTTCCACTTGCTGAATTTGCTTATAATAATAGTTATCACGCAAGTATAAAGATGGCTCCTTATGAAGCTTTATATGGTAGACGATGCAGAACACCATTGAATTGGTTTGAGCTCGAAGATCGTAAAGTAATTGGACCTGATCTGGTTAGAGATGTTGAGGATAAGGTGAGGGTAATACAGGACAACCTCAAGAAAGCTTCAGATCGGCAGAAATCTTATGCAGATTTGAAGAGGAAAGATATAGAGTTTGAGGTTGGTGAAAAAGTATTTTTGAAAGTTTCACCTTGGAAAAAGTGTTGCGCTTCGGACGTAAAGGAAAATTAAGTCCGAGGTTTATTGGCCCTTATGAAACCTTGAAGAAAGTTGGTCCTGTAGCTGAGCTAGCTTTGCCTCTAGAGTTGAGCAAGATTCATAATGTACGTTTTAGAAGATTCTTAGAAGGTATCGATCCGATCCTTCTCATGTAATATCACCGCTAGAGATTGAAATTCGGCCATATTTGACTTATGAGGAGGAACCAATGAAGATTCTTTCTCATGGAACTAAAGAATTAAGGAATAAGACTATTCCATTGATGAAAGTTCTTTGGCGAAACCATAAAGTGGAAGAATCCACTTGGGAGGCAAATGAGAAAAGTAGTATCCACATCTTTTTAAATCAGGTACGTTTTAAAATTCAAGGATGAATTTTCTTAAGGGGGAGAATTGTAATACCCCAATATTTTCATAGTGACTAAAATAAAAAGAATTAAAGTTTGGTGGTTTTAGTTCAGTGACTAAAACGTAAAATTTCAAAGTTTGGTGGTCAAAGTGCAAAGTTGGGAAAAGTTTAAGGACCAACATGGTAATTTACCCAATAATTATTTTTATGGAAAAAATGAATGGTTTATCCCGGTATAAGAATTTTGGTGGGAATCAGATTTTTGGTACGAGATTTGTGTGAAAAGTTATAAAAAGGATAAGTTTCGGAAATTAATTCGAATGATTATTCGAATTTGGAAAATTATGAAAATTTTATGGAAGTCTTAGAAAGACTAGAAGAATATGATATTATGGTTTTTGAATCGTTTTTATTCGTTTTAAATTCGATTCTATGCAGTATTTGGTGAAATAGGTGAAAATGGCATTTTTGAAGATAAATGGTTCATCAAGGGCAAAATGGTCATTTCACCTTTACTTTTTGATTATTTATGATTATTATGGATAATAATAAACAAGTTTTGGCTTGTGATTGGTTATAACTCAAGGGTATAATGGTCTTTTGACTATTAAAGGCTTTTATTAATTAAATAAGGTAATTATAATGCCATTTGGCATTAAAATAGAATAGAAAAACTTGGAAAATCATATCCTCTTCTCCTCCAAGTTTCCGAATTCACTCAAGAACCTAGGTAAGAAATTTTGATTCAATTTTTAAGCTTCTATGGTTAGATTTGAGCTTGAGACATGAAACAAGAAATTGTTCTCCATTAAATTCTCTATCTTTTGGTATAAGTTTTGTATAGTTTTCATGTCTCTAAGTTGAGTTTGGGGTTTAGGGTTGATGAAGAGCATGATGGAATCTTGAGTTTTAATGGTTTTTCTTGTTGGAAACATGCTTGTGATGTTGTTTTCATGATTCAAATAACGAAAATTCCATGAATTGTGTTGTAGGTTGTTTATGGGAAAATTGAAAAATTAGGTGAAATTCTTGCAAAATTTTTATTTGAAGTGGAAATGATTTTAGAAGCTTGAATATGATGTTTGGAGGTTGAATTTGTGCTTGAATCAAGTTGAGAAAATTTGTCAAGGTGACCTTTCATATTCGGCTAGTAGAAGAAAATTTGGGAAAATTATGGAAAAATTTTCCTATGGTTAAGAATGGTTTAGAATGATAATATAAGGTGTTTGGAATGAAAATCCCTAATTATTGGGCATTAGGGACCAAAATGTAAATTTTGAAAAGTTCATGGATTGAGTTGTCAAGCTTGTTTTTGAAGTATGCTATGCTGGAAAATCAAGTTAAATGATTGGAATGATGATTTTGAAGTTTATATTGACTTTAGGACCAATTTGTAATTTTTGGTAACTTTGAGGACCCATATGTAAATTTTAAAGTTTGGGTCCTAAAGCATAAAGAATGAGAAATGAAAGGATTGAATTTAAAAATGATGGTTAGAAGCTCAAAAGAGTCTTTAGTGACTAAATTGGGTATTTTGGAAAAAAGTTGGAAAGTTATGGAAAAGTATAAAGAAATGTGATTCGAATATAGAAATTTTTATTGGAATCCAGTTATGTATAATGGATAGTTATTTTAGTTACTTTCCATTATTTTGTATAGTATGAGTATGTACTCAAAAAATTGCTTGTGTTATGTATTTAATATACATACAGACAACAAGCAAGCTCGTGATCGAAATAAGTTGAAGGACAAAGAAGGAGTTTCAAAATATATACGTTTTGGTATAAATAGCTAGTGAGGCATATAAGGTGAGTGCATTTATATGTTTCAAAATATGTTTTGTTTAATTTCAAGAATTCTATTTACTTGATTTTATTAAAATGATAACATGGTTTTTGTATAAGTTATGTGATATTTTACAGGCAAAGAAAAAGGTTAGTACATAATAGGGTATGAACTGCTCTATTATGTTTTGTTATGACAAATTGTTATTGAATAATGGTGATTTATGAATTGTTTATACATGATGATTTTACAAGTATATGATATGGTTTTATTGCCCAAGTAATGATAGAGAGTTACAGTATAGTGGCATGCCATTAGAGGTCCAGTAGTCAAGGACTACGTGTAGCTACACATCGATCTTCATATCCTATATGTTTATCGACACTTATGTGCCATATGATGCCGACACTTATGTGTATATATGTGTATCGTCAATTTTATGACCAGTACTCAAGGAGTACATACCTTGCATACTTTAGTTTCTCTTTATACAATTCTTGGGCCAATTACAAAGTTAAAGTAAATGAAAATCACCATTCTCTTATATATGATGATTTTGAACTAAAAGAAGATTTATTATGATCTTGCTTAACCATGTTTTCATTTATTCTATTACTTGATTTTATTATTACTTATAATGCCTCACTAAGTTATGCTTAGTGTGTGTATTATGCTTGTGCACACGTAGGTTGATCACATGGTTCGTAAGCAGGAACGTTTTGGCATCATCCCGAGGTCGAAGGGAAATTACAGGTTATCTTAGTAATGGTTTGACATCCGATATCATATTTTGAGTAGTGGCATGTATAATAATGGATTTGCATATTTTTTGTAAATGAGATTTGAAACTACTCATTTGTTTGTATGTTTTATAACTTAAATATGGTTTAGAATTACTAGTACGTGATTTGGGATGGTTTATGGGTAGTTAGTAAGTTTATAATGGAACTAAACTCTACTAACTTTATATTTATTTATGATTAGGGTAAAATATGGACTAGTATTATTTATTAAGTGAGTTAAAATGGTTTATGAAAATTTTAGTGAACTCTTTCTTGAAACAGGTAAAAACAATTTTGATGCTCTGTTTATGCAGTGACTTTGAAAAATTGTTATAAATTCCACAGATTTATTTAGATGTTGAATTTTATATTTATGGACTGGAAATTGAGTCTAGTTTATTTTAAAAAATGGTGAATGATTTGAGGTCTGTGCCAAAAGTTATGAATTTTTATTCAATGCAAGGTCAGAATTTCCAGACAGCAGAACTGCACTTTAGTGCATATTTAACGAATTTTCTGCACTTGTGTGCCATGAGTTAAGATCTCTAATTTATATTGATTGATATCCTGATAATATGGTTTACTAGGAATTTTTCCGAATGAAGTTTTGAAGCTTACAAAAATTTATAAATTTTTTTAAGAAAGGACGGTACAGGCTGCCAGATTTTTTCAAAAATTTGAAAAATGAATTCTTAATTTAATTAAGTAACATCACCGACTCGTGTTTGGCAACAAATACGGGAAAATGGCGTTACAATCCTCCCCTGTGTTCAATGTTGTAAGTAAGTGTTAAGTGAAATCTGCAATATATTCTTATGTTTAGTGCTGTAAATATGTGTTAAGTGAAACCTATGATATGTTCATATGTTTAGTGGTGTAAATATGCGTTAAGTGAAATATGCAATATGTTCATATGTATGGTAGTGTAAATATGTGAAGTGAAATCTGTGAAATGTACATATGTTCATTGTGTTGGTAAATATACTGCAAAATCAGGGCATTAGCACTGACATGAAATTAAATCAAAGTAACCGAAAAAATAGTTTGAACTGTGTCGTGGTTAGCACCACTGCCTTAGAAACAAATTCGCCTCAACCGATGTAGTTGCTGTTACAGACGGATCGTCCTCCGAGGTTAGCACGGACTCTTTGAAAGTTTGTACACCCAAACTTTGAAGTGGAAAACGGTCGTACTGCTCTTCTTGATCCGAAAACTCAAAGAATGTTGAAAGTAGAGAGTTTTTTTTACTAGAAAATGTTGTAATTGAGTATGAAAAATGATCTGAACGAGGCTCATATTTATAGTTGTAAAATAGGGTCAAAACCTTAAATTACACTCTAATTAAAATGAAACTTATGCTGTTTAAATGATAATTAAAATCTAGAAAATTAACAGCCTAATTTCAGTCTTATAACAGCTGCAACTCTTGAATGAACAAAGACTAAAAAACAGTCTAGATACGTCCACTCAAAATAGCTGTTCAAACAGCTGTTACAAGAATTAAGCATGTTAACTGTTCAGATAGCTGGAAAACTGCTACAACGTTTTAGAATTAATCAGGTGATTAATTCAGTTTTTAGTCACGTAATTATAGTATAAATGTTTCAGAATTTCAAACAATTCTTACGTCTATATGTATAATTGTTTCAGAAACAATTTACAGTTTTCCAGGGTTAGAACAGTTTTATAATTTTTTTGAATTTTCTATAAAAAGATAGAACGCGAGTGGACGTGTCTTCGACACTAACACGAACACGAGCCTAGCCGGCCGGCCTGACGGCGGCGACCTAGTCCATCACTCTTCAACAAAGGGGGCTTACAAGGTTCCCTTATAAACCAAGCCAACTATGTTTTCCCACTCAATATGGGATAGGCATTCTCCAACAATCCCCCACAAATGTAAAAGAAACATTTAAAAAAAACATAGTGATAAAAAGGTTTGAGTTTAAAACCACAAGAAGAGCAATAGCGAGATTAGTTGCTTAAGCACTAATGAACGTATCTGGAACTAGTACATAGTGATATGAGCGATTCTTCTCTTATATAAGTGAACGAATCTAGAACTTTCTAAGATAGGTGTAAACTCATAACACACAACTAACCCCTTCATCCACCGAATTCCTCGATGTGTCAGAAAATATACAAATGTATATAAATATACAAATGTAAATAAGTATAGCCATCTGACCTCAAGATTCTAGTAAGTGTACTAAAAAAACGGCTGAATGTTTTCCATAAAAGTTGGCTAATCCTTCTCACTTATGTAGGCTATTTCATAAGGTTTATCTCCATATAAACCACTCAAATAAGAGATATGAAATAATTAAGAGCCTTTTCATCAAGCTCACCCTCTCAAATAAATAGGTGAATTCTTCAAGTTCATTTATAAAATGAACCACCCAAAATCTAGGATAAGAATTCATTAAGAATAAAAACTCAACCTCTTTAATAGGTGAATTCAATAAGTTCTTCTCAATAGAACAATCCATGCTCTTGGGATTGAATTCATTAAAAGTTAAAAACTCATCCTTTCTAGTGACAAGTTCATTCAGTCCTTGGCGATAGGACTACCCACTCAACACTAGGCTATGAACTTATTAAGAGTAGTTATTCAGCCGAAGTCGATAAATTCATCAAGTCTTTTTCACTAAGACCACCCAAAAACTGGGCTATGAATTTATTAAGAGTAATAAAACTCTACCTGGGCATGTACATTATTCGTCATAGGGATAGGTAGTAATAAATTTAAACTATGAGTACTTTTCATGGTTTCGTTTGACCACATTGAACTTAGATAACTAAGTTGGGTATCCACCATGAATTCCTCAACCAATGAGCTTTAGACCCATCCCCCTCGACGAATCTAGAACCAATTTCTGACTTAACCTTTTGGCAAGCGGATCAACAAGGTTCCTTTCTGGCTTCACATACTCTAAAGAGAGTACTCATTTCCTTATTAAGTGCCTCACTGATTCATGTCTTATGCGAATGTGCCTCTTCTTACCATTGTAAACTTGGCTCTTCGCCACACATATCGCTGCTTATGAATCACACAACAAGGACATAGGATGAGTCGATTTTCCCCACAAAGGAATTTCTGCTAACAAATTTCTAAGCCATTCGGCTTCTTGCCCAGCTAAGCCAAGAGCAATAAACTCTGACTTAATGGTAGAGTGTATGATACAAGTTTGTTTAGCATACTTCCTGTAACACCCCAGTTTTGGGCTTAGATGTTTAAAGGTTGGTTCGAAGGTTTGGTGGACCGGTATTAGAGATTCGATTCGGTTTCAGGATTAAATCAGATTAAATATTTTTGAAGGTGATAAAATTGTGGGAAAATATTCTAAAATCATTATTAAATATATTAATGATTGTGGTGAAATCAATTTTGGAGAAGGAGTTTTGGAAATTGGACATTTTGGACTAGTGACCAAAATGTAAACTTCGAAAACTATTTTTGGTGGCTGTTTTGTAATGAGTCAAAACTTTGAATCTTTAAGGAGCTAATTGCCCTAAGAGTCTAACATTATACTTTATCCCTTAATTGGATATTTTAAAAGTGTTTTGGAAAATATAAATAGGTTGGGGAGAATTAATTTGTTAATTAATCTCTTAAAACAAAAATCACGTAACTACTTTCTCAAAATATTTTCTTGCAAAATCTCTCCAGCCAAACATCAATTTATTCTTCTAAATCTTCAGGTAAAACCTTCTTTTCTTAAATCTTTTGTTTGTAAATGATTCATTATTGTTAGTTTTCCAAAACCTTATTGTTTTAACTTTGTTTTCTCATGTAAATCATCCAATTAAGGGAGAAAGCATCTATTAGAGGTAAGGTTCATTCTCCTCCTCTAATGAAAGGTTCTTTACTGAAATTCCCAAGTTGTTGACTCTTTACAATTGTTTTCTAATGTGTTTTGGTAGTTTAATTGAGGAAAATTGGTTTAATTGTGTTTTGATTGATGAAATTGGTGGATCTTCGTACTTGTTATGTTTTGCTAGGATTGTCATCAGATTAGATCATGATTGATGTTTAATTTAGTTGATAACTTGGTTCTAACATTGTAATCCCGAAACAAGTTGAATTTCTAATGTTTAAGGTTGTTAATCAAGGGTTTTTGGGGGTGATAGTTGAGTTTAATCATTGCTGGAAGTAAGAGGATGTTGGGAAAGAGTTTTTAGATGTTAATTGATGAGGTTTGGTGTATTGAATCGTTATATTATGGCTGGGTTGAGTTTTGGAAGTGTTTGAGGATGATTTTGATATGTTTCAGATGGTTTTTGAGTGGGCAACTTGAGAGTTGCGGGTAATTGCTTGTTGGCAATGGTTTGAATGCATAATGATGCATTTGCCCTTTGTTTTTATGTGGTTAAAATAGGAGATAGTCAAGGCGATGAAGCTTGACGTTGTTTGTTGCTTATCGGGAGCTCAATTTGCGTTGGCGAGCAAGGCGAGATGTATCAGTGAGTGAAAACTAGTTTAAATACCTTTCAAAGGTTTAATAAAGGTTGTTGGGAGTTTAGGGTAAGCGTGAAATACTTACATAAGCTCGGGAGTAAGTTTCCCTTATTTTTCTCTTGAATATCAGTTTGGATATGAGCATGTTGATTTCATGTTTTAGCGTTAAACATGGTTTGATTTACTTAAAAATGCATGATTTTAAGTACATATGCAGGGGTTTAAAAGTATAAGAAATGCCAGTGAGCATTGGTTTTCATTCTGATCGAGAATGGTATTATTGCTTTGGCAATGTGATTTGCATATGTGGTGATTTTTGTATAATGCATTGTAAAACAGTAAGTAAATGGTTTTATGAATGATATATTGGCTATGTGAAAAAATGAGAAAACAAACAGATATAGTTGACATGCCATAAGATTAAAGTGCACTATAGAATATGAACAAAATCGATCGTGGCCATGGGTCCTTGAGGTATGGCGGTTTAACAAGGCCACTCGGACTGTTGGGACCTCATTTGGGGCGTGCAGTTTAACTAGGCAACCTAAATTGATGGTGATCTTGTGGTTTAACTAGGCAAGGTCTGTAAACTTGCGGTTTAAGTAGCCAAGGGTGGTAAAACTCGTGGTTTAACTAGGCGAAGATGTCAAATCTTGCAGTTTAACTAGGCAAGGTTTGAGATATCATACGGTTTAACTAGGCATGGTATGAGAGATCCGTGTATCCGATATGTATGGATAGAGGGTAGTCTATCCGGGGTCACTATAAATGCCAATATATGTGAAAGTTCATGTGTTGAACCTAATATAATGCTTTGGGATTTAAGCATCGTTTATGATTTAATGCTTTGGGATTTAAGCATGGTTTATGGTTTAATGCTTGGGATTTAAGCATGGTAAAATGGTTTAATGCTTTGGGATCTATGCATGGAATTTGTATACGATGTTGCATAAGGATTGTTATGCATGTCTCGGTTGGAGACAAGGAAAAATGCTTGGGTTGTTAAGCATGTTTTGAAAATAAGTGGTTTTGGTTTTCAAATGGTTTTTATTGCATCATTGCTTTAAGAGCATCCTCACTAAGCATGTGTGCTTACGCTCTCTTTTTCCTAATGATGCAGAGCATTAAGGTTGGAGGCAGCAAAGGCAAAGTTTGAAGTGATCCAAGTGCAAGGCTACTTGAGTATGAACTCGGTTTATGTTTCCGGTTAATAAGGCAATGTGTTCGCCATGTTTTTGGGACTTGTATTTCTGTTTTCCCATGGTTTTTAAGCATGTGAAGTGCTGGATTTTATGATTGGTTTGATGTTGTTGAACTTGTGTGGATCCTTGCTTATAATGATGCTAGATGAGTGCTTAGGAATGCATCTAGTTAATTCGAAATGGTTGCCACGTTTTAATGGTTCAAGCAAGTTTGTTTTGATGCTTTAGATGTGTAAGCATGATGTGTATGCCTTAAAAGTGCCTAATGTGTGTTTTGGTTGTTTGGTAGAATGATATTACGAGGCATGCCTATAAAATATCTAGGGATGTATGAATGCCATGTAATGCTGATGGCTCTGTGTTGTTTTAGTTAGGAATGTATCCTAGTAATGTTGTAAAAGTGTTTGAAGCATGTTAGAGCCTTTTGGTTATCGTTAAAGTGTGTTTAGACAGAAATTTAGGGCATTACAGCTCCAAGCGTATCGATATGGGTGATCCTGTTTCGGTACGAGTAAGCCATTTCAGGCTTAGCGTATCAGTATGTGAGCAAGCATTTCGGTACTAGCCTAGGCAAATTTGGCCAGCGTTTCAGTACTCGAGAGGGTGTTTCGAACAGCATAGGGATTTTATGAAGGGCGTTTCGATACGCGTGGGCGTATCAGAATGAGTTTTAGCTACTGGAATCTGGGTTTTGGAAATTATTAAGGCGTACTGAAACACCTCCAAGCGTACCGGTACGACAACAGTTAATTCTGTTAGTTTGGAATATTTGGAAGTTTATGTTTCTTTCATTTTAGTCCCTAAGTTTGTGAATACAATTGTATGAGCTTGGATGATCGTTTTGGCCTAAAATTTGACATGTAAGCATGTAATTGGACTAATTGAGGATTGCTAACCCCAACTTTGGTAATGGACCCTCAATTTATCAGATTTACATTTTGGTCCATAAAATTATGTTTTGCAATTGAATGCCTTTCATTGATCTGTTTCCTTTGTAATTTCACCCGCTGCAAGTATGAACATGTACGATTAATAACATGCATCTAGACAAGATAAAAGAAAAAAAATGGACCGGTTTTCGTAATCTTTCTCCGGTTTGCTTTGGCAAACCTAATATAGTTCTCTCGATTCGGTTAGGAGTTTAGGCCGGGTCGAGGGGGTTACACTTCCATGAAATCGTTGAACCACCTAAGGTAAAGGCATACCCACTCATGGAGCTTACTTCATCATTATCGGTAACCTAGTTGACATCACAATATCCTTCTAAAACAGAAGGAAAGCCAACAAACTCTAGTTGTCAATCAATAGTACCTTTAAGATACTTAAGTAAGCGTTTGAGTGCAATCCAGTGTTCACCACTAGGATTATGAGTATATCTACTTAACCTACTCACTACATAGGCAATATCAGGCTGAGTATAGTTCATTAATAACATAAGGCTTCTAATAATTCTAGCATACTCTTCCTAGGAAACACGACTTCCTTTATTCTTAAAGAGATATATACTAGAGTCATAAGGACTTTGAACAGGGTTGACATCAAAACTGTCAAATTTCTTTAACACTTTCTCAATATAGTGTGTTTGATTTAAAGAAAATCTCTTTTTAGTTTTGGTAACTTTTACTCCTAAGATCACATCAACCTCTCCCAAATTAGTCATCTCAAATTTAGCAGACAAGAAATTTTTTGTTTTGTTAATGGATTCAATGTTAGTACTGAAAATCAACATATCATCCACATATAAGCTTATGATGACACAATCAGTTCCAAACATTTTTGAATACACGCATGCATTTGCTCCATTAACAATAAAACCAAAACTCAAAATGGTTTTATGGAATTTCTCGTACCACTGTTTTGGAGCTTGTTTAAGGCCATAGAGAGACTTTTTAAGTCTACATACTTTGCCTTCCATACCAGGTGTCTCAAAACCTGGTGGTTGCTCCATATAGATCTCATTGTCTAGATCTCCATTCAAAAATGCAGTCTTTACATCCATTTGATGTACATGCAACTTATGAATGGATGCGATCTGTAATACCCCAAAAATTTTACTAAGTTATATAAGGGTCATTTAGTACTAAGGTTTTGGCATAAGTCTAACTTAGTGACTAAAATGACAAAAGTTAAAAGTTAGTGACCAAAATGAAAAGTTGGTAAAAGTTTAGGGACCCAAGTGTAAATTTTCCCTAAGATGATTTTTATTTAGTATGAGGATAAATTCGATCAGAATAAGGATTTTGGTAATAGTTTTGGAGGTTAGGATGCAGTAGAAAATATAAAATTTTGATCGAATAAAATTATTAAGCGTGCTCAGATTAGAGAAAAGTTTTGCGTGACCTTTTGGGAAGTGTCACATAATAGTATTTTGATTTTTAAAAAGGACTCAGAAGAAATGGGAAAGATTCGTATAAATGCTTAATGAAGGATTTTCAAGAAAGGTGCTACCCGATAAAGATTTAGGTAATTATCAGTATTTTTGGATCGAGTCAAATTCTAAGTTTGACTTTATTAAATGGAGGATTTTATATGAAAATATGAATTTATTCATGGAATTAGGGAAATATATGATTCTCGGATTAGAGTTGATAGTTCGATTGAGGAAAAATTCGTAAAAGGTGAAAATCGGGAAATTGGATCGAACAAAAATCATAAATGATATTTTACGATTATTTATGATGATGGCCAGTTGGATTGGAACCAACCTAGTTCAAATGTAATGGGATGGAACAATTTTGAACTAGGTTGTAAATTTGATTTAGTTAGAGGGGTAATTTTGGAAAGAGTGAAAAATGAATTTAAAATTCATTTTTTAAGAAACATGTGGCATTTTTCTATAAAAAGATGAACAATTTTTTCATCTTTCTTCTCATGCATTTCAAAAGAAAGGAGAAAAGAGGGGAAAAATAGGAAAAAAATTTCCTAGCCAATTTCAAGGCTTTTGATCAAGAATTCAAGCAAGGTTCTTTGAGGTAAAGTGATCTACTCTTCATTCTCTACATTTTGATAGTAAAATTGCATGGAATTATGAAGTTTTAGATTAGTGATTGAAGAGAGAGAAATTAGGGTTTTATGGAAAATTTATGGAATTCAAGTAGTAGATGATGAATTAAGCTTAGTTTGTGATGAAAACAGGCTTGAAATCAAGTTAATTTCATGTTAGAAGTTATAAACCCTAATTTTGAATTTAAGGATTTGTTAGGGTTTTGAGAATTAAGGATGAAAATGGTTAGATTATGATGTTTGAAGCATTATATTGATGATGGAAGTTCAATTTTGATGTTTGAAGGTCAAATTCCCTTTAGGGACTAATTCAAAAATTTGGGACTAAATTGTAAAAATTTAATCGATGATGGAAATGAATAGAAAAGGATGTTTCAAGCTTGAATTGACAATTTGGGACCATATTATATATTTTATAAAGGTTAAGGACCATTTCAGTATTTCAAAGAAATTAAGGACTGATTTGTCAAAAATTATTTTGGTGATGAAAATAGTGGAATTTTGATATTAGAAGCTTATTTTAGCATTTTGGGACCAAATTGAATATTTGAAAAAGTTTAGGGACCTATTCGGCTATTTGAAGAAATAAGGGTATGGTTTTGGAAATTTTATTTTGAAGGGAGACTGATCTGTAAACTGTTGAAATTATGATCAAATTAGTTTGAATTGATGAAAAAGTACCATTTTGGCAAGAATGAGAAAGTAAGAGATTAAAATGGAAGAATTGAAAATTAAGGCATGAATAATTGCCAAATGTTCAAAATGGTCATTAAGGACCCAAAATAAGATATATGGAAAACATTAATATTTTATTGGCAATGTTAGACTCAAATTAAGTAAGTGTATAGTAATAAGTATATTCGATTGATTTCTACAGTTTCAAGAAATTCTGGGGAAGTTACAAGCATTCAAGGGAACAAAAAGATTAATGAGTAAGCTTAGTGAGGCAAGATAATAAATGGCCCAGGTGAGTGCATTTTTATTAATTTTTAATTATGATATGAGGAAGACTTGCGATAACTCAACCTCGAGTGTTGAAAAGAAAAAGGATTTGAATCGTAAATTATATACATATTAAATGGTTTCGAATGATTTATAAATGATTTTGGGTATGAGCTGCCCAAAGTGTTTTTCATATATATGTTATAGTGATATGCCTTTATTTATGGATATTATTGAATAAGTGAAGAGATCATAACAATGAATTGAATTAAAAGCCCATTGTATGATTATTGAGATTCTTGGTATAATTGGCATGCCAATGAGGTGGAGTATAGTGATATAGTGATACAGTGATGCTGTGTTCTACAGCTATGACCTAGTGATACAATGATGTTGTATAAGTGTACAATAGTTATAAAATGATACAGTGACACTATGTTCTACAACTATGACCTAGTGATACAGTGATGCTGTTAAATTATAGCAGTGGTATAGTGATACAATGATTTATTATGGCACAACATATTTGTTGATGCCGCACATGTGCATACTCAACAGTGACTCACATACCATGCTTTCGCATTTACATTACATTGGGCTATAGTTTAATTAAGAGTGAAAGTGCAAAGAATGATTCAAGTGAAATGAAATTTCATATAAAGAATTGCTTTGGTATAACCTGTCTTATATATATATATATGAATTTGAGATTTTACAGGTTACCTAATAGTGGAACGACTTTATAGTCTTTATAGTGTAGTCAGTTACGACACACGTTTGACCGCATCAAAATATGTCACTCACGATGTTGAAATAATGATGATCTCAAGTCTGAGGATCATACATGTAGTTATCACTATGAGCAATGCTGTGACTGTCACATAATAATCCAAGAAACATGCTCATAGCGGGTCAGTCAATATGTCATTCTCTAACACATACATAAGTATTGATTTTGACATCTTCATGTCAATGACAACACTTTGTCATCAATCAGCTACATATTAGTCTTAATATATTATTGTTGTCCATGCCTACAATAATACTCGACTAAGGACATTCAAGAATAACTATATTATTCTAAGGACTTATTATAATTCAATTTATTTATAAATGCACATAATAAGACTAAAAAATAATAATGGCTTTATATTAATAAACATGATAAAATAAGTATGTCTTTTACAGCCATCTCATGATTGGTCTTTGGGCATACTCCAACAATAAGAACATGATTGAGATTTTCAAGTAGTTTATGGCCACCCTTAAGTTCGAGAGGTCTGCACAATCCTCTATAGCAGCTACTTCTATATGCCGTGCCCCTATCGATAAATTAGCTCAACACCGAGCTACTACCTTCACAGGTAAGGCTAGTGAGGATCTTGAAGTAGCAGAGTAATGGTTGGACAACACGATAATGATTCTAACTAAGCAGTTAGATGAGCATAAGCTTGAATGTGCCTTGGCCTTATTGGCAGACGAGGCTTCGCATTGGTAGGAAACCATAATACTTATCGATTTCGATGAAGCCGTGGCCTGGGAGTTCTTCCTACGTGAGTTCAAGATGAAGTATATCAATGAATACTATCTAGCTAAAAGGTATTTTCCTGCATCTTAAGCAAGGTAGAAGGTCGGTGGAATAGTACATCCATGACTTCTGCAAGTATTACAAATACGGGGCTGAGTATATCAAGAAAGAAGAAGAGAAGTGTAGAATGTTTGTAGCGGGGTTAAGTGATGAACTTCAACCCTAGTTCACTACCTTGGGAATTACAAATTTCCAAGAGCTTGTGAATCGAGCGATCTCTACTGAAGCTGCCTAGAGGTCGCAGAGGTTTAGTGGGCTGACTCGATATGAGAAGAGGCCTCGAGATGATTCTCGACCACTCTTTCCTATAAGAAAGGAAAACAACAGGGATTCAAGCAAGTATATCATCAACAATCTTTTCAATCAAGCAATTTTACTAAGCCGCAAACCATGTCTCAATCTGTTGCGAGAACAACCTCTATTGAGAGTACCGAAGGTTCGGACTGAGAGTCACAGTATCCTATCTGTAATTTCTAACAAATGAGGCATCATGCAGGGCAATGCCGTAGACAATCTGGAGCATGTGTCATTTATGGTGAGCAAGGTCACTACATCAAACATTATCCGATGAATGCTTCTAAGTCCTCTTCACTGGTAATTCCTGCATCCCATGCTCAGTCTTTCAAGGGTAAGGGTCAAAAACAAGTTGCATCGAGAGCTTACGGGAGACCTGGTGGCTATGCAAGAGCTCCTAATCGATAAGAGTCTAAAGCTTTAGCTCAAGTTTATCACGTGAGGAGCAGGGAGAATGATGAGGATCCAGATATTATAGCATGTACTATTGAACTGTATATTCACCTTGTTTATGGATTGATTGATCTTGGATCCACTCATTCCTTTATAAGTGATAAGTGTTCAAAAGTACTATTTTCTTACCCCTTTTACTCATATTATTGTTAGACTTAGGCCCATATTAGTTGCATAATTATCCATTCATGCATTAATCCATGTTTCCTTCCATCGTTGAGCTTGATTACATAACTTGGTAGTTTTTGTGGGAAAAGATGCTGCTTTGGTGTGTTTTGTGTGTATGTGCAGGATCATTTGCCAAAGGAGATGCCGAGCTAGTTGCCAGGGCAATGCATGAAGGAGACGCCGAGCCAGTTGCCATGGCAATTGTCGACAAGAGCAAATGTGATATGGTAGTCGAAATTGATGACTAGACAAGCCCAAGATGACGTGGAGCAAAGCCCAAACCCAAAGGAATTTGATTTCCATGCAGAGATTAAAGAAGAATTAAATTCCAAGAAAATAGGAGAAGTTCTAGTAGGAATATAATTATAATAAAGAATTATATTCTTTAAAGATAATTTAATTCCAACTTAACTTCCTCCTCAAAGAAGGACTTTGGCCTAGCCCTATAAATAAGATGGAGATTTCGACAATCCATAGAGAGCAAAGGGAGAGGAATTTTGACAAGTCCAAGGAGGGCAAGAGGAGAGAATTTTCGACAAGCATCTAGGGCAAGGAGGATTTCGACAAGCGTCATTCTTCATCCTTTTCTTTCTTGTTCGATTGGGTTCATGCTAGGGATTAATTATCTTGTGTTTCTTTGGAACCTAGCCATGAACTAAATCTATTTGGCTATGGTTATTGTGTTTTGTGGTTGTGAGAAACTATTGGATTTTGTTTAGGTAATAAGAGTTTGCACTTTTCTATTCAAGTTTTATTCATTCTTGGTTCTTATTCTTGTTTGTGAGTGAATTGAGAGTGGATCTCGTAACTTCATCTATTTATTTAATATCGGGAGAGTTAGATTCAAGAAACAAATGAATATGATCTTTATTCAATCTATTGATGGTGAAGATTAATCCGACTTAGG
The DNA here is from genome assembly GCA_019671005.1 of Hibiscus mutabilis. Taxonomy (NCBI): domain Eukaryota; kingdom Viridiplantae; phylum Streptophyta; class Magnoliopsida; order Malvales; family Malvaceae; genus Hibiscus; species Hibiscus mutabilis. The sequence goes on along the minus strand of CM033713.1, from coordinate 37,529,611 downwards.
AATAAGTTAAGGATTTCAACGGCTAAGATGAGCGCAAGATTGGTTGTTGTTCACCCTTGATTCACGCAGGGATGTATTATCAAGGCATGCACAAGTAGCTAGAGTTTTTACTTAGGGATAAGAAGCAACCATTGAAGAACGCTTTGCCGAACCTTGAAGGTTGCTGCCCAGAAGCGCAAGTAGTTGCCCAGGCAACCATCGATTAGTTGCCAAGGCAACCCCGTTGTGCAAGTTGCCACGGCAACTGAGTTGCCCGTGCACTCTTTTACCAAGACGATCCAATCGGCTATCACACCTCAACTCACGATAACCTGGCCTATCTCTCTCTTATTTGATCTCATCTATTCTTTTACTTTATTGCTTTCTAGATTAGTTATTAGTTAAACTCCTATAATCCTTTATTTGTGTTTTTACTTTTTACAGTGCAAGAGACTAGATTCTTGAAGTGGCACCAATCCCTGTGAAGACGATACTTTTATACTATAACTTGCAACGTGTATACTTGCACAATTGCGTAGCACTTATTAGGCGCAACAAGTTTTTGGCGCCATTGCGGGGGATTGGCAATAACGACTTTGTTTTTATTTTCTTGCACTTTCTTTTTACTTTTCTTGTTTAAAATTCAAAGGATTAACAAACTTTGGTTTTGCATTGGTATATGACCAGGGGGAGACAAACTTCACCAGAATATCCCTTTGATCTAGAAATCGAACGAACCTTACAAAGACTTAGACGAAGGATAAGAGTAGCGATGGCTAATCAAGACGACAATATGAATCAAGATGTTCTAGCAGGAAGAGGAGTGATTCTTGTACGAAACAGAACTATTTGAGACTATCTTGAAGAAGATCTTGATGGACTTAATCCAGGAGTTATCGCACCTGAAATTGATGCCGACCACTTTGAGTTAAAACCGGTAATGTTTAATATGATCAACACAATTGGTCAATTTGGCGGCTCAGCAACTGAAGATGCACGACAACATCTAAAATCTTTCCTCGAGATTTGCAACTCGTTCAAGATACACGGAGTCACCCCTGATGTATTACGATTAAGATTATTTCCCTATTCACTGAGGGATAGGGTGAAAGCATGGTTGAATAGCATTCCTGTCGGATCCATAGCATCTTGGACTGATCTTTGTCGTGATTTCCTTGCTCGGTTTAATCCTACAAATTTAACTGATAAGCTTCGTAACGGCATTACTTCTTTTCGGCAGGCAGATGATGAATCATGTACGAGGCTTGGGAGCGATATAGAGAACTTCTACATAAATGCCCCCTACACGGATTCCCGGTGTGGACTCAAGTAACAATGTTTTACAACACCGTGAATACACCAACAAGGATGATGCTAGATGCCTCGGCAAACGGCATACTCCTAGATAAGCCGCCGGAGGAAGCAATGCAAATTTTAAACAGACTGGCCAATAATGATTATCAATTCCCATCTACTAGAAGAGGAGGAGTTAGACGCCAAGCCACAATACATGAACTAGGATCATCAGATTCAATTTCGGCACAATTGGCCACTTTAACCAAGATGGTCCAAAACATGCAAAAACCAAACAACACACATGAAGTCAAGGTAATGGATTCTTTTTGTGAGTTATGTGGTGATAACCATAATTCTTCTGAATGTATGCAGAATCCAGAATCCAGCTTCTATGTGGGGAATTACAATCGAAACAAAAATATGATGTCCAATACATACAATCCAGCTTGGAAGAAGCACCCAAATTTTTCATGGAGTAATCCCAACAATGCTCTAAACTAGAACAATCAGAATGCACAAGCATCGGGATTCCAGCAGAATATGCCACGGCAACAATTGCCGCAGCAACAACCGACGACATCTAGTTCTTTGGAAAATTCTCTAAATGCTTTTATGATGAAAACTGAATCTTATATGGCTAAGAATAGTAACTTCATAAAAAGAACTGATGCTTTTATTAACAGGACCGAGATGAGATTGCAAAACCAAGAGGCGGCAATCAAATCATTGGAAAATCAAGTCAGACAGTTTGCTCAAAATCTGAATACTAGACCGCAAGGAGGTTTACCTAGCGATACTGAAGTCGCAAGAGGAACTGGCCATGAGCAATGTAAGGCAATCACCACTAGAAGTGGCCAACAACTTAGAGAAGCTCAAACCCGCTCATCAAACAAAACTCCACAAAAAGATCAAGACGAACCTAGCGGCAAAGCCTCAGATGCTGAACCAGGAATTGCCGCGGCAACCTACAATAAGCATGCCTCGACAACCGATGATAAAGACGTCTCGGCAACTTGTGATAAGCATGCCTCAGCAACCCCAGTTGATAACGCCTCGGCAACTCCAATTGTCCCGGCAATACCGTCAATCAGGTTCCAAACCAATGAAAGGATATAAGATATCCGACTTCCACCACTATTCCCGCAAAGGTTTAAGCGACAAAAGCAAGAATACCAATTCAAGAAGTTTCTTGATATCCTAAAGTAAGTCCACATCAACTTGCCACTGGTGGAAGCAATTGAACAAATGCCAAACTATGCCAAGTTTCTTAAAGACATTGTGTCCAAGAGAACAAGGCTAGGAGAGTTTGAAACAGTTACCGCAGCAGAGGGATGCATGGCAATGTTGCACAATCGTATGCCACCCAAGTTGAAGGATCCTGAAAGTTTCACAATACCCTGTTCCATTGGAAACCACTATGTCGGGAAAGCACTATGCGACCTTGGGGCTAGCATAAACTTGATGCCTAAATTGGTTTTCCAGAAACTAGGAATCGGGAAGGCAAGACCTACAACAGTTATGCTGCAGCTAGCCGATAGATCCTATGTACATCCAGAGGGAAAAATCGAGGACATACTGGTAAAAGTTGATAAATTTATTTTTCCCGCTGACTTTATTGTTTTGGATTGTGAAGCAGATGAGCATGCACCCATCATTCTCGGGAGACCATTCCTAGCAACAGGGAGAACCTTGATCGATGTTGAAAAAGGATAACTCACAATGAGGGTGAATGACTAGCAAGTTAAACTAAATGTGTTTCAAACACTAAGGCATGTTGATGATCCAGAAGAATGCCAACTTCTTCATGCCACGACAGAGTTTAACTTCGACGAGGAATTCAGTTGCCTCGGCAACTACATTGCCGATCAAGAGAAACCTGAGGAGTATAAAGAACCGATCGATAATGAACAACAAGAAGAGGCAAATTGGCTAGTCAATCGACCAGGTACATACTTTGAACCACTGGATTACTCGGGTAAGGAAGGTAAACTCGAAAAACCCTCTATTGAACAACCACCGATTCTTGAGTTGAAACAATTGCCAGAGCAACTAAAATATGCATACTTAGGAACTGATAATACATTGCCTGTAATTATTTCTTCTAAGTTACAGCCTGAGCAGGAAAAGAAGCTGATCAAGATGCTGAAGCTACACAAAAAGGCAATAGGGTGGACAATTGCCGACTTGAAGGGAATTAGCCCGGCAGTGTGCATGCACAAGATTTTGTTGGAAGATGATCACAAACCTTCAATTGAGGCCCAGAAGAGACTGAATCATGCCATGAAAGGGGTTGTAATGAAAGAAATCATCAAGTGGCTTGACGCCGGCATTATATAACCTATCTCTGATAGTACATGGGTAAGTTCGGTACAATGCGTACCAAAAAAGGGAGGTATAACGGTGGTAAGTAATGAAAACAATGAACTCATTCCAACCAGGATTGTGACCGGTTGGAGGGTTTGTATGGATTATCGAAAGCTAAACAAAGCCACCAGGAAAGATCACTTCCCATTACCCTTTATTGATCAAATGCTTGACCGTCTTACAGGTAAACCCTTTTATTGTTTTCTTGATGGTTATTCAGGTAACAATCAAATTGCTATAGCACCAGAAGATCAAGAAAAGACAACCTTCACATGCCCATACGGTACTTATGCCTTCCGAAGGATGCCGTTCGGATTGTGTAACGCCCCGGCAACCTTCCAAAGATGCATGATGGCACTCTTTTCAGACATGGTCGAAGACTTCCTTGAGATCTTCATGGATGATTTTCTATTTTTGGTAATGACTTTGACAGCTGTCTTGGCAATTTAGAGAGGGTGTTAGCAAGATGTGAAGAAACTGATTTAGTACTCAATTGGGAGAAATGCCATTTTATGGTAGATGAAGGAATAGTGCTCGACCACAAGATTTCATCCAAGGGAATTGAAGTAGACAAAGCCAAGGTGGACGTTATCGAGAGATTACCTCCACCGAGTTCGGTTAAAGGAATTCGAAGCTTTGTTGGACATGCAGGTTTTTACAGGAGGTTCATTCATAATTTTTCTAAAATCACTAAACCCTTGTGCAATTTGCTTGAACAGGATAAAGTCTTCGATTTTGATGATTCTTGCACCCAAGCATTCGAAATCCTAAAGGAAAAGCTTGCCTCGGCACCCATTGTCATCCACCAGATTGGACGCTACCTTTTGAGCTCATGTGTGATGCAAGTGATTTCGTGGTAGGAGCAGTCCTAGGCCAACGCACAGGTAAGACCTTCCATATGATATACTATGCTAGTAAAACTCTTAATAGTGCTCAAGTGAATTACACAACAATGGAGAAAGAGTTACTAGCTGTAGTTTTCGCATTTGACAAGTTTCGATCCTATTTGATTGGTACAAAGGTAATTGTTCATACGGACCATTCGACAATCAAATATCTATTTGCTAAAAAGGATGCCAAACCTTGTTTGATTCGTTGGATATTACTTTTACAAGAATTTGATGTTGAAATTAAGGACAGGAAAGGAACAAAAAATCAAGTGGCCGACCACTTATCACGTTTAGAACGCAACAGGGAGGAGGACGCGGATCTAGAGATATGCGATACATTCTCGGATGAACAAATTTTAGTTGCCTCGGCAACCATAGACACGCATGCCTCGACAACCATCGACGCCTCGGCAACCATGGATGCACACGCCTCGGCAACTCTCAACGCCGCTGCAGCCCTTGACGAGCACGCCTCGGTAATTTTGGGAGCAGTCGCCACGGCAGCACATGCCTCGGCAATACACTGCTACGTGGATTTAGTTAATTTCCTTATTTGTGGTATTTTACCTTATGGCATTACTCACCAAGGGAAGAAGCGGTTCCGCCATGATGCTAAGTATTACTTTTGGGACGAGCCTCTTTTGTTTAAACAATGTGCAGATCAGGTTATACGCCGATGTGTCCCTGAAGAGGAGCAACAGAATGTACTCCGGCAATGCCATTCTTCACCCTATGGAGGACATTTTGGAGGAACTCATACCGCAGCCAAAGTTTTGCAATCCGGTTTGTATTGGCCAACATTGTACAAAGATGCCCAAGACTTTTACAAGCAATGTGATCGTTGCCAAAGGACGGGTAATATCTCTAGACGACATGAGATGCCGCTCCAGAACATCATCGAGGTGGAATTGTTCGATGTATGGGGGATCGATTTTATGGGACCTTTCCCATCATCATTCGACAACCTCTACATTCTATTTACCGTCGACTACGTGTCTAAATGGGTTGAGGCAGCTGCAGTTCCCAACAACGATTCTATGACCGTGCAACGATTCTTGTAGAAAAACATATTTACACGATTTGGGATGCCGAGAGTAATTATCAGTGACGAAGGCAAGCATTTTGACAACAGACTAATTGCCAAGATATTGCAACGCTTCGGCATATCACACAAGATTGCCATGGCATATCACCCACAAACCAACGGGCAAGCAGAAATTTCCAACCGAGAATTGAAGGGTATACTCGAGAAAGTTGTAAACCCCTCTAGGAAGGATTGGTCATTAAGACTAGATGACGCGCTTTGGGCATATCGCACTGCATTCAAAACACCCTTAGGTATGTCCCCCTTCTGACTTGTCTATGGCAAAACATGTCATCTACCGGTGGAAATCGAACACAAGGCATACTGGGCAATCAAGACCGTAAATATGGATTGGGAAAGTGCCAGACAAAAGCGTTTGTTGGACCTCAATGAGATAGAAGAATTCCGTGCACTCACCTATAACAATGCACGAATCTACAAGGAGAAAACAAAGCGATGGCATGACAAGAAACTATTGCCACGGCAATTCACGCCAGGGCAACTAGTTCTCTTATTCAATTATCGGCTAAAACTTTTCCCGGGAAAGTTGAAATCAAGATGGTCGGGACCATTCAAAGTTGTCAAACAATTCTCCCATGGTGCTGTGATAATCAAGTCCATCTCTGACAACCATGAATTCAAAGTTAATGGACAAAGATTGAAGCACTACAATGGTGCCCAAGTGGAACGTAACAAAGAAGTGGTCACTTTAGGAGATGCATGAGCATGCTCTCCTTTCAATATTTTCTTTTTATTTTCATTTTTATTTTTAGGAGATATTTTATTTTTCTTCATTATCTTTAGTTTTCAGGTTTTCTTTGTTTTATTTTTCACAACAAGACTCACAACCACTATGCTAAGGAAATTTACTGCCGAGATCCTTGCCCCGGTAACCAATGAAGCAGTCACCACGGCAACCACAAAAGATGATGTCGCGGCAATCTACATCGTGCCTGCACAAGCTGACGCCATGGCAACCAACCCTGAAGATGCCACGGCAACCAAAGCTAAAGACATCCTGAAAAAGCCAAAGGTAAAGCACCTATGCCCGAATCAACTCCTACGAAATCATTTTCTGATTTTTTAGATTCAGACGAGTCCTCCATTGCACCAACAAAGACCACATCAATTGAATCCTCCAAGCGAAAAGCCAATGACATTGATGAAAAGGACGATGAAGACAACCCCGTACGAGGATCGATTCCACCACAGGCAACAAGAAAACAACCATCGCGTTCAAGTAAGAGAATCAAGACACCGACCAAAAGGAAACTAATCATCTACGGTGACGAACTCTCGGAGTAAGTCCTCGTATGCATTTTATTTTTCGTTATTTTTTATTTTTCTTTAATGCATGCATTGAGGATAATGCCTCACTCGAGTTTGGGGGGGGATTGTTATTAGTAGTTACCATGTTTAGTTACATTCATCTTAAGTATTACATTTAGGATACATAAATTGCTTGCCATGCCTTTAATTGGAACAAGAATTGCTTAGATTTGATGAATATCCGATGATGACTTTGCCAATGCACTTAATTGATAGAACTTTTATTCTAGGATAACCATGGAAAAACTTAGAATTTTACTATGATGCTAAATTTGATGAAACACTGTTGTGGTTTGATTGATTTAAGGAATTCTAGTAAACTTAGGTTGATAATTAACAAATTGGGGGATTAGAATAAAAATTGGATGAATGCTAGAGGTGCCCGAAATTGGCTCTAGCATGTGCTAAAAATTTATCACTAGAGGTGCCCGAAACTGGCTCTAGTATGTGTTAAAAAATTTATCACTAGAGGTGCCCAAAACTGGCTCTAGTCGAATAAATTAACTTAAGAAAACTGAAAACTAAACACTAGAGGTGCCCAAAACTGGCTCTAGTTAAAACATGTTAAAAAGAACCCAATGAAGTAACTTGAAAACCTATTGTTTGCATAGAATCCAAAAAATCAACTTGCACACAACTCTGCACACACTCACAAGCATTATAGTTTGATTCTGAGTAATTCCTAAGTTTTCCGAAAAATAAAAAGCCAATCATACTTTGTGCCCCGGTTCAGAGAATTGAAATCAAGTTCAAAGCTAAGTTTGTGAAAATTGAAGTCTTGGCAGGTAATTATGAGTTTGCATTGCTTGAGGACAAGCAATAGTTCGAGTTTGGGGGTGTGATAAGTGTTCAAAAGTACTATTTTTCTTACCCTTTTTACTCATATTATTGTTAGACTTAGGCCCATATTAGTTGCATAATTATCCATTCATGCATTAATCCATGTTTCCTTCCATCGTTGAGCTTGATTACATAACTTGGTAGTTTTTGTGGGAAAAGATGATGCTTTTGTGTGTTTTGTGTGTATGTGCAGGATCATTTGCCAAAGGAGATGCCGAGCTAGTTGCCAGGGCAATGCATGAAGGAGACGCCGAGCTAGTTGCCAGGGCAATGCATGAAGGAGACGCAGAGCCAGTTGCCATGGCAATTGTCGACAAGAGCAAAGGTGATATGGTAGTCGAAATTGATGACTAGAGAAGCCCAAGATGACGTGGAGCAAAGCCCAAACCCAAAGGAATTTGATTTTCATGCAGAGATTAAAGAAGAATTAAATTCCAAGAAGATAGGAGAAGTTCTAACAGGAATATAATTATAATAAAGAATTATATTCTTTAAAGATAATTTAATTCCAACTTAACTTCCTCCTCAAAGAAGGACTTTGGCCTAGCCCTATAAATAAGATGGAGATTTCGACAATCCATAGAGAGCAAAGGGAGGGGAATTTCGACAAGTCCAAGGAGGGCAAGAGGAGAGAATTTTCGACAAGCATCTAAGGAAATGAGGATTTCAACAAGCCTCCTTCTTCATCCTTTTCTTTCTTGTTCGATTGGGTTCATGCTAGGGATTAATTATCTTGTGTTTCTTTGGAACCTAACCATGAACTAAATCTATTTGGCTATGGTTATTGTGTTTTGTGGTTGTGAGAAACTATTGGATTTTGTTTAGGTAATAAGAGTTTGCACTTTTCTATTCAAGGTTTATTCATTCTTGGTTCTTATTCTTGTTTGTGAGTGAATTGGGAGAGGATCTCGTAACTTCATCTATTTGTCTAATACCGGGAGAGTTAGATTCAAGAAACGAATGAATATGATCTTTATTCAATCTATTGATGGTGAAGATTAATCCGGCTTAGGAATAAGTTAAGGATTTCAACGGCTAAGAGGAGCGCAAAATTGGTTGTTGTTCACCCTTGATTCACGCAGGGATGTATTATCAAGGCATGTACAAGTAGCTAGAGTTTCGACTTAGGGATAAGAAGAAACCATTGAAGAACACTCTGCCGAACCTTGAAGGTTGTTGCCCAGAAGCCCAAGTAGTTGCCCAGGCAACCATCGATTAGTTGCCAAGGCAACCCCGTTGTGCAAGTTGCCACGACAACTGAGTTGCCCGTGCATTCTTTTACCAAGATGATCCAATCGGCTATCACACCTCAACTCACGATAACCTGGCCTATCTCTCTCTCATTTGATCTCATCTATTCTTTTACTTTATTGCTTTCTAAATTAGTTATTAGTTAAACTCCTATAATCCTTTATTTGTGTTTTTACTTTTTACAATGCAAGGTACTAGATTCTTGAAGTGGCACCAATCCCTGTGGAGATGATATCTTTTATACTATAACTTGCAACGTGTATACTTGCACAATTGCGTAGCACTTATTACGCGCAACAATAAGCACTGTGTTGATTAAAAGATTTAAGCTATCATCTGAGCCTATAACTTCCAAAATCACTGTAACCAATCTTTTAAGGGATAGTGTTGTAGCTGGATTAGTATTCAAAATTGTACCCTCATGATACAAGGGATACCTTTCTCGGCCAATCTTATGGCCCTCCTTATTCATGTGTTTAATGTAATTTTGGGGCTTGACTGGCTCAAAGAGAATCAAGCTTGGGTGGATTGTTCGAAGAAGAAATTGTACCTTAGAGTTCTTGGCAAGGAGAGTGTAACTCTTATAGACTTTAGGAGTAAGGAATCATTTCTATATAATGCTGCATGCAAGGAAAAACCTCCGTTGCAAGATATAGATACCGTACAAGAGTTTCCTAATGTTTTTCCTAATGAGCTTCTGGGTTTACCACCCACCTGTGAAGTTGAATTTGGGATTAAAGTGCAACCTGGAACCATTTTGGTTTCTATTGCAGCCTATCGAATGGCACTGGTCAAACTCACCAAGCTTAAAGTATAGATTCAAGACCTGTTAGATACGGGTTTCATTCGACCAAGTTCCTCACCCTGGGAGCTTCAATTCTTTTTGTTAAGAAAAAGGATAGATCAATGTATCTTTGTATTGATTACCGACAATTGAACAAGCTTACCATCAAGAACAAATATCCTTTACCAAGAATTGATGACCTATTTGACTCTAAGATTGATCTTGTAATATCCCAAAATAGGGCTTAGAAGTATGTTACCAAAGTGTTAATAGCTCAATTTGATTTAAAGATACCTTTAAAATGTATTATTAAATAAGATGAGAACCTATTAATAAGCTTATATAGTTTGCAAGCTAAATTAGAAATGAGCTGTAATACCCCAAAACATGTCTCGAAAGTATGTTACTAATTCAAGTGTGACTTATATTGATCTAGTTACCCATGGATTAGAAAAGAATGAAATGAATTAGTGATCAAATTGGAAAAGGAAGAAATGGATGATCAATTGTAGAGGGACTAAACCAAATAGATGTATAAAGTAGAAGATTGCATGTTATCTAAAATAAGATTGAAGGGAGTGTACACTTGTAATGTAAAGATGAAGGCAAGTGGGGGGGATGTGTCTCGGCAATTGAGGAGGGATAATAAAAATTTTGAGGGCTGTTCATCATCTTCTTTTCTTCCCTTCAAAGAACCGTGAACCAAAAAAATAAAAGTAGAAAGGGAAAAAGTTAGATCGGGACATAGAAGTCAAGGTTTGAGCTCAATTGTTCCAAGCATTGAGTTTATCTAAGTTAGCTAAGGAAGAAGGTGGTATACTCTTCTTCTTTTCATCTTAATCTATTCAAGTTTGAGTATTTGGTTAAGAAATGTCTTTAAATTATATGTTACTAGTTCTAGTGAAAGGGTTGGTTGGAAATTCGTATGTGCCATGTGATTAAAATTTGTTTGAATCATGTTGTAATAGATTTAATTGAATGTCAACTCATGATTAGAAGAATCCTAAGAATTGTTCGGATGTGGTGTTTGTAAACATGGACTGTTTTGAGTACATTGAAAATATGTTGGATTGTTTTGAGTGCAAATATGGATATATATGTAAACATAGACTGTTTTGAGTACATTGAAAATATGTTGGACTGTTTTGAGTGCAAGCATGTATATATATGTAAACATGGACTATTTTTAGTACATTAAAAATATGTTGGACTGTTTTGAGTGCAAATATGTATATATATGTAAACATGGACTGTTTTGAGTACATCGAAAATATGTTGGACTGTTTTGAGCGCAAATATGTATATATATATGTAAACACAGACTGTTTTGAGTACATTGAAAATATGTTGGACTATTTTGAGTGTAAATATGTATATATATGTAAACATGGACTGTTTTGAGTACATTGAAAATATGTTGGACTGTTTTGAGTGCAAATATGTATATATATGTAAACATGGACTGTTTTGAGTACATTGAAAATATGTTGGACTGTTTTGAGTGCAAATGTGTATACATATGTAAACATGGACTGTTTAGAGTACATTGAAAATATAATTGTATAACTAAGTGTTTTGGGACTGTTATGGTACATATACGGAAAACAAGACAATTACTTGAACATTAGTGGATTAGTTTTGATTATGTATATGTGTGATTATATTAGTAAAGAACTATTTTTGCATCCATGTAAATGAACTAGAGGCAGTTTTGAATTATTTTTAGTATGTATACCAATGTGAAAATGTTCATGTTAAGGGCTGTTTGTGTTGATAATAAAGTATGTGAGCTGCTTTGCATACATAAGAATATATAAGGACTGTTTGAGTATGTATTTGAATACACATGTATTTTTAGATTATTTTGTCCTCGTATGAGTATACCTCGGGCTGTTTCGTATATAATTATATAAATATGTTTTGGACTATCTTGTAAAATCGTTAAAGGGATAATTTACAAGACTAAGGAAGGGTTTAATAATAATATGAAATTGTGTAATTTAGCCTGTAAGATAAAGGAGTAATATGTTTGAACTTATACATTGTTTGAAATGCAAATAAGTGGATATTCTTTTAAGTAACAAATTTATAGTTGTGAAGTATAGATGTGATTAATGCGTGTATAGTTTGGTAGGATATGTTGTTTTGGATGACATGATTGGTAATGTTTGGTTAACTGTTTTGAGGTACACATATTGGTAATGATGACTAGGGAAGGGATCTGATTGAGAAGTGAAATATGATTGTGCTTCAAGTATTCCATAACTTTGGAATAACAAGTGAGTGTAGTTTATTGTCTCGGATGACATGGTGTCAATCTGATCTTTGTTCTCTATGTAACTATCGTATTTGCACATGATCATTTTGCATATGGCTCACATAGAGCATCGGATATATTCATATCATTAAGATTCATGGATAAAGATATGTATTATATATGGATCACAAATGCATTACTTGTCATGTTATGTTGCATAATATTTTTTGAATTGAACTATAGACATATTTAAGTACTGCTTTGATTGGTATTAAACTTTAATCCTTTGAAAGCTTAATAAATAAGAAACATTGTCAAACTTTAAGATTATAAGAACTCGTACTCCCTAAAGAACTAAAAGCTCATCATACGCTATAAGATATTCAAAAAGAAACAAGTAAGTTTACTTGTGTTATAAGATACCCTCCTAGTTTACAAAGCATAAAATATCTAAGTTGCCTATACAATGGAAGCCCTTGGACATTTTTTCATAGTACATGGTATAATTCGGGACTACGGTCTATGAGCTACGGCTCAAGGTTGCGACCCTATATATGTGATATATTGGAAACAATAGGAGGTAACGGGGGAAATGTAAAGAGATTTGGCGATAGTTGGTTGAATAGATGAGAAGTTAGGTTTGTTATGTTCTGACACTAGCCATTGCAATGTGCTTTGAGCTATGTGTGACTCAGACCAATGCTACCCTTGTCCAAATATGATCCAAGGTAAATATTTTAAAGATATGAACTCAGATACTTAGCTTCGATAAGAAACTCAGATAAGCTCTGTTGTGATTTCCGATAAGCTTTGATAAAAACTTCAATAAGCCTTGATAAGACTTCAATAAAACAAGTTTTGAACTTTAATATGTTCGATAAGGAATTTGAAAGAACTCAGTAAAAAACCACGAAAGATATTCAGTAAAGCTTTGAAAGATTATGAACTTCAATAAAGCTTCCAATAATCAAAACCTTGTTTAAGTTAAGTTTAAGACGTAAATGTCAATAGTTAACTTGCGCTTGTATTCTTTGAATTTCCACTCAATATCTTTGGCACTATGCTTTGTCATTTTAATGTCATTACCTCACTTAGGCTATATCAGCCTAATGCATTCATTGTTCATGCATGTGCAGGTTGATTAAAGCTCGTGTCATTTAATCGTGGTCAAGTGTTGCAAGTCACTGTTTAAAGTTCCAAGTAGAGTTTAGATTTCCTTAGTTAAAACTCCTTAGATGGTGGCATAGTGATCCTATAGAAGCATAATAAAATATTGTTGTAATATTGCATTACTTATTGCAAATCTGTAAATGTCCTATTTAAATACTTGGTTAAGCTTAACTAGCTATTACTTGGTTTAAATGTTGAATAATTAATGAATTAGGTTATGAATGCATAAATATGGTAATTAAGTAGAACATATGAAACTTTTGTATATATTTGAATGATTGTTTGATTAGTGATTGACCACTTGTATGTTATGTACATCGAAAATCCTTAATTTGTATAATTCAAGAATCACTAAGTCTAGTAGTTTGGTGAAATCAATGAAATTGGAAATTCATGCATTGCTTAAAAAGGAATACAAAGTGATAAGAAATGAACTGCATCTGTTTAGTAAGTAGATCGGATATTATTAGCAAGTTAATAGGATCTAATGTATTGCTTGATGTTAAGTTACTTCTTGGCCAACCTTTGAATGTAAAGTACTTGGTTTAGTTAAATTAAATATACTATTGAAGTAACAAGATGTTTAAAAGTTAAGTCTAATTTATTTTGGAAACAATGATTATTATACAACAATTGTATGAATAGCATTAAATCTTCTTGATCTTTGATATATGACCACCCTTGCTTGTTGTTCGAATGATCTTGATTGTAAGAAAATGGGTACTTTATTTATATGGTACATGATTTAAGCCTTGACTTTTGTAAAGAATGGTAAGCTTTGGTTATAAATCGTTACAGATTATCTATTATGAAAGCAAATGAAAGATTTGACTTTATTCCTAAACGCTTGATTCAATAGTTAATGGTGGATATGAAATTGGTTCGTGGTTTGTGAACGTTTGGAGCCTATGTTATGTTATGATCGTTAATCGGTAGCTAAGATCGTAGTGTTTTTAACGAGTGTTAAGGATATAGGTAAATTGAATATGATGCTTGAACTAAACATGGTTGATAAGAATGTTTAGATACGACTTTGTTAATAGCAAATATATGCTCTGTAGAAATACTATGAACATCTTTGATAAGTTAAAAAAAATTCGGTACACAGCTTAATCTTTCCTAATTTAACTAATTTAATTATGAAATCTGTTTTGAATCCTTTGTTGTTTGTTCGTAATACTTCTTAATCCGGTTTATCTCATAGACCGATTTTAAGAGGAAAAAAGTCCTAAAAAAATACAGCATCCCTAGATTCACAGATTGAGAAGTCATTTAAAGACATAAACATGTATGCGACACTATTTGTGGCATGCCCTATAAACACTACATCAACGATTTTTGGACCGATAGTGGTCTTCTTAAAATTAGGCAAACCTACTTTCGCCAGACACCCCCACACGTCCAGGTATTGCAAATTTGGTGCATAACTTTCCACAATTCGTACGGAGTACAGTCTAATATCTTATGAGGTACTCAGTTCAATATATGATTGGTCGAGAGCATGGCTTCCCCATACATGTTATCAGATAACCCATAACTTATTAATAAAGAGTTTATCATCTCTTTTAAAGTTTTATTTTTCCTTTTGGCAATGCCATTCTGTTGAGGAAATTAAGGAGCAGAGGTCTCATGTATTATACCATTCTTCTCACACACCTCTTTAAGGAAATTAGATCCATATTCACCACCCCTATCGGATCTAACACGTTTTATTCTCATATCAAGCTGATTCTCAACTTCTACCTTATCAATAAGAAAAAAGTTCTCAGCTTCATCTTTAGTTCTAAGGAGATAAACCTTTGTATATCTAGAATAATCATCTACAAAGGTTATGTAGTAGTGCTTTCCTCCCTTACTTTCACAGTTTCTAAAGTATGCTAGATCAGTATGCATAAGTTCTAGAAGTTTAGATCTACGTTTAGAGACTGTCTTAAAAGTAGGTTAAGTATGCTTAGCTTCTACACAAATTTCACATTTTTTAAAGCTATTATTTTCTACATTAGGTATTAACTTCATTTTTATGAGTTTTTAAGTGATTGTAAGTTCACATGTCCTAATCTAGCATGACACATATCAAGAGTCTCGACAGTATAAGCAGAAGTAGTGGCTTCATTATTCTTATTAAACTAGGTTTCGATTACAAATAAACCATTTTGTAAAAAACCTTTCCCTACATAATGTTTGTTTAGGGAAAGCATTAGTTTATCTGTTTCAAAAACTAGTTTAACGCTCGCCTTATTCAATAATCCACCACTAATCAAATTTCTTCTTAAGGCAGGTACATACAAGACATTGCTTAAAGCTAAAGTTTTACCCAAGGTCAGTTTGAGCAAAACTTTCCCTTTGCCATGCACGTTTGAGCTGTTGGAGTTTCCTATGTAAACTTGTTCTCCTTTGTCTATAGTTTCGAACTCAACGAACAACTCCGTTTTGGCGTAGAAATATCTTGAAGCGCTAGTGTCCATGACCAATTTGGTGTTGTTCTCCACCAGATTCACTTCTGAAACCACCGCTGCAATGACATCATTGGTATTGTAACACCCCAAAACCAGGCCTAGTCGGAATTTAATTCTAGCAACCAAAAATTTTGCACCGAAAAGTCAAATTATGGAGTTGACCTTTGACCAAGTGGTCAATTATTGGATTAGCAAACCCCAATTAAGTATTGATATTGATCAAGGATTTCATTGTAAACTGTAAAAGTATAAAAATTGATGAGTTGAGGGACTAACCTTGCGATTAGCCCCTCCTTAAAATTAGTCACCACCTATGTGGTCATTTGGGATGAGATTCTTTCATCCAAAGAAAAGCTAAAAAATTAAAAGAATGAATTAAGGGTAGAAAGCCTTACCCGGTTAACTCTAAAGCAAGCACCTCACCATTAAGTCATCTTCTTCCTCTAGCTAAGCCAAGCATACACCTCCATTAAAGAGTAGTTCAAGCTTTGATTTTCTTAAGTTTCTCAATCCTAGATTATAGCTATCGATCGGGTAAACAATTCCCTCAATTGATTTATCGATTCCATGGATAAACTATGTTTAATGTCAAGTTTAAGAATCAAGGAAACCTAGAAATTTCCCTAGGAATATCATAGCTTATTCGTTATTGTTTCTCATAGACAATAAGTTCCTATGAATTTATGATCGATATTGAAATCCTTGTAATTCCTATTTCTTTGTAGCTCAAAAAAATCAAGGTGAAGAATCACCAAATCCTTCCAATTCTACCAAGTTCAAGAATAAAGGAGTTGTCATCCGGGAGCCTTGAAAGCCTCAGAAATATCGGTGATTGTAGTCAGAGTCTAGGGATTGGCTAGGTGCCTTTCCCGAATTCATTGATATTGATTTGTTGCATCATCATCATTTATCAAGGTATGAATGTGAGAAAACCTTGTTAAAGGTATCATTGGTAAGCTTTGGTAAGCATATTACATTGTCAAGTTAATTATTGAATCATAGCATCATTATTGATATTATTGAAATATTGAGAAATGTCATATTGATTATGCTATATTGTTATTGTTATTGTTAATGTTATCGTTATTGTCATTGTTATTGTTATTGATATTGGCCTAAGCATTGAATCCATGGATAGGAATGGACATGGGATACAATTGGCATACCATAGAATTCATGGGCTCATTGGTACGGAGTGGACTATGGTCCTTAAGCTAAGGCTCTATTTGGCGATGTTGGCGGGATGTGTTAGTGTTGGTCTTATTGGCGATGTTGGAGGATATTAACCATTTATTGTTGGCAATGTTGGTTGGGAATTCGTGTATCCACATTACATGTCGATCCAAGGAAAATAAACAACTATTGCAAGTATTGTTAAAACATGATTTGAGATGGACTTACATTGTTATACATGTTTAGATATTATTGAAATACATGTTGTTATTGTGGATTACTTCACTAGGCTAAGTAAGCCTAATGCATCTCATTTCCATGTATTTTTAGGTTTAAAGTTAGTCGGATCGAGGATCGGAGCAAGGACATTTTTGAAGCAAGTCACCAAGTTGCATGTAATGTAAACTTTGTCCTTAAACTCCTAGAAAGGTGGCATAGTGTCTATACAAGTTAGTTTAGCCCCATTTTGTATGTACATTTGGTCCACTATGTTGAATGGGTTAAAGCATGAAATATGGTAAGCTAATGTTTGGATGGAATTGATAAAATGGCCATAATTGCAGTAATAAGAGAAAACTTAGTAAATGGATTCATTTTGGCGTGAAATTTGACATTCATGTAGATTTATGGTGTATAAGCTTGCTCGTAAAATTTGGTAAACTTTGGAATTGGTTAAGGCCCTTAAATCGAATAAAAACTAGACAAATTATGACATTACAAGCACAGAAGTACCGGTACGGGTGGTGTTGTACCGGTACTAATAGGCCGTTTTGAGCAATGTTCATCTATAAGTACTGGTACGGGTGATGTCGTACCGGTACAGGCATGTAAAATTGTTATAAGGCATTGAGGCGTATCAATACGACTACAGGGGTATCGATACGCCAAATCAACACTGGATATTTACTGTAGCACGAGTATCGGTATGGATAATAGCGTACCGATACCCATTAAGCGATTCAATTTGGGAATTAAGGATTGCGTACCAGTACGGTTATGGACCCGTATCGATATGGAGACACGGAAACCTCGTAACGATACTGTATGATGAGTACTGATATAGGATTTAGGTTCGAAAGAAAATATTCTTAAGGGCGTACCGGTACGACCTCTTGAGTACCAGTACTGATACATGTAAGTTAGTTAACTGGTTTTGGAATTTTGCAAAATGGTCACTGATTCGAATATAGGTTAATTGAAAGTGTAAATGGACTCCAGAACCTTTAAAATTTTATATACAAGGTACCAGGTATGGGATCTCACAATGGTAAGCCTAATTCTTGACAAGTCCTTAAAGTTTGTAAGGTTTACAATTTAGTCCCTAACCTTGTACAAGTTATTAATTGGACCATGATTAAAATTTAAATAAGTTTGCATTGAGTATAGTCAAGCATTGCATCAAATGAAGGATATTAATTCACAGTTTATAGTCCAAGTCATCGATTTTAGTAGACCGATCACTGTATTGTTTACCAGTAACACTTTTCGACCCGAAATTCTACTAGACCAAGAAGAGGGTGTTACATTTGTGGTATTAGAGCTAGAGTTTAGTCGATTCTAGAACTAAACTGAAGTTTATTGTATTGGTATTATATTGCATATGCTACCTAGGAGTTTATTGTTGTCTATATTGTGACTTGCAATTAATCCGATCCTTCTTCCTTTTATAGTACATGATGTCTGACTCCAATAAAGCTCACGAAGAAGTTGAGCATACGACTGGCTCCTCGACAAATGACGAGGAGAAAAAGGGGAAAACCCTCCGAATCCACAAATTCCTTCACAAGAGCCATTGAACCTTGAACCTGTATTGCAGACTGCTCAATTTGAATGTTATAAGTGTTGGGAAACGCCGGTACACCCCATGGCGCATCGAAAAAATCTGGCTTATTCCACTAGTGATCCATGTATGAGGAATGAATCCAAGGTGAAAAGGGATGAAACGTTATCTTAAATAAATCTCAAAAACCACAGGGAGTTAGGAGAATCCAATTCTTCTAGCACGATATCGAATCCAAGTCATCACAACAGCGTTCCAACCTCTACGCAGTCCACCCAAATGAAACGAACAATATTTTACTTCTCTAACTGTTAGAGAGGTTTTTCACAAAAGGCATATCTCGGCTGCTAGACCTTATGCCTTTATATAGCATTCAAAAACCTAATTCTGATTAAATTCGAATTCACTAAATATACAATATATTTAACCAAATATAATTAAATATGTAGAATCTAATTCTACTTTAATTAGGTTTCTTTAGATATATATTTTAATAGTATTTGATAATTACGATAATTATCTAGTATTGAAATATATATAAACAAGATTATCTACAATTACAATAATTATAATAATTTCAATTTTTACTTATTACGTGTATAACAAGTTTGTACACATGCTATCTAGTTGATATTTGTTCGTTTTAATCATAGAGTGTGACCATTGTAGGTTCATGTAACGTTAGCAGTAATATCTAGAATAATTCTAATATTACAAGCAATGAGTGGCATCTAGAAATGCATCATTGCTACCTAAGTTACAAGAAGTCGTGGTTCGACTTAACCTTTTTTTTGTGATTAACTCTTTTCATGTATTACATCCTTTTTTCCTCATATCTAGATCAGAAACAAGTCATGGAATAGTCACACTTGTGTAGTCCATCTAATATTTCTTGATATCTTGAGTAGACTATTATAAAAAAATAACTATGATATCTCATATCAATTTATTCGAGCATGGCCATGCATTTTCTAGTCTCACTCAATCAAGTGGCCTATGATATTACTCCTATTATGTAGGAGGGACAAATCCTATCTTGATCAACCATATTCTGCTACATAGATTGTGACATATCCAGTATTAGTCTTTATAGTGTAGTCAGTTACGACACACGTTTGACCGCATCAAAATATGTCACTCACGATGTTGAAATAATGATGATCTCAAGTCTGAGGATCATACATGTAGTTATCACTATGACCAATGCTGTGACTATCACATAATAATCCAAGAAACATGATCATAGCGGGTCAATCAATATGTCATTCTCTAACACATACTTATGTATTGATTTTGACATCTTCATGTCAATGACAACACTTTGTCATCAACCAACTACATATTAGTCTTAATATATTATTGTTGTCCATGCCTACAATAATACTCGACTAAGGACATTCAAGAATAACTATATTATTCTAAGGACTTTATTATAATTCAATTTATTTATAAATGCACATAATAAGACTAAAAATAATAATGGCTTTATATTAATAAACATGATAAAATAAGTATGTCTTTTACAGCCATCTCATGATTGGTCTTTGGGCATACTCCAACAATAACAACATGATTGAGATTTTCAAGTAGTTTATGGCCACCCTTAAGTTCGAGCAGTCTGCACAATCCTCTATAGCAGTTACTTCTGTAAGCCGAGCCCCTATCGATAAATTAGCTCAACACCGAGCTACTACCTTCACAGGTAAGGCTGGTGAGGATCTGGAAGTAGCAGAGTACTGGTTGGACAACACTATAATGATTATAACAAAGCAGTTACAATGCTCAGATGAGCATAAGCTTGAATGTGCCTTGGCCTTGTTGGCAGACGAGGCTTCGCATTGGTGAGAAACCATAATACTTACCGATTTCGCTGAAGCTATGACTTGGGAGTTCTTCCTACGTGAGTTCAAGATGAAGTATATCAATGAATACTATCTAGCTAAAAGGTATTTTCCTGCATCTTAAGCAAGGTAAAAGGTCGGTGGAATAGTACATCCATGACTTCTGCAAGTATATCAAGAAAGAAGAAGAGAAGTGTAGAATGTTTGTAGCAGGGTTATGTGATGAACTTCAACCCTTGTTCACTACCTTGGGAATTACAGATTTCCAGGAGCTTGTGAATCGAGCGATCTCTACTGAAGCTGCCTAGAGGTCGCAGAGGTTTAGTGGGCTGACTCGATATGAGAAAAGGCCTCGAGATGATTTTCGCCCACTCTTTCCATATAAGAAAGGAAAATACTTAGTACTAATAGAAGGCAATGTGATCGAGTTGTAATTGGGAGGGTTGTTTTGGTTACTCCTTGTTCTGGACATGCTATACTTGGTGTTTTGGACTTGTGGATTTGTTTATGTTTTGAATTGAGGGCTTTGGGGAGATTTAAGCGTGTGGGGTAGATGTCATGCCTACAGGTCTACCTTGGTGATTGCTTTTGCTTTTATGATGCCCATGCTTCAAGGTCTTTGTGGTATCATGTAGTTCATTAGTTGGTATGATGTTTATATGTTGATTGAAGCATGATTGATTGAGCCTATGTGTCATATGATTGATCAAGAGGTCATTACATGCCCAGTTGTACCAATACGGGTCCTCAAGGATCAGTACGCGGGGTCTAATATGGTTGAAATGTGTGCAAAATTGCACAGGGGTATCGGTACGCATAGCCCCATATCGGTATGCCCCTCTGATAATCACACTAGCTGTCGGTACACGGACAACCGTATCGGTACATGATTTAGCTACTGGAATCCCCTGATTTGAAATTAAACCACTAGTATCGGTACGCAAGAGGCCATACCGATACCCTTTGCAAAATGATCACGTATCAATATGAGATGGGGGTGTACCGGTACCAAGACAGTTACTTCTGGTAGTTGCTTTGCCAAAGTTTGAATTTTTGCAGATTAGTCACTGTTTCTTGTACATGCAAATAAATGAGCTTGGATGATTATTTTAAGTGGAAATTTAACCCGGGTTCATGTAACCTGATTAATTAAGGTTTGGTAACCTTGGATTTAAGTAAGTTCCCTCAATTTTCCAGAATTGCAATTCAGTCCCTAAAGGGCAATTTTGCTCAAATGGATGTCAAATTAACGCCTGACTTAATCAAGAATTTTTATCTGTTGCCAGCATGTTCACCTTAAGGATTGATTATGCATTTAGGCAAGATAAAAGAAAATAAAATAGACCTTGTTTTAAGTAATTCGTTCAGTTTTGTCTCAATAAACCCAATGTAGCTCGCTCGGTTCGGTCTGGCGTCTAGGCCGGGTTAAGGGGTTTACTAGTTAAGACAGCAGTTAATAATTTCAAGCCTTGGTTTTATTGTCGAGAAAAATTTTAAGGTTAGTATTGCCTCTGTCGATAGTAATACCCTGAGTTAATCACGATTAACCGTACATGTCTGTAGCATTTTTTCATAAATTAACTTGATGAAGTTTTAATCTTTACTCCTAAGGGGTAGATTCACTTCCAAAGTAAGCCCATCTACTTGAACATCTTTTTTCGAAGTTTTTCTCCTTAGTACCCGGCAATTAATCATTATCCCCTAAGTCTGTTAATATATTAAGGAACAAGATGCATGCAATGTAACTGTCGTTTGGCAATGAATTTAAGAAAATAAAGCACTAGCAGATAGACAAAAAATGCCAAAGCATTCAATTATTAAAAACTAAAAACCAACTAAGCATTCATCACAAAAGCATCCACATCCAAATTAAAAGAATTAGTTCATGGCTGGGGGGTCCATCCACAAATCATCGTTTCTTAACATCACCATTTTAAAGAAAATAAAAATAAAGAGAATCAGACAAAGAAAGAGATCTATCGATGCAGTCCATCAATGAATCCAAAGCTCTCGGTCTAAGCCTAGTTGAACCACATTTGCCCTATAGCTTTATCTTTCCCCACGGTTCAGCCCCTTTGACTCATGGATCGGCTTTCTTTAAATAGGCAGGCGTGGAAATCCTAGATTGGGTTTGAAACTTGAAAGTTAGTTACACACCAGGATGGGCGTGTTATCATCTCATCCTTCTTTTGAATATTAAGGCTGACGTGTACTTTGACCAATGGCTACTTGACCGGGCATCGATCGTCCATCTTTTGCCAACCAAGCTTGGCAATTCTCGTCCAACTTTGCCAACTGCAACTTGACATTTCTTTTCTGCTTCTCTGGCTTCCTGCTCTTATCCTGTTCTACTCTGTCAAGCCTGCCCTGCTCCTAACCTGCCACCAAAGCAAGAAAATACACCTTTACTATAGAAAAAGAAAACACTCATTAACTCCTAGATGCAAATGCATGATTCTACTAGCTAAATGCACAAATATGTACTTAAAGTCAAGCATAAGCATGGAAATTTAGATATGAAAAGCAATACTTTTGAAGAGTTAACACTCCCTTAAACCTAACTCATTGTTTGTCCTCAAGTAATGAACTAAAAATTGGAAAAATAGAATAATAAAGGAAAGTACCTCGGTAAATTTTTTTTGATTAACAACACAAGCTAGCAAGAAGATTTTGGTCCTAGTTTTTTCCTCAGATATCCCTGAGCAGTAATGCCAAGCATATCAACAAATTTAAGTGCAACAATATAACACTACTCTAGGGTCATCAAGTGTGCAAGAAGTTAGTTAATCACGATCAACCCCTATGAGTCTATAGTGATGCTTTTCATAAATTAACTTGATGAAGTTTTAATCTTACTCCTAAGGGGTACATTCACTTCCAAAGTAAGCTTATCTATTTGAACATCTTATGCCGAAGTTTCTCTCCTTAGTACCTGGCAATTAATCGTTATCCCCTAAGTCTATTAAGATATTAAGGAATAATATGCATGCAATGCCAACTGTCATTTGGCAAAAAATTTAAGAAAATAAAGCACTAGCATATAGAAAAAAATGCAAAAGCATTCAATTATGAAAAACTGAAAACTAACTGAGCGTTCATCGCAAAAGCATCCCCAACCATTTTAAAGAAAATAAAAAATAAAGAGAAATGAAAAAAGAGATTCGTTGATGCATCCATTCAATGAATCCAGAGCTCTCGGTCTAAGCCTGGTCGAACCATATTTGCCCTCTAGCTTTATCTTTCACCACGGTGCAGCCTCTTTGACTTATGGATCAGCTTTCTTTAAATAGGCACGCGTGGAAACCCTAGATTGGGTTTGAAACTTGCAAGTTAGTTACACACCAGGATAGGCGTGTTATCATCTTATGCTTCTTTTGAATTTTAGGGATGACATGTACTTTGACCAACGGCTACTTGATAGGGCATTGGTCGTCCATCGTTTGCCAACCGATCTTGGCAATTCTCGTCCAACTTTGCTAACTGCAACTCGGCATTTCTCTTATGCTTCTCTAGCTTCTCGTTCTTGTCCTGTTCTACTCTGCCAAGCCTACTTTGCTTCTAACCTGCCACCAAAGAAAGAAAATACACCCTTACTCTGGAAAAAGAAAACACTCTTTAACTCATAGATGCAAATGCATGATTCTACTAGCTAAATGCACAAATATGTACTCAAAGTCAAGCAAAAGCATGGCAGCTTATATATGAAAAACAATACTTTTGAAGAGTTAATAGTAATTTTGGAAAAAAGATCTTTTGAGTCTAATTTTGTTGGAGGCTAGAATAAGAGGTCAAAGGACAAACGTTACAATTCAGATCGCAAACAAAGTGGTAGCATGGTCAAGATGCTTGAACCAATGTGGCTGTTGTGGTCCATTGTGAACATTGTGGGAGATGCCACTCAGGGAGGTGTTGGGGAGTACCAGGTGATGTAGCTTGTTGGACTTGTGGTTCAAAAGAGCATCAAAAGCGTGATTGTTAGCAAGTGGTCAAGGAGGTACCGGCTGCGGGTGCACTTGCTAAGGGTTATGGCCGTGGCAGAGGTAATTTTCAGAGGCGTGATGAGGGTCAGAGGACTGTTGCTCATACCGTGGCTATTCATCTAGATCCTAGACAATATAGCAAACTTAGCATTTAAATCATTATCTTGGTTAAGATGATACTTTCCTTTATTATGCACAAGATTAGATTTAACAGATCCTTATGTAGAATTATCTGTGTGGCAAGATTGAGAATTTTTAGCTAAATGATCTAAGTAATCAAGAGCTTCTTCAGGTTGTTCACTCATGAAATCACCATTACACATTGTTTCAATAAATTGTTTAGTTTCATAAGTCAAACCATCATAGAAAAAGATTATTATAAGCCATTCTTCAAAACTATGATGTAAGACAAGAATTTAATAAATCTTTAAAATGTTCCCAACACTAAAAATGTTTCATTTGGCTTCTGAATGAAAATTTGAATTTGTTTCTTTAAAGCATTAGTTTTATGTTTTTGAAAACTTTGTTAAAAATTGAGTTTGCATTTCTAGCCAAGTGTCAATTGACCTAGGTTTCAACGTATTAAGCCAAATTTTTGCCTTATCTTTTAAAGAAAAAGGAAATAATTTTTACTTAATAATTTCATTTGAACATTGTTGGTCGTTAAAATTGACACAGACATCTTCAAAGTCTTTAAGGAAAGCATAAGCACTTTCAGATTCTATGCCATGAAAAGTAGGACGTAAAGATATCATACTTTGTTTAAATAAAAAATTGTTTGCATTTGGAGGGAAGACGAAACATGAAGGTAACAAAGTTCGAGGGGATTGCAAGTAGTCACGCATCGAGCGCACTTGTAGATTCTCATTTTCATTGAGTACAATTTGATTTTCAGCCATGGTAGGTGAATTTAGAGGTGTGTGTCAAACAAATTTCCAAAAAGGGTTTCAAAATTATTTTTAACCAAACGACGAGAATTAAAACCACGCTGCCAAACAAGCATAAAAAACTAATTTACACATAAATAGGCAGTAAAACTATCCATTAAATAATATATATATATATATATATAAACTTGAATTCTAAATCTTACCTTCTCCGGCAACGGCGCTAAAAACTTGACTGGCTCTTTTTAGTCGTATACCCAAGTGCAGGTTATTTTCAAGTAATAATTCTCGGAAGTCCAAGGTCGAATCTGTAGGGAAGTTTGTTTAGAAATTACAAGATTACAAGTTCAAATAAAAATTTCTACAAAGAGGATAATTGGTTAAGAATAAATAAATAACGATATAATAAATGAAAGATGCTGAGGCTTTGAGAATCCACTCTTTGTATTATACTAAGATTAATTTTTATTCATTTTATTACTCAATTGAAGTCCACGTAATGAAGGGAAATCCAATCGGAAGGTCCTGCAATGAAAATCCAAATTCCATTGTCCAATGTCCATAATCAAAGTCCAAAGTGCAATATACAATGTCCAAAAGCGCAAAGGTATAGCATATGGTGTTATATGGATTGGTGCAATCAAAATTAATAAAAAAGTCCAAGTATTCACTATGCCAATTTGTTTTTTTACAATAAATCAAGTTAATTAAACCAAGCATTTATTGTGCCAAATTATTTGTCTATAATGAATCAAGGTTCTTAATTGACCAATATGAATATTAGCCAAGTGAATTTAACATCATATACTAATTTAACATAATTTAGTTATACGTTGAGAATTTCAAACTAACATTTAGTATATACCAAGAGCTTCATCCTTTCACCTCAGCAACTTAACTTTGAAAGACATCATAATCATAAAGAAAATAAAATTTGGTTTATAAAAACAAACATAAGAAAGAAAATATAAAGATGAAAAAGAAAATTAAAATATGAAAGAAAAAAAGTGATATTGATTTCAAATACAGAGCTACAACAAAGCTACCAAGATGATTTACAAGGCAAAACTAAAGAAATTTGTTTTTCGACATTCTTTCTGAATGAATGAAAATGTGTGACGTGTTGCAAGACAACGTCCAGATCGAGAAGTTGCCTAAATCATGGTCTGACTACCACAATTCTCTCAAACACAAAAAGAGAAATATGACGATTATGGAATTGGTGGCCCATATGAAGATAGAGGAGGCAAACCGGTTAAAAGATAAGGTTTTCAACTCTAGTTAATTTTCTTTAAAAGCTAACCTAGTTGAATCTGGTGGTGCCTCAGGTTCTAAATTTAAACCAAACAAAATGGCAAACCAGAAAAAAGAAAACTAAACCCAAGAAGGGTACCAACTTCAAGAAGCCAGGAAAGGACAAGGCCCAGGGCAAAGTAGTTAGTTGCTATGTATGTGGGCAAGCTTGAAATAAAGCCTACCAGTGTCAACAATGGTCAGATCGCCAGAACCAACCACAACTCAATGTTGCAGAGAATACTTGTAACACCCCTTCCCGGTCTGATAGGATTTTGGGTTAAAAAATGTTATTGGTAAACAAAACGGTGATCGGTTTACTAAAATCAATGACTTGGACTATACACTGTGAATTAATATCCTTCATTCAATGCAATGCTTGACTATACTCAATGCAAACTTATTCAAATTGTAATCAGGGCTAATTAATAACATGTACAAGTTTAGGGACTAAATTGTAAACCTTACAAACTTTAGGGACTTATCAAGAATTAGGCTTACCAATATGAGATCCCATACCTGGTTACCTTGTATATAAAATTTTAAAGGTTCTAGAGTCCATTTACACTTTCAATTAACCTATGTTCGAATCAGTGACCATTTTGCAAAATTCCAAAACCAACTAACTAACTTACCAATATCAATACCGGTACTCAATAGGCTGTACTGGAACGCCCTTAAGAATATAATCTTTCAAACCTAAATCTCGTATCGGTACTCATCATACAGTACCAGTACAAGGATTTAGTGTCACCGAATCGGTACGGGTCCATAACCATACTGGTATGCAATCCCTAATTCCCAAATTAAATCACTTAATAGGTATCGGTACGCCACCACATGTATCGGTACCCGTACTACAATAAAATTCCAGTGTCGATTTGGCGTATCGGTACCCCTATAGCCGTATCTGTACGCCTTAATGCCTTATAACAATTTTACATGCCTATACCGGTACGACATCACTCGTATCGGTACTCACAGATGAACATTGCCCAAAACAGCCTATCAGTACCAGTACGACACCACCTGTATCGATACGCCTGTGTTTGTAATAACATAATTTGTCTAGTTTTTATTCGATTTAAGGTTCTTAGCCAAGTCCAAAGTTTACCAAATTTTCCCAGCAAGCTTATACACCATAAATCTACATGCATGTCAAATTTTACGCCAAAATGAATCCATTTAATAAGTTTTCCCTTATTAGTGCAATTATGGCCATTTTACCAATTCTATCAAAACATTAGCATACCATATTTCATGCTTTAACCCATTCAACATAGTGGACCAAATATACATACAAAATGGGGCTAAAATAACTTTTATAGACCCTATGGCACCTTTCTAGGAGTTTAAGGACAAACTTTACATTACATGCAACTTGGTGACTTGCTCCAAAAATGTCCTTGCTCTGATCCTCGATCTGACTAACTTTTAACCTGAAAATGCATGGAAATAAGATGCATTAGGCTTACTTAGACTAGTGAGGTAATCCACAATAACAACATGTATTTCAATAATATCATGAACATGTATAACAATGTAAGTGCATCTCAAATATGTTTTAACAATACTTGCAATACTTGTTTATTTTCCTTGGATCGACATGTAATGTGGATATGCGAATTCCCAACCAACACCGCCAAGAATAAATGGTCAATATCCTCCAACATCGTCAATAAGACCAACACTAACACATCTCGTCAACATCGCCAAATAGAGCCTTAGCTTAAGGACAGTAGTCCACTCCGTACCAATGAGCTCATGAATTATATATGGCATGCCAATTGTATCCCATGTCCATTTGTATCCAAGGATTCAATGCTTAGGCCAATATCAATAACAATAGCAATAACAATGACAATAACGATAATGATAACATTAACAATAACAATATAGCATAATCAATATGACCTTTCTCAATATTTCAATAATATCAATAATGATGCTATGATTCAATAATTAACTTGACAATGTAATATGCTTACCAAAGCTTACCAATGATACCTTTAACAAGGTTTTCTCATATTCATACCTTGATCAATGATGATGATGCAACAAATCAATATCAATGAATTCACGAAAGGCACCTAGCTAATCCGTAAACTCCGACTACACTCACTAATATTTCCAAGGCTTTCAAGGCTCCTGGATGGCAACACCTTTATTCTTGAGCTTGGTAGAATTGGAAGGATTTGGTGATTCTTCACATTGATTTTCTTGAGCTACAAAGAAATAGGAATTACAAGGATTTCAATGTCGATCATAAATTCATAGCAACTTCTTAGCTATGAAAAACAATAACGAATAAGCTATAATATCGCTAGGGATTTTTCTAGGGTTCCTTGATTCTTAAACTTGGAATTAAACATGGGTTAGAAATAGAATCGATAAATCAATTGAGGGGAATTGCTTACACGATCGATAGCTATAATCTAGGATTGAGAAACTTAAGAAAATCAAAGCATGAACTACTCTCCAATGGAGGTGTGTGCTTGGCTTAGCTAGAGGAAAAAGATGAATTAATGGTGAGATGCTTACTTGAGAGCTAACCGGGTAAGGCTTTCTACCCTTAATTCGTTCTTTTAATTGTTTAGCTTTCCTTTGGATGAAGAAATCTCATCCCAAATGACAACGTAGTTGGTGACTACTATTGAGGAGGGGCTAATCGCAAGGTTAGTCCCTTAACTCTTCAATCTCTATACTTTTTCCCCTAAGCTTTCAATTTTTATCAATTTGGTCACTAAAGCAGTTTTCAAAGTTTACAATGAAATCCTTGATCAATATCAATACTTATTTGGGGTTTACTAATCTAATAATTGACCACTTGGTCAAAGGTCAACTCTATAATTTGACTTTTTGGTGCAAAATCTTTGGTTGCCAGAATTAAATTTTGACTAGGCCCGGTTTTGGGGTGTTACAACTCTCCCCCTTAAGAAAAATTCATCCTCAAATTTTTACCTGAACTGAAGAGATATGGGTATTGATTCTTCATGGTCTCTTTCGGTTCCCATGTAGCTTCTTCGACCTTGTGACTTCTCCACAAAACTGACTAGAGGGACGTTCTTGTTTCGAAGTCCCTTGACTTCCCTTGCCAATACTTGTACTGGTTCTTCTTCATATGTTAGATTGGGTTGGAGTTCTATTGATTCGGGCTCAACAACATGAGATAGATCTGATCTGTACTTTCGGAGCATCAATACATGAAATACACTGTGAATATTTGTAACACCCCAAAAACTGGCCTAGTCGTAAATCAAATTCTGACAATCAGAAATCCAACACCAGTGAGTCAAACCATAGCATTGACTTTTAATCAAATGGGCAATTGTGTGATCGTTGGATACAATTAAGGCCAAATTATTTATTAAGGACCTCATTGTAAAAATTGAAAGCTAGTTTTGTGTCTAAAATGAGAAAATTGGAAGTTTTGATCCAAGAGTTTAAAGCACCCTAAAGGGAGTGACTAAGGCCTTGATTTGACCAATTTGAGGTGTGAATCACCTCCTTGCTTGGCTATCTTCACGTGGGGAATACATGGCCTTGGATAGATTGTCATAAAGATGACAAAAGGATGGATAAGAAGTGTCATAGCCATTATGGCTTTTGACTAAGGAAATTATTAATTAAAAATAGGCTTCCCTTAATGGAAGGAAAGCCATCAGATTGAATTGGGGTTTTAAAGAATGTTTTGAACCTTGTTGTCATTCCCTATCTTTTACCGAGACTTCACTCTCAACCTATCTCCATCTTTATTTTTTAGAAAGCAAGCACCTCTCCATCTTCAACCTAAGCTAGCACCTCTATGATAACCCTTGAAAGCTTGAGCTTTCTCAAGTTTCTTGTTACCAAGTCATAGTCCTCTTGTGGGTAAGACAAAGCACCTCTCCATCTTCAAGAATATCTGTAATACCCCAAAGGATAGCCTAGTAGTATGTTGCTAGATCCTTGATAATTCAAATTGATTTAAGGATGTCTTAAAATTTATTATTAAACAAAATTAGGACTTATTAATAAGTTTGTAAAGTATGTTAGCTAATGTGGATAAGACTCAAAAGAATCCATGACAAAGCTTAGAGTTTGCATGCAAAACTTTTAATAATTAGAGGACATGCACACTTATCATGCATGTTTGATAACATGTGGGGGGGGGGAATAATGAACCGAAAATTTTAAGAAGAAAACAAAAAGCTTGTATCATCTTCTCTTTTCCCTAAAAAAGTCGAGCCCTTAGAGAAAGAGATAGAAAATTTAGAGAAGCTTCATGAGATTCAATACCTTGGTTTATTTGTTCTTGATCGAGGGAGCTGGAAACAAGGTGATTACTATCCTTTTTCCTCTTGCTATAAGCTTTAAATTGATTAGCTAAATGTTGATTTCCATGAAATCAAAATATGTTTAGAAAGATTAGAGAGCTTAAATATATGTTATGAAATCTTTAATCCTTTGAATAAGCATGTGATTGTAATATTTGAGAAAGATCATAAATAGGTCTTAGGGTTATTCAAATGAAGTTTGAAAGTATGACTAATTATGTTAGATCCTACAAAATAATCAAGATGATGTTTCGAATGAAATTGAGTTTTTCGATAATAAGAATTAAATTGAGCATTCAATTATGGTCATGTTATTTAAGAAAAATATGTTGAGAATGGATTTGTGATCATATTGATATCTAGATGTCCATTTAGGGCCAGTTTATATATATATATATATATAGGGCTGGTTTGTAAATTTTAAAACAGGGCAAGGACTAATTTATGACATTATTGGACTGTTTTGAGTGTAAATTTGTACATATATGTAAACATGGATTGTTTTGAGTGTAAATTTGTACACATATGTAAACATGGACTGTTTTGAGTGTAAATTTGTACATATATGTAAGCATGGACTGTTTTGTGTACATTGAATAATTGTTGGACTGATTTGAATGTAAAAATGTATATATATGAAAACATGGACTATTTTGAATTTATAAATGCATATCTAAGTGTTTTTGGGACTGTTTTGGATATGTGATTGTACATTTAGGAAAACAGGGTAGAATTGCAATTTTTTGAATATTAGTGAATTGTTTTGATTATGTATATTTGTGATTATGACAAAGGACTGTTTTTGTGTCCATGTAAATGAATTAGGGGTTGTTTCATGTTAGTAAGAAAATATGTGAGCTACCTTGCATACATGAGAATAATGAGGACTGTTTGAGTATGTATTTGAATCCATATGCATTTTGGATTGTTCTTGTATAAGTATACATTGGTCGGTTTCATATAAAAATATATAACTATGCTTTGGACTGTCTTGTAAACTTGTTAAAGGGATAATTTGCAAGTCTAATAAGGTGTTTAATAATGAAATGAATTTGTGAAAAATAGCATGTAAGATAGAGGAGTAGTATGCTCAAACTTATACATAGTTTGAAATGCAAATAAGTGTACATTATCTTAAGTAACAAACTGATAGTTGTGAGGTATAGATGTGATTAATGTGTGTAAAGTTTGGTAGGATATGTTATATTTGGATGACATGGTTAGTAATGTTTGGTTAATTGTTTTGAGGTACACATATTGGTAAGGATGACTAGGGAAGGGATTTGATTGAACAGTGAAATATAATTGTGGTTCAGGTATTCCATAACTTTTGAATAACAGGTGAGTGTAGTTGCATTTGTCTCGGATGACACGGGGTCATACCGATCTTTGTTTCTATGTTATGTTTTGATTTAATTCATGGGCATATGCATATGGCTCACATAGAGCATAATGTGTGGATACATTCATAGCATGACAGCTTTGATAAACCTTTTGGTTATGTTTGCATTACATATGTATTTAGTGCATTGCTATGCTATGTCTTATAATGGAAGTTTATGTATTCTTTATTATAAACTATGAAGCTAACTTCTGACTCGATGCCATAAGATTCTAATAAAAGAATTCAACTCTAATGTTATAAGTTCATGAATTAACCCCTAAGGAGCTAAAAGCTCATCTCATGTTATAATATACTAAGAAAAGAAACAAGTAAGATTACTTGTGTCATAAGATACCTCTCCTAACTTTAAAGCATAAAAAAGTTTAAGTTGCCTATTCAATTGAAGCCCTTGGACACATTGGCATAATACATGGTATACTTTGGGATTACGGTCCATGAGCTACAGCTCGGGTGACGACCCATTATATGTGATATATTGGCGACAGTATGAGGTAACGAGGGAGATGTAAGAAGATTGGCTACAGTTTGGTTGGATAGTGAGAAGTTAGGATTATTATGTTTAGACACTCGCCATTGCTTGGTGCTTTGTGCTATGTGTAACTCGGACCAATAGGTCAAACACGGACCAATGGTTCTTATGTCCAAATGTGATCCAAGGCAAATGATTTAAAAGATTTGAACATGGATACTAAGATTTGAAATGATCTACGAACATTTAATACATTCTTGTTTGAATGAAACAAGTGGATAACTTGTGATGTACTATAAAATATGCCTTGGTGGCAAAGTTAATAAGGATATGGAGCAATGCTCATCCATAAGTAGAAATTCACATGCATCGAACATATGCCTAATATGAAAGGCAATGAACTTTGATATGAAACTCGGTTAAAAGCCATAAAGATAACCAGTTAAGTTTTGAAGATTATGAACCCCGAATAAAGCTTTGTTTAAGTTAAGGTTAAAACATAAGAATCAGATGCTAACCTAAGCTTGTATTCTTTGAATTTCCTTCCAATATCATTGACATTATGCTTTGATAATTTGGTGTCACTACCTCACTTAGGCTAAATAAGTCTAATTCATTCATTTTCATTCATATGTAGGTTATATGATTTTTCCTTGGGTTGATCGTGTTGAAAGTTTGCAAGTCACTGATTAAAGTTTCAAGTAGATATAGATTTCCTTAGCTGGACTCCTTAGATGGTGGCATAGTGGTGTATTGAAGCATATCATTAATATTGATGTAATATGCCATTAGACACTGCAAAAGTTGTAAATGGTTTATCTATTCCTTGACAATGGTTAAATAGTTATATTTGGTTGACTACTTTGTTTACTTAATGAGTAAATATCATAGTTATATTTGCCATAAATATCAATGTAAATAAATAATAATGCATATGATCATTGTACCATGTCATGCTCGTTAACAAAAATAAATATGTAACAACATATATGAATATCAAAGTGATAAGATTAGATCTTACCAATTACCGTTGCCATTTCCATCCATAAGCTTTCAATGCTTACCAATGCCTTTTTCATTGCTATCTGCAAGCTTATCATTCTATTTCTTTGATTCATTTCAATTTATTTAGCCCAAGGTATCGAATTAAAAGATTCTATGTACACGAGTCATCCCCCTATACTTACTTGAGTATAGTGTATTATTGCACTCTACCGGGAGTGCTTAGCACCAGAGTGCTTTGGTATACTTACCAGAGTATACCATTAATGAAATTTGCACTTTACCTGAAGTGATTAGAATATTTATACCGCTATTTATGACTCTATGGATATCCAACTATACCTTCGAATCTCTATATCATACATTGGGCTTTATATCATCAATCTATTTCATCAATGGCAACATATATCAATTTATATCAACATTGGACAGTTCATACCCGAAATAACATTTCAATTTCATTAATGTAAGTAATTAAATGATCAATGCATTTTATTTCTCAAATCTTGACATATTCATATTATATAAATCATATATTCAATGACATAAATACCAATGTATTATGATATGCATGCAATTACACTCATCTGGGCCATTTATTTGTATGCCTCACTAAGTCCTCTTTAATCTTTTTCTTCATTACACCTCGAACCTCTCTTGATTCAAACTTGAACTTCATAAATCAAATAAATGAAATATTTGTTAGATCCCAATCTAACAATATCTTAGACATATTGTCCAATATAATCATTCGAATATAAAAATTTCCAAACGTTTTCCTTTCTTCCTTGTATTGTTCAAAAACTCATTATGTTCCTTAGTGACCAATTTGAACTTCCATTAACCCCTTTCAAGCTTACTAATCAACCTTAGATACAAAGTGTATCAATTCTCATTTTCTGGCAGTTTGCAGTACTTTCAAAGAAATATTTGTATAAAATAATATACAACTTGGAATTTGACTCCGTTTGTTCTGAAAGAAACTAGATTTGATAAACCTTTCACACATATAAATTAATATTCCAAATTCATCTTGTACGATTTATGACAAATTTTTAAATTAGTTATAGTGCTGAAATTCGGAACAGACTGGTGTTCTGTTTTCTGACTTTTCGTCACTTAAAAATTAATATCTTTTGACTCGGAATTCAAAATCAGTTTCCGTTTGTTGGAAACGGAATTCAAAATCATTAATTCATCATCACAACCCTAAATTAAACTTGTATCCATAAACCCTAATCTTCTCCATATAAACTTAAAATGTAGGGTTTAAATTCCAACTCAATTGCATGATTTTAACATCACACAAGCTTGATTCCAACTTGACTTAAATCATAAAATTCCAAAACCCCCAATTTGGTTCATAAACCCTAATTTATTCCTCATGAAAATTCTCATCAATGAAGCCTGTATTCCATGAAATATTTACATCTAAAGATAGCATTTGAAGAGTAGAACAACTTTGTAGTTGAAAAGATTACCTGAAAATCGAGTTTCGGGGCTTGAATCAAACTTGGAAATATTTTATCTTCTTTCTTTCTTCACCCATGGTTTTGGAGAGTATTTTGCTGATAATTCCATCATATTCCATGTATTTAAGACACTTGTGTCATTAAAAATTCATTTAAATAGGGAAATTACCGAATTGCCCTTTTATCCAACGCTTGAGATTGATTTTTATCATCAATCAAGGGCCAAGATTAAATATTCAATTTCCTTCTTCCAAAATTACTCTTTATAACTTTCAAATATTTCAAAATTGCCATCGATGCCAAATGACCAATTTGCCCTCTAACTAGTCTTTATTTACTAGTTTGTTTCCAAATTGACATTCCATTAAAATCTAACTAAATCTAGTTAGAATTTAACCAAACATAATAAAATATTCATAAAATAACATTTTATGACTTTTCCATAGCTTTTGGATCGGTCTCTTGATTTTTCCATTCAATCCGATATACCGATAATTAACCTTTTTACTCAAGATTAAACTGTATGATTCATCTTGAATCGAACTAAAAATATTTCCAGCACTTATAATTGACTTTTAAAACCTTCCTCTATCTTATGATGAAATCTCATAATTATTCAATTTAATTCGAATATCCAAATTCGATTTAAACTTTGACTGTAATTTCCCAATAATAGAAACATCGGATCCAACCAAAATCTGCACATTCTATCCACACCCTTAGGTGATCTATTTATTTATGAAATAAAAACCCTTAACTTTTAGGGAATTACAACTTTAGTCCCCAAACTTTTCCAAAGTTTATACTTTACCCATAAAATTTTCAAAATTTACATTTTGGTCGCAAACTTTTTAAACTTCAATTCCCATTCCAATTTTCCTTGGAATTCAACCAAACTTTAAGAATACCTTATTCAATTCACTGTCTATCATACGAGACCTTTAAACCTTAGAAATTTCCTTTTCAAAACCCATAATTAGAGAAATCCTAACTTTTGCATTTTTGTCATTTTAGTCACTAAATTAGCTTTTAAGCTATTATCTTTGTACTAAATGACCCTTAATCAACTTAGTAAATTTTGGGGTATCACAATTCTTTCCCCCTTAAGAAAATTCGTCCTCGAATTTTCAACATATACTTGATTCAAAAGGTGAGGAAACTGCTTTCTCATATATTCTCCTAATCTTTTCAAGTCGTTTCCTTGAGTTAATGATTTTGTCAAAGAACTTGGACAAGCAAGATTACCTTGTTTCTCAGTTCTTTGACTCCATATGCTAGGATCTTTACCGGTTCTTCCTCATACATTAAATCCTGCTGAATCTCTATTTTCATTGGGATAATGACATGCAAAAGATCCAATCAATACTTCTTGAGCATCGATACATTATGAATCTTGTTCTTTTCCAAAGATAAAACTAGCTTATAAGCTACCGGAGCAACTCTTTTCCCAATTTATTATGGTTCAATAATTCTTGGACTTAACTTTCTTTTTGTCTAAACCACAACACCTTCTTTCAAGGTGAAACTTTTAAGGAATACTTTATCCTTAACTTTATATCAAATATCTTTTCTTTCAGATTCATAGATAGTTTCCATTATTTAAGATATAGATTCTTCCTTGATAATACAAATATCTATTAAACTTAACTTCAAAGTCTTCGGTTTCACACTTTTTCTACCTGTTTGAACCTTGACAAATATTTCTCACCTTTTCTTTAAATATCTTTTATTCGGTCCAATGAAATAGACTTTATTTTTTTAACGTGGTAATCAAAGTACCATCTTCTTTTAACCCAATCTCGTATCCATAGCTCTTAAAGCAGCAAAAGTCTTTCGACTAAGGGCGTCAGTTACCACATTATTTTTTCCTGGATGATAGTCAATGACCACATCACAATCTTTAAGAAGCTCAATCCAACTTCTTTGCCTCTGGTTTAACTCATTTTTAATCAACATATACTTTAAAATTTTATAATCTACTTAAATATAGCATCGTTCACTATATAAATAATGACGCCATATCTGTAAAGTAAATATAGCCATTGCCAGCTTCAAATCATGAGTAGGATAATTTCTCTTATATATCTTAAGTTGTCTCAAGCATAGACCACTACTTTTCCTTCTAGCATAATTACACATCTCAAACTGTTATGAGAAGAATCGTTATAAACCACATTATCTTTGCTCGATTCTGGTTGTACTGGTACTGAGGCTTCTATTAAGATCTTCTTTAATGTCTGAAAGTTTTCTTGGCGTTTATTTGTCCAACTGAATGTCATTTCTTTCCTCAATAGCTTGATCAGTGTGGAGGCAACCATCGAGAAATTTTTTACAACTTTCGAGAATAACCAGCAAATCCCAAGAAATTTTGAACCTCAAAAACTTTATTTAGAGGTTTCCATTCAACTATAGTTTGTGCTTTCTTGGGATCTACTCTTATCCCCTCTTCTGAAATCACATAACCAGTAAAAAAACTTTCGACAACCAAAATTCACACTTTAACTGCTTAGTAAATGGCTTCCTTTCTCGGAAGATCTGAAGAACAATTCGAAGATGAACATTTTGTTCTTCCTTTGTCTTCTAATAGACCAAAATATCCTTATGGACACTACTAAAAGTTGGTCCAAGTAAGGTTGAAATACTCGATTATCGGGTCTATTAATGCTGCAGAAGCATTTGTCAAACTAGCTGGCACTATCACGAACTCATTTATCCATATCGAGTTCTAAAAACTATCTTTAGAACATCTTCTTCCTTGATCTTTATCTAACGATACTCC
This sequence comes from Hibiscus mutabilis, assembly GCA_019671005.1. NCBI lineage: Eukaryota > Viridiplantae > Streptophyta > Magnoliopsida > Malvales > Malvaceae > Hibiscus > Hibiscus mutabilis. The sequence goes on along the minus strand of CM033713.1, from coordinate 37,491,514 downwards.
GATCGGACATTGGTTTAGGAAAACATAGATGCACCTTTTAACTGATCAATAAGACCACCAGTCCTCGAAAGAGGATATTTATTCTTCACCATCACCTTATTTAGCTGATGGAAATCTATACTTAATCATATAGATCAATCTTTCTTTTTCACAAATACACTGGTGCACCCCAAGGTGACACACTTGGCTTTATAAAACCTCGACCTAACATTTCTTGCAACTGTACTTTTAACTCTCGAAGTTTGGTCAAAATCATTTTATACGGGGCCATTAGTTTAGGCACAATGCCTAATAACATCTTTATTTTGAATTTCACCTCTCAATCTAGAGGTAATTATGGGTAATCCATATGGGAATACATTTGGATATTTTCGGACAATCGAGTTATTTTCCAATTTAACTTCAACAGCCCGTGTATCCACTACATTTACTAAGGAAACTGGCAACCTTATAGAAACAATTTTCTTAATAAAATTGAAATTACATTGGAGAAGGGATTTACCTTTCACCAACTACTACTATTTTTGTACCTTCTGTGTTTTTCAATACTAATCGCTTTATGCGACAATTCACCATGACATGATAGAAAGATAACCAATTTATGCCCAAAAATCATCTTGAACTCCTTTAAAGATAATTTCATTAAGTTTATAAGGAACTCCATTCTTTATATTTTATTGAGCAAATCCCACATGTTCAACTTACCCTTACATTACAACCCAACAAATTTGTCACCGCTATATTACTTGAAATGGGTTCTAAAATGATATCTCGTTCACCACTCAACTTCGTACTTATATACGAATGTGTAAAGCTAGGACCCATCAACATCAATACAGGTTTATCCAAAAAGATGATATGTACTTTCTATGATTTTCGGATCATACCAATCTTTATCAGTTTTGATGTTGTAAACTCGGACTGATATGTGTAATCCTGGCTATGAAGCAAATTCAGATGGTTTTCAAATCTAGCTTAAATCTCGGAGCAACAAGACAGCTCCATCCAATTCCTCTGCATCCAAGCATTGAAATCCGTCCAGTGTAATCCTTAAGTTATTTAGTTATAAATCAACAATCACTGGACCATCATCTGCTTCTCCTTTCAATTCAGATGTTCCTGAACTTTTCAGTTCCTTAATCCGGCACAGGCACTCCTTGTTGTACTAGTGCCCTTTTCTTGTTCTGATTTATCCGAAGGGTCATCATTAACCTTATTATTACTACTCTTGATTCCTTCCAAAGCATCCAATTTACTAGTTTATCACACTTTCTTGACTCAATTATTTCTTATAATTCCTCCCCAAATTAAATTAGTAAGGAGTGACATCAATCGGATCATAAAATATCAGATCGGAAATATTGATATCCTAGTGGCATGTATACTATTTTTAACATAAAACCACTTCCATTTAGGCCGAGAACCGGCTAAACCTATAGCTCTGATACCAATAAATGTAACACCCCTTTCTCATATCCATTATTGAATACGAGATAGAGATGTCACAAAACATTTGTAAAACCATCTATATTTATAATTCGATAAAAGTTTGTTTCTTTTAAAAAATATGTTACAATTTAGTCTTTATTTACAAATCTAATTAATCGCGTAAAGTTTAAAATTTATATTTTCGTCTTCAAATCAGGTTTAATTTCAGGCAAAAACTTATCAATTTAATTCGACTTTATATAATTAGTGAAACTGCCTAAAAACTGTCTGATTTAAAATTCATCCAGATTCCAAATAAATTACAAATTCTATCAGAGCAGGCATAGCATTTTAATATACATGCCAACTAGTAAATATCAAATAGTGTCAAAAGATATCTTACTGATACTGATGTACCTGTTATTGATTGATGATGTCCGTTTATGCTCCTTACTCTAACCATTTCTTCTTTCCTACGTGTGAAACAGTCACACGCTAAGTAATTACTTAGTGAGGTAATAATTCATAGTCAAATGTAATTTGACATAAATATCAATGTAAATAAATAATAATGCATATGATCATTGTACCATGTCATGCTCGTTAACATAAATAAATATGTAACAACATATATGAATATCATAGTGATAAGATTAGATCTTACCAATTATCGTTGCCATTTCCATCCATAAGATTTCAATGCTTACAAATACGTTTTTCATTTCTATTTGCAACCTTTCAAGCTTATCATTATGTTTCTTTGATTCATTTCAATTTACTTAGCCCAAGGTATCGAATTAAGAGATTCTATGTACACGAGTTATCCCCCTATACTTACTTGAGTATAATGTATTATTGCACTCTACCGGGAGTGCTTAGCAATGAAGTGCTTCGGTATACTTACTGGAGTATACCATTAATGAAATTTGCACTTTACCTGAAGTGCTTAGAATATTTATACAACTGTTTATGACTCTATGGATATCTAACTATACCTTCGAATCTCTATATCATACATTGGGCTTTATATCATCAATCTATTTCATCAATGGCAACATATATCAATATATATATCAACATTGGGCAGTTCATACCCGAAATAACATTTCAATTTCATCAATGTAAGTAATCAAATGATCAATGCATTTTATTTCTCAAATCTTGACATATTCATATCATATCAATCATATATTAAATGACATAAATATCAATGTATTATGATATGCATGCAATTGCACTCACCTGGGCCATTTATTTGTATGCCTCACTAAGTCCTCTTTAATATTTTTCTTCATTACACCTCGAACCTCTCTTGATTCAAACTTGAACTTCATAAATAAAATAAATTAAATATTTGTTAGATCCCAATCTAACAAAATCTTAGACATATTATCCAATATAATCATTCGAATATAAAAATTTCCCAACGTTTTCCTTTCTTCCTTGTATTGTTCAAAAACTCATTATGTTCCTTAGTGACCAATTTGAACTTCCAGGAACCCCTTTCAACCTTAGATACAAAGTGTATCAATTCTCATTTTCTGGCAGTTTGCAGTACCTTCAAAGAAATATTTGTATAAAATAATCTACAACTCGGAATTCAACTTCGTTTGTTCTGAAAGAAACTAGATTTGATAAGATTTTTACCCATATAAATTAATATTCCAAATTCATCTTGTACGATTTATTGCGATTTTTCAAAGTCAGTTATAGTGCTGAAATTCGGAACAGACTGGTGTTCTATTTTCTGACCTTTCGTCACTTAAAAATTCATATCTTTTGAATCGGAACTCAAAATTAGTTTCCGTTTGTTGGAAACGAAATTAGACGAACAAATCTTTACATTGGTATAAAATTTACCATCTTACCATTTTTGTAGAATTTATGGTGAATTTTCAAAGTTACTACCATAAACCAGTTTTTCTACACAACTTCCATAAACAACTTCAACTTTTATACTAGCTTCTCCTTACTTCTCTACTTTTCAATTTAGTCCAATTATTTGCTTTAAACCACCATATTATGACCTTCTTCATCAGATAATTATTCACAATAATTCTCCTTAATTTTCCTTCTTTACTAAAATAGTCACTAAAATGCAAAGATAAGGATTCAAGCTTCTTAACTTTGCAAATTAGTCCTCAATTCAACATTAATACCTTAATTCCATCATTACTACTAAAAATCAGATTTAGCCCCCATACAAAACTTCAATTTTGATTTGGTCACTTAACTTTGACAATTTATCAAAATGGTCACTAATTCATTTCAACATCAATTTAGCATTCTAACTTCATTTTCTTGTCTCTAACATCATTAATAACATAAATACACTCCAAATTCTAAAAATTCAGATTTGGTCCTTTAAGTTTCAATTTTCCGAAATGGTCCCTACACAATTTAACTTAGGGTTTTGCTTCCAAACAACAATTCAAGCTTACTAGATCATTAATTCATCATCACAACCCTAAATTAAACTTGTATCCATAAACCCTAATATTATCCATATAAACTAAAATATGTAGGGTTTAAATTTCAACTCAATTACATGATTTTAACATCACACAAGCTTGATTCTAACTTGACTTAAATCATGAAATCATAAAATTCCAAAACCCCAATTAGGTTCATAAACCCTAATTTCTTCCTTGTGAAAATTCTCATCAATTAAGAATGTATTCCATGAAATATTTACATCAAAATATAGCGTTTGAAGAGTAGAACAACTTTGTAGTTGAAAAGATTACCTGAAAATCGAGTTTCGGGGCTTGAATCGAACTTGGAAATATTTTCTCTTCTTTCTTTCTTCACCCACGGTTTTGGAGAGTATTTTGCTGATAATTCCATCATATTTCATGTATTTAAGACACTTGTGTCATTAAAAATGAATTAAAAATTCTTTCAAATGCGGAAATTACCAAATTGCCCTTTTATCCAACGGTTGAGATTGATTTTATCATCAATCAAGGGCCAAGATTAAATATTCAATTTCCTTCTTCCAAAATTGCCCTTTATAACTTTCAAATATTTCAAAATTGCCATCCTTGCCAAATGACCAATTTGCCCTCCAACTAGTCTTTATTTACTAGTTTGTTTCCAAATTGCCATTCCATTAAAATCTAACTAAATCTAGTTAGAATTCAACCAACCATAATAAAATATTCATAAAATAACATTTTATGACTTTTCCATAGCTTTTGGATTAGTCTTTCAATTTTTCCATTCGATCCGATATATAGATAATTAACATCTTTACTCAGGATTAAACTGTAGGATTCATCTTGAATCGAACTAAAAATATTCCCAGCACTTATATGGACTTTTATAACCTTCCTCTATATTATGATGAAATCTCATAATTATTCAATTTAATGCGGATATCCAAATTCCATTTAAACTTCGACTGTAATTTCCCAATAATAGAAACATCGGATCCAACCAAAATCTTCACATTCGATCCACACCCTTAGGTGATCTATTTATTTATGAAATAAAAACCCTTAAATTTTAGGGAATTACAACTTTAGTCCCCAAACTTTTCCAAAGTTTATACTTTAGCCATAAAATTTTAAAAATTTAAATTTTGGTCGCTAACTTTTTAAACTTCAATTCCCATTCCAATTTTCCTTGGAATTGAACCAAACTTTAAGAATACCTTATTCAATTCACTGTCTATCACATGAGACCTTTAAACCTTAGAAATTTCCTTTTCAAAACCCATAAATAGAGAAATCCTTACTTTTGCATTTTTGTCATTTTAGTCACTAAGTTAGCTTTTAAGCTATTATATTAGTACTAAATGACCCTTAATCAACTTAGTAAATTTTGGGGTATCACACCATGTGTGGGCACTTGATCGGTTACGAGTCTTTGTTTGGTGGAATCCGAATGCTCTGAGTTAGCTGTTGCAACACTTTAAAGACTTTTGAATGGAGGATGTAAATCCCCGGTTTTGGGCATAGTGGTTTTGAGGTTTATTAGACGGTCTAGTGGACCGTGTTAGAGATTTGAGTGGGATTCGGGAGTAAATATTTTTCGATAAGATAAAAATATGGAAAAATGGTTAAAAATCATATTTTAATATATGAAAAATGTTGGTGAAATCAATTTTGGAAGATGAGGTTTGGAAAGGTGACATTTTGGTAAGTGGCCAAAATGTAATTTTTGAAAACTGTTTTTAAAGATGACTAAAATGAAAATGATCAAATTCTTAGAATCCTTAAGGAGCTATATTACCATTTTTTGGCTGATGGTTTCTCCCTTCGATTAAGTCATTTAAACATGTGGTTTATAAATAATTAAAAAAGTTTTGATATTAAAAAGTTAGTTATTGGATTAAAAGAAAATTGACGTAACTTTTCTCTCTACTTGTTTTCTACCAAACACTATTGTTTTCATCAAAATCCAGAGGTGAGAGATCTTTTTACTTATATCATAATTTGTAATTGATTCTTTAACTTTGATTTACAAAACCTCATTGAAATCTTATGTTTTCCTAGCTTTAAACAATCAATTGAAGGGGGAAATCACACAATAGAGGTAAGGTTATGGATCTCCTCTATTGAATGGTTCTTTCTTGATATTCCCAAGTATTTGATTCTTGATTTATAGTATATAATCTGATTTTGTGCTTTATATTGATTTAATTGGGTTAAGTTGATGAAAAAGTGAAAGATCCATATTGGATATGTTTTTCCAGTTTTGAGGTTGATTTTAATCATATTTTGGATGTATTATAATGTTGAAAAGTTGATTTTAAAAATGAAAACTCTTGAATCCCTAGTTGTTAAGGTTGTTAGATTTGTATTTTTGTGGAGTTGTGGTGGTTGTTTAATTGCTTAAAGTATTTGGATGAGTTAATCATGTTTTTAAATGTTAATTTATGATTATAGAAGTGCTAGAATGTTATATTGTGGCTGGGTTGTGTTTGGAAAGGATTAGATGATGATTTTGGTTGTTATGGTTGGGTATTTGTGAGAGGATTATGGAAGTTCACGAGGATTTGTTGTTGCAGTGTTTTGAATGCATTGAGATGCATTAATCCTCTGTTGCAATGTGGTTAAAACAGGGGAGATGGATCCGGAAGTGATCGGTGAAGCTTTGGAGGCTTCGAACGCTTGATTTCGCATCGGTGATTCGAGGTTTCACGTATCAGTGAGTGAGAATGTGGATTCCAGCTTTGGAATATTTTAAAGGTGGTTTATGGGAGGTTTAAACTGATATTCAAACGATGGTTTAAACTCGAAAGTAATTAAAATGTGGTTTTCTCTCTCGGTCGTGCTAGTGTAAGATGATTTTTATGCACTTGTTTTGATTTACATTGTACCTACTGTTTAAGCTTGATTTAGAGTATTTGGGAGATTGTTTTCAAGCATGTAATGCTGAATGATGCACATGGTAAGTGATCCTTGTAAGTATATGGTTTATACTTGTGGTTTAAAGCATGGTTTTTGCTTTGGAAAATTGGTTTGGTTAATGCTTGTTAAAAACAATGAGGTAAATGGTTAATTCTATTGGCAAGTGATGTGGTTTAAAAATTATTATCGGATATAGTTGGTCGGTCGTAGGATTGATAGTTCACTATAATAAGTCGCCTTGGATGTTGAGGGGTTTAGATTCGTGTACTGAAAACTCTATCCAAGTACCCTAACCGTTGAGGGGTTATACAGTACCGTTGTAATGGCCCGTTTACATCCAGACCCGACCCAAAACCCAAACCAAACCTGGTTCAGACCCGAACCCGACCCGAATCCAAACCCATTAACCCGACCCAAAAACTAAAAAACTCTAAATAATCCTAATCTGTCGCGCCGCTAGTGTTGCCGTCGTTCTCCTCTGCTATCACCGTCACCATCTCCGGCAATCCAATCCCAAAACTCTAGATCTAACCCTAAATATAAAAATAACTTTAAAAAAATCAATCAATCCTAAATCTTTTGAATCAAAGTTTAAAAAGGGGAAAAGATGGTTCGAAGCTTACCCGATCTCGTCGTTGTTGCTCCATTGCCGGGAGGCCTCTGCGCCGATGACCGACGCAAAAAGAATGGTGAGAGCGGCGGCCTGATCTGGTTGAGAGAAGGAAAGGGTAAAATTTTCTTAGGGTTTTCTGTTTCTTAATCCATTTAAAATAAAAAAATAAAACAACCCTTATAATTTGAACCGGCCAAAGCATGAAACGACGCCGTTTCAGGCGTATCCGATCCGTGCGGTAACCCGGATCCGGGGAGGATCCGCATGTTTTGCAATGGGCTAATTACCCCTAAGCCCTCAAGCTCTTAACCCGCTTTCATTTATGTCCAAGGGTTAATTATAGTTTCAGTCCTCCCCTTTTATTCCCGTGTCTTTTCTCGTCCTTTTTTATTTTAATTTCGCACTATATTTTACGTTATTTTCGATATGGTCGTCTAATTTTTTAATTTTCAGCCCCTTTATTTGTTTTCATTTATAGTTATGCCCATGCATGTTGCATTTGTTTCATTTCAGTCCTTGTTGTCTTTGTTTATGCCATGTAAATTATTAATTTGTGCATTTTAGCCCTTAACATCTAGTTTCATGATATATTTTATATTGTTCCATGCATTTTAATATGATCCATGCATTCATATTAGCATTATTATTGTCATTATTATCATATTTTATGTGTTAGATTAATATTTATGTTTGTATGTTAGAATAGTATTTTATTTGTGCTAGATTAGTTTTTTTATTTTGTTAGTATTTATTTATTTTATCAACTTGTATTTATTTAGGTTTGCCTTTTTTAAGTTTGCATAACGGATATATAATTGTCAATGCGGTGCCCTTTTATCCGAGCGTAAATGGTGCCAATATTAGGAGTAGTGATAGTGGTTGGACGTCTCGGATAAGAGGGCCTTTGAAATTTAGTCGCACTTATGACCAAATTTTAATTTAATCGTCACTTTAATCCGAAAAGTTTAATATTAATAAAGCGGTAATTATTAAAGTACCAATTTTGGGCGGTGTGGGGGTGCTAATCCTTCCCCATCAATTTTAAATCTTTGGTTATCATGGTGTCCGGTCCACCTTGAGTGGCCGGTGGTGACTCCATTTTTAAAATAAAACACGGTTTTGCAAAACTCCCACGCGGAAGACAATATTTTCAAAGTAAAACAAAAAATAAAATAAAGATTCAAAAACAACATTTTTTTAGCGAAAGGGACATCGCTACAGATGGCGACTCTGCTAGGGAAATTTTTGGTTTTCAAAAACAAATGAGAGTCGAGCTTTTTTCAAATAATTACCGCTTTATTAATATCTGAAATTCCAGATTAAAGTGACTATTAAACTAACATTCGGTTATAATTGTGTGTTGTTTTAATGCATTTAAAATATGGCATATAAACTCGTTTTTTTAAGTGGGGGGGGGGAAACACTAATGCTTTCGTGGAGATATCGTTCTCTCGTATGGGCCTAGCAAGTACCTTCGGGGCTCGAGTACCTTATACATTCGTGAGGATATCGTTCCTTCATATGGGTATAAGCGAATGGGTCCCCCTGAGTTAAACCCGGTTGAAAGGAGCCTATAATGGGTGATGATTGGGGGCCCTGCTACTCTTAGTAGAGGACAACAAGGACAATTCGGGTACCTCCTAGAACCAACATTGCATGTAGAGAACATATAGAAACCCACCCCTTTAGAGCCATGCGGATAACCTAGGTGTTTTAGACGGGATGTAAATAGGGTTGTTTTATCGTATTTAATTTGCCCTTTTATTTGTTTATTTATTTTATCTGGTCTGACTCGTTTTCTTTTTTGTTTTGCTTTCTTTTTTGTATACATCATTGCATTTGCATTACACAAAGTTGTTAGTTTGCCTGATCAGAAAGCTTTCATTATTTACTTTAATTTACTAATTTAATTATTTTAATTTTAAATTGACCCATATTTTTGATCACATCATATTAAATATGTTCATTTTTTTAACTACATGACATGACATGTCATGACATTTTTATTTTTGCATTTTACCTGCATCAAATGCTGATTCACAACTGGTTCTCAATTTGAAAAATTATCACCAGGAGAAAATCTAGTACTCTAGATATCTAGGCAATATTCAAAGTTGCAAATGAATCCCGTGAGTTCGGAAGTTGAGCCATGAGAACCATTTCTGAATCAGTACTTTCACGTCTAAGACGTGCATTTTGCAATTACATGCATACATTTTGAAAATTTTAAAGTCGATCCCCGGGTTACCCCATTAGATACAACAAAGTTGGTCGACCTAGCACCTTTTACAAGAGCCTGATCTTGGGGCATGTCCACGAGTACCCTCCACATCTTTTACAAACAGTGTGCCTCTAACAAGGCCCCAGTCTGGGGGCATTCTTTGCCAAGGTCCAGCCTTCACTGCCAAGTCAAACCCTTGCACCCCTAAAATGTCTATATTGATCACAGTCTGCAAAATTGCACCCAATCCAAAAAATAATGAGCTGTCATGAACCAACACAATTTATAAACCCAACTTAGGGGGAAAATGTGCACCAAAGTTTCAAATTTGCTACAAGAGCAGTTTCAAACAATAGCATATAACGGACAAGTTTTGGGGCATGCACCCAGACGAAAGCTAACTCAGATGAAAATTGATCAAACCCAAGTTGAGGTTGGGGCACCGTCACATACAAAAAACCAAGATCCTGACGAGACCAGTGAGGAGTCAGGGGCATCCTTTTGAGGATCGTAAAAATCATGCCACATTCATGCATGTAGTTGCATTTATCTTGCATGGAATCATTTTTGCATACATTTAGATTAAGTGCATACACCAAAATCACCATGCATTTAGGGTAGACACATGCATTTAGACATAAAATTAGATACATTCATGCAATCTTGCTTGTACATAACAGGTCTACGGAAAAGACCGAGTACCCTCAACAAGGGGGCAATGACAAGAGGGCCAACCCTAGTCATGGAAGAGGCCAAACAAAAGATGCTGAAATATCTAATAAAAGGTATCAGCGACAAAATCTTTGACAATTACTAACCAATGTCTTTTATTTTGTAGGATTTTATTTCTCCAACGATGGTGTGACGGACGCCAACATTCCAGATCTTACCCTCCGCCGACAGAAGCAGAGCAATTTTTTTCCAGACATAGTCTCGCTCTCAATAGCACAACAATTCCACATCTTGCAAATCATGCCTCCATCAGTGGTGGTACGCCAACTTAATATAGATCTTGCCTCCGTCGGTGGTGTTGCAGAGCATATTTTCCATTCGGTCCTGTCTCTCCGTCAGTGGTGTAGCGCGTCTCACATTTTGCTAATCTAGTCCCTCCGTCAGTGGTAGCAGATAAAAAAAACTATCCAGATCTCGTATTCATCGATGTTGCAGATCAAAGTTTCCATTCGGTCCTACCTCTCCGCCGGTGGTGTAGTGGGTCCCACATTTTGCTTATCTAGTCTCTCCGTCAGTGGTGTGATAGATCAAATCTTCTTCAGGTCTTGCCTCTTTGACGATGTTGTAGCTAGACCTAAATTTTACTCGGAATTTACCTTTTATTATAATTGTAGCTAAAAAATCAATCAAAAAAGAAAAAATTAGAAAAAAATCAGAAAATTGAAAAAATTGAAAAAAAAGAAGAAAAGAAAAGAAATGAAAAAAGAGCAAAAAATGAAAAAATAAAGGAAAAATAAAAAAAATGAAGAAAAAGAAGAAGAAGAAGAAAACTATCTGATCCTGCCTCTTCGTCGGTGTCATAGCTAGATCAAATCTTCAGACCTTGCCTCTTCATCGGTGTTGTAGCTCGGTCAAATACAACTTTCGGTTATGCCTCTTCGTCGGTGATGTAGCTGAACCAAATTTGCCAAATTCTGATCATGCCTCTTCGTTAGAGTCGTAGCTTGATCACACATAAAAAAACACTCCGATCATGCCTCTTCGTCAGAGTCGTAGCTTGATCACACATAAAAAACACACACTCCGATTCTGCCTCTTCGTCAGAGTTGTAGCTGGATCAAATCTTCAGACCTTGCCTCTTCGTCAGTGTTGTAGCTTGGTCAAATCTAACATTCGGTTCTGCCTCTTCGTCGGTGTTGTAGCTGAACCTAATTAACTAATTCCCGGTCTTGCCTCTTCGTCGGTGTTGTAGCTAGACCAAATCCACTAACTCTTGATCATACCTCTTCGTCGGTGTCGTAGCTGGATCAACATTACTAACTTTAGACCATGCCTCCTCATCGGTGTTGTAGCTTGGTCAAAATTTACTAACTTTCTAGTTGTATCAATGTTGTATCTTAAAAAAAAGAAAAAAAGAAAAAAAAAAGAAAAAAGAAAAAAAAGAAGAAAAAGAAAAAAAATCAAAATGAGTTTTCAATCCTTCGATCCTGCATCTTTGTCAGAGTTGTAGCTAGATCAAATATCAGAACTTTCATCCACCGATCCTGCCTCTTCGTCAGATTTGTAGCTAGATCAAATTTTCAGACCTTGCCTCTTCGTCGGTGTTGTAGCTTGGTCAAATTTAACTTTCGGTTCTACCTTTTCGTCGGTGTTGTAGCTGAACCTAATTCACTAACTTCCGGTCTTGCCTCTTCGTCGGTGTTGTAGCTAGACCAAATTCACTAACTCTTGATCCTGCCTCTTCGTCCGTATCGTAGCTGGATCAACATTACTAACTTTAGACCATGCCTCTTCGTCGGTGTTGTAGCTTGGTCAAAATTTACTAACTTTCAAGTTTTATCAAGGTTGTAAAAAAAATTTCTAAAAAAGAAGAAAAAATGTAAAAAGAAGAAAAAGAGAGCAAAATGAAAAAAAGTAGAAAAGAAAAGGAGAACAGGAAAGAAAAAAGAAAAAGAGAAAAGAAAGAAGTTGTCATTTTTCTGGTCTTGTCTCTTCGTCCGAGTTGTAGCTGGATCAGACATCAGAACTTTCTTTAGGTGTTGCAGCTGGATCAAATTTTGTAGACACTGCCTCTTCTTCGGTGTTGCAGCTGGGTCGAACTCTCTTTAGGTATTAGCTTATTATCAATAAGGTTGTAAGTTGCTCTCATTTTGCTTCATCAACCCCATTTTGAAGATTTTGCTTCCTCCAAGAGTGACTAGGTAGATCAACCAAGACAAGAAAGAAGACATCCGTCAAGAGAAGAAGCTCAGCTGGACCAGACAAAATGGGTCATTTTTAGTCTTTGCTCTATCGTCGTTACACAACAATGATCAAAGAGGGGCAACTGTAATGACCCATTTACAACCAGACCTGACCCAAAACCCAAACCAAACCCGATTCAGACCTGAACCGGACCCAGATTCAAACCCATTAACCCAGCCCAAAAACTAAAAAACCCTAAATAATCATAATATGTCGCGCCGCCAGTGTTGCCGCCGTTCTCCTCCGCTATCGCCGTCACCATCTCTGGCAATCCAATCCCGAAACTCTAGATCTAACCCTAAATATAAAAATAACTAAAAAAATCAATCAATCCTAAAACACCCATATCCCTGCCACAACCTTACCCCTGCCACAACCTTACCCCTACCGAACCTATACCCACAAAATTCGGTCCCCAGATCTGCAATCGACAGAGGAAATTACTTGTAAAATTTCGTTGATAAAAACCGAATTAAAAGCAAATGAAAGGGGAGGTCTGGGTTCCGAAAAAAACCATAGAGAGGGGAGTTAGAAAAAATCAGAGTTTTAGGGGGCTAGAGTTCGAAAAATAGAGATCGAAAAAGGGGGTTTTGTAAAGAAAAAATTTCAAAAAAAATTGTAAACACAACAGGGAATGAAATAGCAAAATTCTTTTGAGAAGTTTAGAACTAAATCTTTCTTATTTTTGAATCAAAGGTAATTTTTCCTCGTTTTAAATCTTTTGAATCAAAGTTTAAAAAGGGGGAAAAGAGGGTTTGAAGCTTACCCGATCTCGCCGTTGTTGCTCTGTTACCGCGAGGCCTCTGCGCCGATGACCGACGTAAAAAGAATAGTGAGAGTGGCGGCCCGATCTGGTTGAGAGAAAGAAAGGGTAAAATTTTCTTAGGGTTTTCTGTTTCTTAATCCATTCAAAATAAAAAAATAAAACAACCCTTATAATTTGAACCGGCCAAAGAAGAAACGACGTCGTTTCAGGCGTATCCGATCCACGGGGTAACCCGGATCTGGGGAGGATCTGCGTGTTTTGCAATGGGCTAATTACCCTCTAAGCCCTCAAGCTCTTAACCCGCTTTCATTTATGTCCAAGGGTTAATTACAGTTTCAGTCCTCCCCTTTTATTCCCGCGTCTTTTCTCGTCCTTTTTTATTTTAATTTTGCACTATATTTTACGTTATTTTCGATTTGGTCACCTGTTTATTTAATTTTCAGCCCCTTTATTTGTTGTCATTTACCCATGCATGTTGCATTTGTTTCATTTCAGTCTTTGTTGTCTTTGTTTATGCCATGTAAATTATTAATTTGTGCATTTTAGCCCTTAACATCTAGTTTCATGATATATTTTATATTGTTCCATGCATTTTAATATGATCCATGCATTCATATTAGCATTATTATTGTCATTATTATCATATTTTACGTGTTAGATTAATATTTATCTTTGTATGTTAGAATAGTATTTTATTTGTGTTAGATTAGTTTTTTAATCTTGTTAGTATTTATTTATTTTATCACCTTGTATTTATTTAGGTTTGCCTTTTTTAAGTTTGCATAACGGATATATAATTGTCAATGCGGTGCCTTTTTATCTGAGCGTAAACGGGGCCAGTATCAGGCGTAGTGATAGTGGTTGGGAGTTTACTCTCGGATAACGAGGCCTTTAAAATTTAGTCGCACTTATGACCAAATTTTAATTTAATTGTCACTCTAATCCAGAAAGTTTAATATTAATAAAGTGGTAATTATTAAAGTACCAATTTTGGGCAGTGTGGGGGTGCTAATCCTTCCCCATCCGTAACCGACTCTCGAACCCAACAATTTTAAATCTCTGGTTTTCATGGTGTCCGGTCCACCTTGAGTGGCCGGTGGCGACTCCATTTTTAAAATAAAATGCGGTTTTGCAAAACTCTCACGCGAAAGACAATATTTTCAAACTAAAACAAAAAAAATAAAAATTCAAAAACAACATTTTTTTAGCGAAAGGGACATCGCTACAACCGTAACCTCCCGTTAGTGGATTAATCATCTAACTGAGGTAAGGGGTTGGTGTCCCCATAGGTTGAAAGTGTACCCAGTTGTTTGGGTACCGCGATTGTGATTGTATCGCTATTTTCGGTTGAGATGGCTTGAAGCGTTGGGATAACACTTGTTGAATCCGTGTATCCGATGAACTATTTTGTGAAAGTGGAACTTGGTTTATGAATCACTTGAAAGCCAATATAATTGTTAATGTATCATGTTGATGGATGTTGATGTATAATGTTGGTTTATACATGTTTACTCTTTAAGCTTTGCATATGGTTTGTTATGCATGAGAAGGCTTAAATTGAGGGTTAGCAAATGGGAATTTGCTTTTGATCCATGATACATGTTGCATATTGAATATGGTTTAATATGCTAGTTTTTGAAAGTGTTAAGTGCATGGTTTTCAAGGCATAATGTTTTAGATAATGTTTTAAAAGATGATTGAAATGGGATTTCAATGTAATGTCAAGTAATGGTTTGAATGCTTTGATGGTGTATTGTTTTTTATCACTCCTCACTAAGCCTATTGTGCTTATGCTCTCTTTGTCCATCAATGGAGAGAATTAAAAGCTTGGAAGGCAGCGAGAAGCAAGGGATCATAACAATACTTGGTAGCCAAAGTATGTTTTTGATATAGAATATAAGTAATAAGGGCAATGGGGGTTCCGTTGTTTTTTTGGGAGATGTTTTGTTAAACTCCTTGTTTGAGCAAGTTTGTTTGTCGCTCTTGGATTGTAAATGGCCACTAATGGTTATTTGTGGTGGTGGTTTGAAGTTTCATGCTTTGCTTGATTGGTTTTCTAGGAAGCATGCCTCTAGATTTATAATTGAAGTATGATGCCATGATTTGATGTAGAAATTGGGTTGTCTTGGTGTGGTTTGATTCTTGAATAGGTTGGATGTGTGTTAGGGGCATGTTAGGATGTTTTGGTTTGTTCAAAGGCATATTAAACTAGCAAGAATGGACATTTCAGGTCTAGGCGTATCGGTACGGGTCTTCCTATTTCGGTACCAGTAAGCCATTCCAGGCTTAGCGTACCGATACACGAGCAACTGTTTTGGTACGGGTCTGGGAAAATTTGTCCAGTGTTTCGGTACTCGGGGAGGTGTTTCAATATGGTACAGTGTTTTCATGAAGGGCGTTTCGATATGTGGGGGTGTATCGGAACGAGTTTTGGCTACTGGAATTTTGGGGTTTTAAAATAGTGAAGGTATATCGAAACACCCTTGTCCGTACCGGTACGGTGGTAGTTAAGTTGGTTATTTGGAATCTTCTGAAGTTCTGTTTTCTTACATTTTGGTCACTGGATGTTGTGGATGCAATTAAATGAGTTTGGATGATCTTTTTGACTTGATTTTTAACATGTAAGTGTGAAACCTGCTTAATTAAAGATTGGTAACATGAAAATGAGCTAAGACCCCGCAATTTTCTAAATTTGCAATTTGGTCCCTAAATTGCAAATATGATCAATTATATGTTATTTTGGCGCCCGATTGAGTTGGGTTTTTACCGGAGGTCAGTATGAACATATAGGATAATAATAATGTTTCTAGATAAGATAAAAGAAAAAATAGACGTGTTTCAGGTTTAATCTTCTCGGTTTACTTTGGTAAACCTAATATAGCTCACTCGGTTCATTCTTGCGACTATGCCGGGTTGAGGGAGTTACATTTGGTGGTATCAGAGACAAGTTTGCGATAGTTGGGAGTTGGTTTGATTGTTGTGATGTTATTTTGAGTTGTTATCTGATGTTTGATATGCACAGTGATTAGAATATGCACGGTGGTTGCGGTATGCCATGTTGGGGGAAATTTGGGAAACCCATTGCCTTATTATTATAGTCTGAAATGTTATGATTTTGAAATGGAAGTCTTGGATCCTTGCTCGCAGCTGGCCTGACTATTTTTGTTTTGAAATGATTATCATGCCTTAGAAAATGTGTTATGTTACGACCAAGAGGAGAAGTGAGATCTAGCGTGATGTTGTTGCCTTTGGGCAGCGAGTTGAGGATAGTGTTGTGTCTTCTGGGGGTTTGTCACCCCGAAGTATGTACCACCTATGCCGGTTGGGCCAGTGTTGGGTGATATGATGCCTTGTTATAGGCAGTGTTTAGAGCTTTTAAGCTGTAGATGCTAGAGTGATTGTGTTTGCACCAGTTGTTGGGAGAATGAGGTTGACGTTGGAATATCCCTATAGTTTGGGAGGAATTGAGTATTGTGGGTTGTCACTCAAGGCATCCGAGACATGGATAGCCAGTGTTATTCAGGTTTGGACCAAATGGGGTGTATTAGCACCCGTAAGTTGGGATGTGTTGTATCCCTGTTGCAATATGATGTTTTTAGTTGGTGGACAACTATATCTATGGGCCTGGAACCCAATGATGTGGAATAGGAGTCTTTCCACACTGTCTTTAAAAAGAAGTGTCTAGGGTTTAGACACTTGGATGAAAAGGAATGAGAGTTCATGGCTTGGGTTCAGGGCCGTGTGTATGTGGTCGAGTTTAGGGTACAATTTGTTCAGTTGAGCCGGTATGCTCATGAACTGGTATCGGTAGAGAAGTATCGTCGTGACCAATTTTGTATGAATTGGTACAAGATGTTAAGGTGTTTATGTTGGCTTCCGACTACACCATTTACGACGTATTGGTACACGGGTGGAGTACATTGAACATAACCTGGGCTTATCAGTTTCGTATGGGATATTCTGGCTCTGGCAAGAGAATTACAGATTCTGGTTCGGTAGTGTTCGATCTAAAAGGAATTGTGATAAAAGATGTTACCCTGATTTGAGGCAATGTGATGATAGTGCTGGATGAGGACCGCGGGGTCAGAATGCTCAGACTAGAACAATATGTAGTATATGTTGGGTATGTGGATCGTGTGATTACATGAGGCTGGATTATTCGCATTCCATATGAAGAGTGTAATCTCATGTGCTTGTTGTCGTTAACGTTTGTGGGAATTGTGGTTTGAATGATCATCTCGTAAGTGATAGTTGTGGGAATTCAGGTGGCTAGTTCTTCCGGTGGGACGGTTGTTGTGAAAAGGATGTTTAAAAATGTCATTTGATTGTATAAGGTCCTGAAGTTGTGGTTGTTTTGTTGGAGTTGCCGCTCCACGGGTTTTAATGTAATTCTAAGTATGGATTAGAGGCCGAAACATAGAGCTATGGTGGATTTTGAATACTAGCAGGTTTCCTCGAAACTTGCTGATGATTACGAGGTGGTAATCGCCGGCGTGAATGGTAAATTCTTGTTTAATGCTGTTTTGGTTCTAAAAGCAAGTCGTTAGATGGATTTTGGTTACAAGGCATTCCTAGACTATGTTATGAATCCGGGTCAAAAGAAGTACGTGCTCAGGATATTTGTGCGGTATGTGAGTTTCTTGTAATATCCCAATTTTTGGACTAGTGACCAAAATGTAATTTTTGAAAGTTTAGGGGTTAAAGTGTGAACTTTGGAAAAGCTTAGGGACCAAATTGTAATTTTAAAAAGTTAAGTAATTTAACCTCGTAAATGGATAGTTTACCCCCAAGAGTGTTATTTCTGTGTTACTCAGATTTTTCATACGAGGCTTATATTATTCAAAATTGGATCGAACTAAAAAGTTAATCGTGCTCAAGCCAGAGCAGCATTAGGATGGGTAACCTTATGGGAAGGTCTCATGTCAATAGTTGAGACTGATAAAAAGGGGAATCCGTTCGAGTTGAAATTTTTTTATGGATATCTGATAAAGGATTATTAAGAGAAATTTATCCAATAAAGATTTCGGGTAAATTATCAGTATATTGGATCGAGTTAAAATTTCAAGATTTTGATTTTTACAAAATTATGGAATATTTTGCATGTAAAAAATATTTACATATGGAGATCAGAATTATGAGAATTTCAAATTTTACCCGATAGTTTGAAAATTGGAAAAATCGTAGAAAGTGAATATCGGGTAATCGGATCGAATTGAAATTTTAAAGACAGTTCCAAGGATTATGAAAAATTCATAAAATATTATTTTATGAAGATTTTATTACATTTGGTTGTATTCTAACTAGATTTAGTTAGATGGTGATGGAATGGTAAATTTCAAGTCTTGTTAGTAAATAAAGTCTAGTTGGAGGGAAAATTGGACATTTGCCATGGATGGCATTTTTGAAATATTTTGAAATGTTGAGGGTATTTTTAGAAGATGAAAAACACATAGATTTAATCTTGGCCCTTGGATTATGATAAGATTAAATTTAGCCATTGGATTTTAAGGCTAAATTAGTAATTTCACTAATTAAATGAATTTAAAATTCATTTAATTATCACATGTGTATTAAAAGGACAAAGATGAACAAAATTGCTCATCTTTCTTGGAGAATTTCGAAAAGCAAGAGAAAAAGGGGAGAAATTTTCTTTGGCAAATTTCAAGGTTCTAAAGTATGCTTCATGCTCTTTCTTTTGATAGTAATTTTGCATGGTGATATGAAGAATAGTTTATGTTCTTTAAGAGAGAGAAATTGGAATTTCATGAACCATGTTAGAATTAAGGCTTGATTTAAATAATTCAAGTGTTGTAAACATGAAAACAATCTTGAACTTTGTTTAATTCTATGCTCAAGGTTATAAACCCTAACCCTAGAATTTGGAGATTTGGTTAGGGAATTGAATAAAGGATGGAAATGAATGATTTGTGATACTAGAAGCCCTAAATTGATGTTAGAATGAAAATTTTCCCTTAGGAAGAATAAAGGACCAATTCGGTTAGAATTGTAAATAAAGGGGAAATTATTGTGAAAATTATTCTAGTATTAGAAATGATGATATTATGATCAAATTAGCTTGAATTGATAATTTAGGACCAAAATGGAAATATTGGAAAGTAAAAGACCATTTCGGTCAAGGAAGAGAAATTAGAGGAAATTATGGAAAATTTTCTATGAGATTTGATATGATGAAATTATGATTTTACAAGCTTTAAAATGTCATTTGGACCATTTTGAAAGTTTGTAAATACATAAGGATCAATTCAAAAATCTTGGAAAGATTAGGGACCAATTTGGCATTTTGGGGAAAATTAGAGACTAAAGTAAAAAAAAATGTTTTCATGGAAGCATTATGCTTAAATTGTTATTAGAATGAAGTTTTGATCATTCTTTGATTAAAAGTTGAAGAGAATTCAAGGTATTAAAGGTATAATGACTTATGTTATGGATCTAAGATTGGACAATTATAAGAATAATTGTAGGAAAATTACTCCTATTGTATTTATGTGTTAGTATGATACTAACATATAATTTGAAATGTATTTATGGCATGTTGATGTACATATAGATCGTGATCAAAATCGAGATTGAACTACCAATCGAGGAAATGGCATAGATCAAGCTGAAACTTAGTGAGGCTAAGTACATATTGGCAACTTATAAAGTTTCAAGGTGAGTGCATTTCATGCATGGATAATATTATGATTATCATTTGGAAGACTTGTGATAAGTCTACCTTATTAATAATTGTTTGATAGTTATATCATGAACTTATATTTGACATGTTTTGAATTGTCAAAGGTAGAACTACGATGCATTTGATCACTAGATATATTAGGTATGTATGTTTATGGTATTTCCGGTATGAACTGCCTTAGCTTGAAATCATGATAATTATATTGCCATGGATGAATTGAATATGGAATTGGAAAGTATGCCCAAGTAAGTTACTGAGGTATAGAGTATAGTTGGCATGCCATAGAGTCCAGCGGTTTAGCACTTCGGTGCGGTTTATTAACACTTAGGTGTGGTTTTTTAGCACTTATGTGCTGTCTCTTAGCACTTAGGTGCGGTGTATTAGCACTTTGGTGCAGTTTTGACTCGTGTACTCAAGTCCTCAAACTATGTTGGGCAATAATTTATTTGATAATAAATGGTTAATAAATTAGAGAGTAGGTGAACTCTCGGATAATGGTAATAAATGGTAAATAATTTAGAGAGCAGGTAAACTCTCGGATAATGGCAAGGATATTAATAGGATTTATGAATCCGGATTATATTATGTTAATATTTGATTAACATAAGGGAAATAAAGGAATAGTGATCAGACTGCATGTTTATTATATTATTGTTATAATTCAAGCATGTTGATTTATGTTAAAAAAAATTATAATGCCTCACTAAGTATATACTTAGCGTCTGATGACTTTTCACGCATAGGTAGGAAACCTGGGTCGGAGTAAAGAGTAAGGCATCACTATAAAAAAGGATATATATATATATATACAGTATTGGTAACTACATTCTTGATGTATTTTGATATTTTCTAGTTGGCATGTATAAATGAATATTAGCTCTTTTAAACTAGTCTAGATGTGGATTGTAATATTAACATCTAGATAAGTGGTTAATATACGATATTGGACTTTGTTAGACTTGATTCTAGTTTAAAGAAATTACTAGTAATGAAAATCGGGTAATGTTATGAAAATGAAATTTTAGAGTAATCAAAATGATTTTTATTTTAGGCAGTTTTGTTTATCGTAAAGTATAGTTATAAATTGCCAAGTTGCTACTTGAAATCGGGGTTTACCTGATGGATTAAAAATTGGAAATAAATTTTACGCGATTAAAAAGGAAAAATTCAAAATCGTCATTTTTTACTTGTATGAATAGCATAAAATGCGGTTTAAACATCATGTGACAATCTATACTAGTATTGGGTAATAAATACTAGTAAGGGTGTTACATTTCTGGGTGTTTTCGAGGGAATGGCTGGATTTGCCACTAGATTGTGAGGTTGAGGTTGGCATTGAGTTGTATGAAAAACATAGCTCCGGTGTCAATTTCTCTCTGTGCATGGCTCGAGGGAGTTGAAGAGGTTAGAGATGCAACTTCATGAGTTTTTCATCAAGGGCTTATTAAGCATAGTGTTTCGCTGGGGGGTTGCATCGGTGTCATTGTGGAAAAGAAGAATGGTACGATGCAGATATGCATTGGTTGTTGGTTGCTGATCAAGTTGATATGTTGTTGATCAGTTTAGGGGTGCTTCGGTGGTTTGTAAGATTGGTTTGAGGATCGGGTGTTATCAGTTAAAGGTAAAGGATGTGATTGTGTTTAGTTTTGCCATCTGTAAGGAGTACGATATTGTGAGATCTTGGTTATGCCATTTTGGTTTGATCCATGCATCTGTTGCGTTCATAGTTATGAAGAATTAGGTAACCCTCAAGTTTTTTGGTCAGTTGGTTATGTATCTAAAAATGATCTCTCTGTGAGCAGAAGCACCAAGAAGGGTTTTGATCGATAAATATGAACGGGTTAGTGGAATTTTTGGGGAGAAGTGAATGTTGCTATTCAGTTGGGGAGTGCGAGTTTTGAGGATGTTGCAAAGAATTCTAGTTCTGAGAATGTTATTAGTAAGTGGGAACAGTTAAACATGCATAGTGCAAAAACACTTATATGTATATATAAATATGTTAGTACATGCATACATTTGGGCATGACATTAGAGGTTTTGCATACATACACATAGACATCTACGAGGGCATATAAGTAATCATGCATACATATGTTCACACTTACGGATAACTGATTGGAAGTCAGTGGAGTGATGGTGCAAGTAAGGTAGCGTATGTAGGTGGTTTTTGGTAATTGGTTCTTGGAGTTCTTAAGGAGTTAAGAGGATGTTAAAGTTTGGTTCTTGGGAGTTTGGCTTGTGCTAGTTTTTTAGCAATAAAGGTTAGAGATAGCAGTTTGTGGGTTTGCTAGATCTAGTTATTTAACATCAGGTTGGTTGAGATTGTAGCATTCCAAGGGAAGTGCGACTTATGCATCTAGGTAGTAAAGGCTGCACGA
This sequence comes from Hibiscus mutabilis, assembly GCA_019671005.1. Lineage (NCBI taxonomy): Eukaryota > Viridiplantae > Streptophyta > Magnoliopsida > Malvales > Malvaceae > Hibiscus > Hibiscus mutabilis. The sequence continues at coordinate 37,469,138 of CM033713.1, read as the reverse complement.
TCGCATTTATCATACGCATGATGTGAAGCTCACCGCGATGGTGGTTGTTGAAAGGTTTAGAGACACCAATTCTAAGAGGAGGATGTGTTGTGTACGCGGATCATGAGTGGTTAAAAAATGAAATAAAATGAATGATGATTTGAATCTTTGACATCTAGAATGCGTGGAGCTGCTTAAGGATTATAGTTTGGTGATTGAATTTTGGCCGAGTGGGGATTGTAGCTGATGCTTTGTTTATGAGGGTTGCGGTGGAGTTGATGATGTTATATTCGCGGTTGAGTGTGATGTGTGATGGAGGCTTTAATGGCTGATAGGCAACTTTGTATTGATGTGTTTGTATTGCATGTTCAGGTTATCAGGGAATGAATTCGCTGGATTTTTACGGTAATGATGATAGGGTGTTGTGATTTTAAGATCGAGAAGTGGTGTCTCATGATGTTGAGTTGAGGCGCATTGTTTTGACTGAGGCGCTTGCCAATTCTTGTGTTATGCATCCTGGTAATACCAAGAGATATCAAAGGTTGAAGGGGTTTTGCTGTTGGGTAGGTTTAAATTAAGAAGTAGCTAATTGTGTTGTGCAATACACGAAATGCCAGCAAGTGAAAGCTGAGCATAAGTTCCTTCCGTGGTTGCAACCGTTGAGGATATCGGAATGGAAGTGGGAAAGAATCACCATGGATTTTGTGTCTGGATTGCCTTTGACACCGATCAAAAAAATATTCCATTTGGGGTGGTTTTTGATTAAGTTGTGGGGTGTGTGCACCTTTGTGGCTATGTTGGTGATGTGTACTTTGGATAGTTGGCAGATTTGTGCATTTCTGGGTTGGTGTGTTTGTATAGTGTGCCTGAGTCCATAGTTTGGATGAAAATATGTGGTTTTATTGAGGTTCTAGGGGTGTTGCTAGTCGCCTTGACACCGAACGATATCTCGCCTAGAGACTATCAGAATGCCTCAATCTTTATCGTCTTGGCATGGGGTGGTACCTCACCTTAAGGATCCCGACAGATAATGTCCCGATTTCTGGTGGCATTGACACCGAACGATATCTTGCCTACAGATTACCGAACTGCCCCGATCTTTATCATCTTAGCATGGGGTGGTACCTCGCCTTGAGGATCCTGACAGATAATGTCCCAATTTCTAGTCACCTTGACACCGAACGATATCTCACCTAGAGACTACTGGAATGCCCTGATCTTTATCGTCTTGGCATGGGGTGGTACCTCTCCTTGAGGATCCCGATAGATGATGTCCTAATTTCTGGTCGCCTTAACACCGAATGATATCTCGCCTAGAGACTACCGGAATGCCCCGATCTTTATCGCCTTGGCATGAGATGTTCGTCGCTCCCAAACGGATGGAGATTGGAAAACTTTTTGATCAAGTTAAAAGATTCTTTACTCTTTGTTGGTATCTAATTCTTCTTTCCTGAAGCATAGGATCCACTTTCTGTTTGTTTTTCAAATACCCGAAAGAAACAAACACAATGCTTTGATGATGCTACTTAGCATGCTCCTACCTTAAGGATGCCTAACTATACACGATGTATGACAAATAAAATTTAGTCAATGCTCGGGTGCCTTCTTTCTTGGCTTCTTATTTCAGCTTTCTTTCATTTTTTCCTTCATCTTTGCATATTTGTTGTCTCTCTTTGTGCCAGGACTCTGCCCCCGTTCGACCCTCTTTATCATATTCCCCAAAAATTTGTTCTAAAGTGCCCTTTCGAGTTTTCACTTTAGAGATTTTTATTTTTATTTATTCTTTTCCTCTCTTTTTTTTCCTTTTTCCTTTTTTCCTTTTTATTTTTTTCTCAAAGCGTCCTTTCGGGTTTTCACTTTCGATGTTTTTTCTCTTTTTTTCCAGGTACCCTTTCGAGTTTTTGCCTCTGGCTCTTTCATCCTGAACCTCAACATGGAAGGTCTTTGTCGTCTTTCCTCGATAAATCATGTCAACTTGGCATTCAATGTCCTCTAGTCTTGGCTTCGACAGACTCTTTTTGACAAAATCGATTTCTATCTTGGAATAACCCCGAGCATCGACTGTATGAATGATGTGAGAGCCCATCGACCTTGGTAGATCTCTCACTCGCTGTCTTTAACTGAAATTTTTGATAACCAAAAGGGAGTCCATCATAAATCGAAGTAGGGCCCCTCAACTAGAATAGAGCCTATCAATTAGATGTCGAAACTCAAAATTTATTTGAACCGTCCTTTTCAAATTTTTGATTCAGATCCTCCTTTAGTTTTAAGACACTCATTTCTGGGTTTTCTTCTTGAACCCTTCTTTTTTCACACTTAAGGCCCTTTTCGGGTTTTCACCGCAGGTGTTTTTATTTTGCGAAGCGCCCTTGCGGGTTTTCACTCTATTTTTTTCAAGCGTAATACTTATTGATGAAGTCCAAATTTATAGGATTGCTTAATTCTTTCCCATCCATCTCTGCTAAAATTAACGCTCCCCCGAAGAAGGCCTTTCTAACAACATAAGGCCCTTTCCAATTAGGCATCCACTTTCCTCGAAAGTCCTTTTAAATTGGCAAGATCTTCTTAAGCACCAGATCCCCATCTTGAAACACCCTTAGGCAAACCTTCTTGTTGTAAGCACACACCATCCTCTTCTGATACATTTGGCCAAGATAGATGAACCTCAATCTTTTTTTATGAGGCTCAATTGATCAATCCTGGCTTTCATCTATTCATCCTTGTCCAACTTCACCTCATTCAAAATTCGAAGTGATGAAATTTCTACCTCAATAGGTAATACCGCTTCCATACCATAGACAAAGGAATATGGCGTTGCTCCTGTGGATGTTCTCACAGATGTTCGGTAAGCGAACAGTGTAAAGGGTAGCTTCTCATGCCAGTCCTTGAAAGTGTCTATAGTCTTTGCTATAATTTTCTTGATATTCTTGTTTGCTACCTCCACTGCCCCGTTCATCTTGGGACGATAAGTAGTAGAATTGTGGTGCACAATCTTGAACTGTTCACACACTTCGGTCACCATCTTGTTGTTTAAATTAGAAGCATTGTCGGTGATGATTCTTTCTAGCAAACCATAGTGACAGATAATTTCCTTTTTCAAGAACTTGCATACTGTTGCCCTTGTAATGTTGGCATAAGAAGCGGCTTCTACCCACTTGTTAAAGTAATCAATAGCTACTAAGGTAAAATGGTGTCCATTAGAAGCTTTCAGGTGCATTTGACCAATGACGTCCATGCCCCAAACAGCAAAAGGCCATGGCGAATTCATGGTGTGAAATGGCACTGGCGGATAATGCATCTTGTCGGCATAGATCTGACATTTGTGACATTTCTTTGCGTATTCAATACAATCTCCCTCTATGGTTGACCAGAAGTAACCATATCTCATGATCTTTCTAGCTGTTGAGAATCCATTAGGGTGGGTCTCGTACAACCCATCATGTACCTCGGCTAAAATGGTTTTAGCCTCTTGAGCATTGACACATCTCAGCAATGTTTGGTCCTTACATCTCTTGTAGAAAACCTCTCCATCAATGACATACCCCGACGCTAACCTCTTAATAGTTCTTTTATCATTATCGTTGGCCACTTTCGGGTAGGCCTAGAATTTGATATACTGGAGGATATTATAGTACCATGGATTACCATCCTCCTCTTCTTCCAAATTATAGCAATGGGCTGGTACCTCAAGAATTTGCATCTCAATCGGCTTCATTTCGAATTTCGGGCTTGCCTCAAACATGGCGGCCAAAGTTGCTAGGGCATCAGCCATCTGATTATCTTCTCTTGGTAAATAAGCAAAACTGATTTCTTCAAAATTTTTAACTGACTCTTGGATCAAATCATAGTACGTAACTAGTTCGGGTCTCTTATCTCCCACTCTTTTTAGAGCTGGTAGATTACCAAAGATAAATCCCCAAAGACCTGAAGCACCTTGATCTTCCTTTCTATGGCCGCCCGGAGTCTCATGACACAAGCCTCATACTCGGCTATATTATTGGTACAAAAAAACCTAGCCTACTTGTAAAGGGGAAGTAAACCTCTTCAGGGAAAATTAACACTGCCCCTATTCCATGACCTAGGACATTGAATGCTCCATCAAAATAAAGCTTCCAAGGCTCATTCTCCGAAATGGGTTTCTCCCCTAACAAAGCACCGACCAGATCTTCATTCGGGAAACTAAAATCCAACAGCTCATAGTCGTCTGACGCTCAGCTTTCCAAGAGATCTGCCACCACACTTCCCTTTACTGATTTCTGGCTTACATAAACAATATCAAGTTCTGACAATAGCATTTGCCAACGAGCCATTTTCCCGGTTAGTGCGGGTGCTTCCATCAATAATTTTAACGGATCCAATCGAGAAATCAAGAAATTAGTGCGGTACAACATGTATTGCCTGAGCCGCCTGGTAGCCCACACTAGGGCAGAACATAGCTTCTGGATCAGTGGGTACTGTGTTTCGCACTCAGTGAACTTCTTGCTCAAGTAATAAATGGCCCTTTCCTTCTTGTTGGACTCATCATGTTGTCCTAACACACAACCCATTGAATTCTCAAAAACTATCAAGTACAAAATTAATGGCCTATCAGGCACAAGCGCTACCAAGATTGGGGCATTGGTCAGATACTTCTTAATCTTCTCTAGGGCCTCTTGACAATCTTTATCCCATATCCCTGGATTGTTCTTTCGGAGCAATCTGAAGACAGGATCACATTTATCAGTCAACTACGAGATGGACTGAGAGATGTAATTCAATCTTCCCAAGAACCCTCAGACCTCCTTTTAAGTTCTAGGTGGCTAGAGATCCTGAATTGCTTTCACCTTATCGAGGTCAATCTCAATTCCCTTCCGACTGACAACAAAACCTAAGAGTTTATTGGACGTAACTGTAAAGGTACACTTGGCTGGATTAAGTTTTAACTGATACTTTCTTAACCTTTGGAATAGCTTTCGAAAATTTTGGATGTGCTCCTCTTCGGTCCGAGACTTGGCTATCATGTCATCCATATACACCTCAATCTCCCTATGCATCATGTCATGGAACAAAGTCACCATGGCTCTTTGATAAGTTGCCCCGATGTTAATTAGTCTAAAAGGCATTGCCTTGTAGCAAAACGTACCCCACATAGTCACAAAAGTGGTCTTTTCCATGTCCTCATGATGCATTTTAATTTGATTATACCCCGAAAATCCATCCATAAAGGAAAACCACGAATGCCCCGTAGTATTGTCAACTAGAGTATCAATGTGAGGCGAAGGGAAATTGTCCTTGGGGCTTGCCTTGTTAAGGTCTATATAATCTATGTACATGCGTACTTTCCCATCATTTTTTGGCACTGGGACTATGTTGGCTACCCACTCCGAATATTTGGCAACTTTTAGAAATCTGGCCTCAAACTATTTTTTTACTTTTTCTCTAACCTTTAGCAGTATATCAAGTCTCATTCTTTGAAGCTTTTGCTGAACGGGCTTGCATTATGGCTTTATAGGAAGCTTGTGCACCACAATATCCATATTTAAACCCAGCATATCTTGGTATGTCCATGCAAATACATCTTTGAATTCTAGAAGTAGCTCTACCAAATTCTGTCTAACCTTTAATGATAAAATAGCACCGATCTTCACCTCTTTCCTTTCTTCCTCGGTTCCCAAATTCAAGACTTCTAACTCTTTTTGATGTGGCAGGATCTGTTTCTCCTCACTTGCCATCAGTCTCAAAAATTCATCTGGAACCTCATATTCTACCTTGTCATCTTTTTCATCGATTTCTGCTGAGCACATGGGTTGTTCAAAATCTACCCTGAGATTAGATTCATAATCATTCATACAATTAATGTTAAGGGGCTTGCACGAGTTTTGAAAATATGTATTGGGAATAGAAATGAATAATTTACGTAATGAATACATAATGAATAAATAATGATGAAATGAATGTTATGACAATTGAGAAAGAAATATAGAAAGTATCTTTTTTCATTGAAAGCAAATAAAAGTTGACATAGCCGCCCTTTTACAAAGGATCCCTATTGCTCTCGGGCAAAAACAACAGGGTGGTTATGAGCATTACTTTGATTTGGACCTAAAAACTAAAGGCACGTCCACACTGGTACAATTGTCAAGCTTTTCTCCCAGGAAGCACAGGAAAATTTTGGCCAAAGGCTGGACAGTCTTATTACCCTCAAAGATCACATTGACATCCATCACTTCCAAAGCTTCACTGATTAGCTCTTCGTCGAGGAACTTCTCATTCTCTTGGTTGGCTTCTTGTACCTTTAATTCGGGGTTCACTATTCTGCCGAACACGAGGACACTTTTAATGTCGACGTAATTTATAGGCTTCTATAGGATGTCTTTCCCTTTGAGCCGAGCCTTCCTTTGTTCTTCTTTGTTTTTCCACTCTTGCTTTCTTTGCAGCAAATTGGGCTTATAACCTAGACCAAAACGATCATTCTTGTTATGACACCTTTAACTCACAAGCGTCCTTGCAGATTTCTTCCCAAGCCTTTTTCCTTTATTTGCTCTAGAGTCTCCGCCATCGCCATCTTGGTACAGTTTGATAGCCTATAGCATGGAATCTTGTTCCCTTCGTCTATGAAGGTAGCTTTGACGAATTCCAAGTCCCTAAAGGCACATTGCACTGCCACCTCATCGGTCGACCGAAGCCATGATGTCTTATTTAGCATTAATCGTGACTAGTTTCCCTTCAATAACAAACTTCAATTTTTGGTGTAGAGACGAAAGAATAGCTCCAGCAGAGAGTATCCATGGCCTTCCTAAGAGAAAGTTGTAGGACGGCCGGATATCCATCACCACAAAGCCAATAGTTGTAACCATTTTTTCTTTTATATTGCCTAGATGCTTTTATTACTTTCCTACATGTGCATACTGTTCACAGATGAGAACTTAAACCAGTCGGGCATCGAATCGATATCCAATTGGACACAACCGCAATCTAGGGACTAAATTGCAATTTTAGCAATATACAGGGACTTTACCAAATTTTATGTTACCATCCTTTAATTATATACATTCCATGCTTAAATTTTGAAAATCAACTTAATATGATCATCCATGCTCATTCAATTCGAAAGACAAAACCCAGGGACTAAAATGAAAGAAACCAAATCTGCCTTTCCATGACATTAATAGAATTAACAGACCCCATATCGATACGCTAAGGCCCGTATTGATACGACATTGCAAACTCATTTTGGTACGACGAGCACCATACCGGTACGCCACATCGAATATAAAAATCCCATTTAATTTCTTAATACACCGTACCGATACGGTCATCCAGTGTTTCGATACGCGGGCTCGTTCCAAATAGTGAGATTCCAATAACCATAAAGCGTATCGAAACGCCTATACCCATACCGAAACACCCTGTCCAAAATTGCCTAGCCGTACAGATATGGTCCCCCGCGTATCGGTACGCCTGGGCCTGTAATGTCAAAGTTAGCTGGTTTTTCACTCGAATCTAGATGCATTTGGGTCCTAACAACTTGTATACATGCATACACACATTCATGAACATATAAACTCACATTCAAACCAAGGTTAAACGACCACATCAAACTCAAGCTCCCAAAGGCCCACTCTAGAGGTATGCTTCCTAACCCACTTTACCAAACATGCCAAAATGCAAATTTAAGTTATTCACAACATAAGCAGCATGTCAACACAACCAAATTAGCATAATAGACTTGCTCACCATCACAACGTGGAAATCAACAAGGAAGCGTTAGATGCATACCTAAGCAACCAATCATCCAAAATTACAAGCAAGGGTTAACATCAAACCATCCTCAAAATCCAGCATAGGAACATACTCAAAATCCATAAGGAAACAAAACTACAACTCACAAAAACCATAGCGAACACATTACCTTATTGACCGAAATATAAACTGAGTCCATACTCAAACTTGTAAATGTCCTTGGATCTCTTAGACTTGCCTCTTGTTGCTCCCAAACCTTAATGCTCTACACCATTAGGAAAAAGAGAGCATAGCACACTTGCTTAGTGAGGATGCTCATACAACAATGATGCATTTAAAACCAATTGAAAACCAAATGTTTGTTTTCCAAAACACATGCTTACAACCAAAGCATTTCTTCATGATTCCAACCGAATCAAAACATGATAACCATTATGCAACACCATGTACATTCCATGCTTAAATCTCCAAAACATTACATCATAAACCATGCTTAAATTCCAAAGCATTTAAAATAGGTTCGACACATGAACTTTCTCATATATTAGTATTTATAGTGACCCGGATAGACTACCTCTATCCTATATATATCAGATACACGTATCTCTCATACCTTGCCTAGTTAAACCGCAAGATTTGACACCCTTGCCTAGTTAAACCGCAAGATTTGACACCCTTGCCTATTTAAACCGCAAGATTTCACCCTTGCCTAGTTAAATCGCAAGTGTACCGACCTTGCCTAGTTAAACCGCAAGATCACCATCAAGTTGGGTTGCCTAGTTAAACCGCATGCCCCAAATGAGGTCCCCCAACAGTCCGAGTGGCTTTGTTAAACCACTATACCTCAAGGACCCATGGCCACGATCGATTTTGTTCATATTTTATAGTGCACTTTTAATCTTATGGCATGCCAACTATATCCAATTGTTTTCTCACCATGTCACATAGCCAATATACCATTTACAAACCATTTACTTACTATTTTACAATGCATTGCACAAAACATCACATATGCAAATCTCATTGCCAATGCAACAATACCATTCCCAACCGGGATGAAAACCATATCTCACTAGCATTTAATATACTTTTAAGCCCCTGCATATGTACTCAAAATCAAGCATTTCCAGTAAGTAATTCATACCATGTTTATCACCAAAACATGCAAACAACATGCTCATATCCAAGCCGATATTCAAGAGAAAAATAAGGGAAACTTACTTTCGATCTTAGGTAAGTGTCTCACGCTTACCCTAAACTCCCAACAACCTTTACGAACCTTTGTAAAGCATTTAAAACTAGTTTCCACTCATCGATACGCTTTGCCTTCCTTGCTAAATCGATACAAGCTCCTGGCAAGCAACAAAACAACGTCAAACTTCTTCTCCTTGATTAACCCCTGTTTTAAACACATAAAACCAGAGGATAAATGCATCATTATGCATTCAAACCACTGCCTCGAAGCAAACCCTACAACTCTCAGGTTGCCCACTTAGAAACTATCCGAAACAAGCCGAAATCATCATCAAACATTTCCAAAACTTAACCTAGCCATAAAACAATGACTCAACCCATCAATCAACATCAATTAACGTCCAAAAACCCTTTCCCAACATCCTTTTACTTCCAGCAAAGATTAAACTCAAATATCATAAAAAAACTCAAATTTAATAACCTAAATAATTAGAGATCCAAGAGTTTCGAGATTCTATTGATAAAAACAACTTATCAACAACATAATACATCCAAAATATGTATTAAGTCAATCTTAAACACTGGAATCAGATCCACTTCAAAAATTACCATGTTACATTAATTTTACCCAATTTACTCAATCAAACATTGATAAATCATTAAAATCAGTTTACAATCAATAAATCAAGGTCAAATAGTTGGGAATTTCAGTAAAGAACCATACAATAGAGGAGATCATGGAGCTTACCCCTATTGTGAGATTTCTCCCTCAATTGGTTTGATAAAAGCTAAGAAAACACAAGATTTATATGAGATTTTGTAAAAACAATATTAATTAATCAATTACCAATCATAAAAACAAGTTAAAAGACTTCTCACCTCTGGATTTTGATGAAAACTTGAGTGTTTGTCTGAGGAGAGAGTGGAGAGAAAAGTTACGTGAATTTTCTTTAAAGAACTTAACTAACTTTTTAACTAAAATTCGTTTTTAATTAACTTTAAAACACATGATAAAATATCTTTAATTAAGGGAGAAATCATCAGAAAAAAACTTGGTAAAATAGCTCCTTAAAGATTCTAAGAATTTGACCCTTTTCATGTTAGTCACCTTTAAAAACAATTTTCAAAACTTGCATTTTGGTCACCAACCCAAAATGTTCGATTTCCAAATCTAATTTTCCAAAATTGATTTCACCATTCTACTTAATATAATTAATAATGAGTTTAGAATATTTTTCCTAAATTTTATCACCTTCAAAATATTTAAACCAATTTAATCTCTAAATAGACCCTAAACTCTAATACCGGTCTACCGGACCTTCAAACCAACCTTTAAAACATCTAAGCCCAAAACCGGGGTGTTACAAATCTCCCCCACTTAAGAAATTTCATCATCAAAATTACCTAGAGGAAACAAATGTGGAAATTGCTCCATCATATCCGCCTTGATTTCCCAAGTGGCTTCCTCTACACCTCAGTGTCGCCACAAGACCTTCACAAGCTCAATCGTTTTACCACGAAAAATGTAATACCCCAATTTTTGGTTAGTGGCTAAATTGAAAAAATTTAAAAGTTTGTGGCTTTAGTTCAGTGACTAAAATGTAAAAATTCAAAGATTGGTGACAAAAGTGAAAAGTTAGGAAAAGTATAGGGACCAATATGGTAATTTTCCCAATAATTATTTTTATGGCAAAAGTGAATAGTTCATCGCGGTATGAGAATTTTGGTGAGAATCAGATTTTTGGTACGGGATTTGTGTAAAAAGCTATAAAGGGGATAAGTTTTGAAAATTAGATCGGATGATCATTCGAGCTCAGAAAATTATGAAAATTTGATGGGAGTCTTAGATAGACTAAAGAAAGATGGTGATAAGTTTTGGAATCATTTTGATTCGATTTGGATTCGATTCTATACAGTACTTGAGTAAATAGGGGATAATGGCATTTTTGAAGATATCAAGATTCATTAATGGCATTTTGGTCATTTTGCCCTTATTTTTTATATTAAATTGATTATTTTGGATAAAATAATACAAGTGTTGTGATCCTATTGGTCATAACTAATGGGCAAATTGGTCATTACACTATTAGTAGAGATTTTTATATTGGATTTTTAAGAATAAAATGCCATTTGTCCTTATAATTAAATGAAGAAAAGCTAGAAATTTCTCCATCATCTTCCTCCATTTTCGAACACCATAGAAAAGGTAAGAGATAATTTTTTATTAAATTTTTATTAAGATTGAGTTGGTTTTTGGATTTTGATGTGAAATAGAGAATTGATCACCATTAAATTCTCTTTCATGTGGTATAATTCTTGAGAAGTTTCCATGTTTATATGTTGAGTTTGGGAGTTAGGGTTTATGAAGGAAAAGTTGATATGTTGAGTTTTATGGATTGTTTTGATTAAATATGGTGTTGTGATGTTGTTTCAAGCATGAAAATAGTGAATTTTCTATGTTTTGGTTGTTAGGTGATTTTTGGGAAAATTGAAAAATTAGGGGAAATTCTTGCAAAAATTTTATTTGAAGGGGAAATGATGTTAGAAGCTTGAGTATGTTGTGTAGAAGTTAAAAACATGCTTGAATCAAGTTGGAAAGTTAGGATAAAGTGACCACTTGTATTCGGCTAAGTGAAGAAATTGGGGGGAAATTTTTGGAAAATTTTCCTAAGCTTGGAAATGATGTAAGGATGATTTTGTAAACTTTAGAAAGTCATTTGGACTAATATGGAAGGTTATGAAGTAATAAGGACTAAGCTATAAATTTTGGAAAGTTTAAGGACTTAGTTGTTAAACTTGTTGTTGGAGTGTATTGTGATGGAAAAATCAAGGTTAGTGATTAAAAGGTTGAGTTTGAAGTTTAGATAGAATTTGGGGACCAAATTGTGGTTTCGGCAAATTTAAGGATTAAATGTGAATTTTTAAAGTTTGGGTCCTCAAGTGTAAAGAATGAAGAATGTGAGGTTTTGAGTTGGAAATAATGGTTTGAAGCTTAAAAAGAGTCTTTAGGACTGAAATGAAAATTTTGGGAATTTTGAAGAATTAATAGAAATATTCTTCCTAATGTGTATTAATGTTAGTAAGATACAAACATGTATTTTGAATGCTCTGTGTTGTTGTAATGTTGTGTAGATCGTAATCGTGATCAAACTCGTGATTTGAATAAAGCAGTTGGTAAGGAAAAAGTTCAAGAATAAGGTCGAAGGTGATTGTACAGCTTGTTAAGTTACTAGTGAGGCAAAGGTGAGTGCATTCTACTTACTCTGTTTATGAAATGAGAAAGACTGGTGATAAGTCATTCTCGATTAATAAAAGAAAAGGATTTGAATTATTATTCAATGATTTTGAAATGCTTTATGAATTATTTTTGGGTTTGAACTTCCCAATGTATATTTTTACATATTGAAGTGATTATCTTGATCCATTGATATTACCGAAAATGAATGAAATGTTCATAGTAGTAAATTATTTGAAAGCCCATTGTATAATTATTGAGTCTTAGTATATTGGCATGCCAAAGAGGTGGAGTATATTAATATGATATTACTGTCAAGTACAGTAATGAGACAGTGAGATGTGTTCTACGGCTATGACCTATTGGTTAATACTGCTGTTAAGTTACGGCTGTGATATAGTGAGTTGTGTTCTACAACAATTACCTATTATTATTAGTGGTACCGTTAAGTTACGGTAGTGTTTACAGTGTTACACTGACATTGATACATTGGTATTGATACATTGATATCAATACATCGATACATTGATACATTGTTTTATTAATGGCACAACTAAATAGTTGTTGTCGGGCACATGTGCATACTCATCATTGACTCGCATACCATGTATTCTCATCCATATTACATTGGGCTATATTGATATGGAAAGTGAATTATAATGGATCAAATCGATATAACCTGTATTGTATTATATATATGAACATTGAGATTGTTACATGCTAGTTTTATGATTTCCAAATCCTTTTTGATATTTATAATTTTTGTACTCTAATTGTTTCTTATCATTATTTTACTATGGAATGTTTTAAATATTTTACATTGCCTCACTAAGTTTATACTTAGCGTGTGAGTGTTTCACACGTAGGTAAAAGAAAGTAAGGAGTAAGGAGCTGCAAGTGGAGACACCATCTATTTTGGAGACGGTATATCATTATCATTAAGACATCTCCGATGTCCCTCTTTGATATTATTAGTTGGCATGTCTCTTATGAATATTATGAGTTATTATGATATGAAAATGTTTTAAGTGAATGTAAAATTTTAAACGTGAATATGGATATTTAGAGTGAATATTATTAGTTAAATATGTTTGAAATCGTATTTTATTAACTTTTCAAATGATTTTTAATTTAGGCAATTTTTAGGGAGTTTAATTAATTATATGTATTAGAACTAAACTGCCATGTTGCTGCCTAAATCTAGGTTTGGATTAAACTCAGAAAAATGAGTTTTAAATTTTACACGATTGAATATTCTTTTAGAAAATGGTAAATTATTTATATTTGAATGAAGCAAAATTTTACCAATTTTGAAATAAGAACCATTGTACAAATGTCATGTGACATCTCTAACTCGTATTCAGTGATGGATACGAGTAAGGGGTGTTACATTTAATGGTATCAGAGCTACAAGTTTAGCCGATTCTCGGTTGAACTTAAAGTTGTTTTGAGTTGAAAAGTGTATACATGCAGCTATAATATCAATATTACTGATATGATGTTTATGAAATTGATGGATGTCACTTCTTACTAACGTAGTTATGTGGTTATAGATGTCTGAATTAGGGAGTTATAGACAAGCTATAGAACGAGAAATGTCCGTAGGAGCTGGTAGTGGTAGTAATGGGATTAATAATAATCTCCCGGCCCAGTCAGGACAAGGAGGAGCACATGCACAACAGGGAATGCCTGTGCAGGATCAAGGAACTTTTCTTCAGGCATTGGAAACAGTTCTGACGCGTTTCCAGCCACAAGCTCCTCCTGCTCCCCGTATGACAATTGCTAAGGAATTAAAAAGTTTGGGAGCACCTGGATTTAAGGGAGATTCAGGTGATGGTCCAGTGGCTGCGGATATATGGTTAAATGATTTAAAGATCATGCTTGACGGATTCTGTTGTTCTGACATGGATAAATTGGATGGAGTTGTTTCATTGCTGCGAGGTCATGCTAGATTTTGGTGGACCAATGCTACAATGCATGTTCCATCGGAGCGAGTTACCTGGCAATTCTTTTTGGAGGAATTCAATAATAAATATATTGGAGACCAGTTCATCCGGGAGATGAAACAACAATTCCTCAACCTGAAGCAAAGAAACCAGACTATCTATGAATATGAGTGTGAATTCAACAAGTTGAGCCGGTTTGCAGCATAATTGATCCCTACCGAAAAGGATCAATATGATTATTTTATTGAAGGCCTAAATAGGAAACCCAAGGAAATGTTAGTGGCATTGAACCTGTCTACTTTTCAAGAGGTGGTGAATCGAGCTAAAGCAATGGAACGTGCCTATTCGGAACATGAGGACGCGACAAAGCAGACTTCGTAATCTAATAAGAGACCAGGAACATTTTCAGCTCCTTTCTCATCGAAGAGGAGTAAAGGTTGTTCTTGGTATAAGAATAAATTTGGATCTTCTCGAAAAGGAGGCTATACTAGAGGAAACAAGCAGGCTCATACAGTTAATTCTGGTGCTGGTTCATCATTCCAATTTAGAACTCAACCGTGTGATATTTGTGGTAAACGTCATTCAGGCACATGCTGGATGGTGACGGGAGCATGCTTACATTGTGGAAAGATGGGTCATTTTATCAGAGATTGTCCTCAGAAATTTGGAGAGAAATCTGTACAAATAGAAAGATCTGTAGTGATGCCACCGAGAGGCAGAGGAAAAAGCGGATCGGGAAAACCATCTGAGTCGATTTTACAAGCATAAAAGTGCTCACTAGCTCGAGTTTATAATATACGGACTAGTGAAGACCGGGATGACTCGAAAATTATTACAGGTACATTCTATCTTCAAGATAAGCATATATTAGTTTTGATTGATCCTGGTTCTACGCATTCGTATGTTAGTACCAAGTTAGTTGGAGATAGAGATATTCCATTAGAGCCTATCTCTAGTGATGTAGTGGCAACAAATCCTTTGGGTCAAAATGCGAGAGTAAGTAGAATATGTAGAAATTGTCCGATTAAGGTGCAAGGAGCAAAGTTTCAGGCAAACCTAATAGATTTACCTTTCGAAGAATTTGAAGTGATATTAGGCATGGATTGGTTATCTTTCTACCATGCCATTGTGGATTGTTGCTTAAAGCGATTAATCTTGGAGAATTCGGAAGGTGAGGAGATAATAGTAGTGGGAGAAAGGATGAATCCTTTATTTAATGTGATTTTAGCAGTTTCTGCAAAGAAGATGCTATTCGAAGGCTGTCAAGCTTTCTTAGCAAATATGGTGGACACTCGAACTGTTGGAATTAAGTTGGAAGATATTCCTACTGTTCGAGAATATCCAGATGTTTTTCCTGATGAGTTACCTGGATTACCCCCTGATCAGGAAGTAGAATTCAAAATATAGGTGTTACCTGGTATTGCACCCATATCGATGGCCCCATATAGAATGGCGTCAGCGGAGCTTCAAGAGTTAAAGGCGCAATTGCAAGAATTATTGGATCGGGGTTTTATAAGGACAAGTGTGTCACCTTGGGGTGCACCAGTGTTATTTGTGAAAAAGAAAGACGGATCTATGTGACTATGCATAGATTATCGTCAACTAAACAAGGTGACCGTGAAGAATAAGTATCCTTTTCCAAGGATCGATGATCTTTTTGATCAATTAAAAGGTGCAGAGATGTTTTCTAAAATTGATCTTCGATCTGGGTATCATCAATGAAAGATTAAGGAAAAAGATATTTCAAAGACGGCTTTTCGAACACGGTATGGACACTATGAGTTCATAGTGATGCTGTTCGGATTAACGAATGCTTCTGCAGCATTCATGGATCTGATGAATCGAATTTTTCAACCATATTTGGGTCAATTTGTAGTGGTATTTATTGATGACATCTTAGTCTATTCGAAGACAAAGGAGGAACGTGATACTCATCTTCGTTTTGTTCTTCAGATTCTCCAAGAAAATAAACTATATGCTAAGCTATCAAAATGTGAATTTTGGTTATCAGAAGTTACTTTTCTTGGCCATGTTGTTTCGGCAGAGGGGATAAGAGTAGATCCCAAGAAAGTACAAGCCATAGTGGAATGGAAAGTTCTGAAGAATATTTCTGAAATTCAAAGTTTCTTGGGATTGGCTGGTTATTATCAAAGATTTGTAAAGAATTTCTCAATGATTGCCTCCCCGCTAACCAAGCTGTTGAGGAAGGATATGCCATTTATTTGGATAGACCAGTGTCAGGAAAGTTTTGAAGCATTGAAGAGAATTTTAACTAAAGCTCCAAATTAGTATATCCAGAATCGAGTAAAGATTTTATGGTGTATAGTGACGCATCTCATAATGGATTGGGATGTGTACTCATGCAAGAAGGAAACATAGTGGCTTATGCTTCTAGACAGCTTAAGACACATGAGAGGAATTATCCTACCCATGATTTAGAGTTGGCAGCGGTTGTATTTGCTTTAAAGCTATGACGTCATTATATATATGGAGAATGATGCTATATCTATATAGATCATAAAAGTTTAAAGTACCTGCTAACTCAAAAGGAGTTAAATTTAAGGCAGAGAAGGTGGATCGAGCTTCTAAAAGATTATGATGTGGTTATTGACTACCATCCAGGAAAACCAAACATAGTAGCTGATGCCCTCAGTAGAAAGACCTTTGCCGCCTTGAGAGCTATAAATGTGAGGCTAGCATTGAAAGAAAATGGTGTTTTAATTGCTGAGTTAAGTTTAAGGCCTGCTTTAGTAGATCGAATAAAGGAGCTTCTGAGAAGAGATATGGAATGTTTGTCAAGATTCAAACAAGTCGAAAATGGCGAGACCAAAGAATTTGAAGTTAAGTCTGATGGATGTTTGTATTATCGAGGAATAATTGTTATTCCTGAAGATGCAGAGTTGAAGAGAGAACTTCTTTTTTAAGCACATTATAGTCCTTTGACTATGTATCCAGGTGGAAACAAGATGTATCAAGACCTAAAGAGCCGATATTGGTGGTCAGGAATGAAAAGAGCTATATCTGAGTTTGTTTCGAAGTGCTTAACATGTCAGCATGTAAAAGCAGAGCATCAAGTGCCTTCTGGTTTATTGCAACCAATTTCCATTCCTCTGTGGAAATGGGAACGAGTAACCATGGATTTTGTGACAGGGCTACCTTTGACTCCAAGTAAGAAAGATTCAATTTGGTAATCGTTGATTGATTGACTAAGTCAGCATATTTCATTCCTGTCCGGACTTATTTCTCTATAGATAAATATGCTAAATTATATATTAAGGAAATATTTCGGCTTCGTGGAGTACCAGTCTCGATTGTTTCTGATAGAGATCCAAGGTTTACTTCTAGATTTTGGAAGTCTTTACATACATAAAGCTCTGGGTACTCGGCTTAATTTTAGCACAGCTTTTCACCCTCAAATAGATGGACAATCAGAGCGAACCATTCAAATTTTTTTTAGGATATGTTGAGGGCCTGTGTGATTGAATTCCAAGGGTCATGGGAGAAATACTTGTCGTTAGCGGAATTTTCTTATAATAACAGTTATCAAGCAAGTATCAAAATGGCACCGTAGTATGAAGCCTTGTATGGAAGAAGGTGCAGGACTCCTTTGAATTGGTACGAGTTAACAGATCGGGATGTTTTGGGACCTGATCTAATTAGAGGAGCCGAAGATAAAGTAAAGCTCATACAAGATAACCTCAAGATAGCCACCGATCGACAGAAAGCTTATGCAGATTTGAAAAGAAAAGAAATTGAATTCCAAGTTGGTGATAAAGTGTTTCTCAAAGTATCACCTTGGAAAAAGATATTGCATTTTGGATGAAAGGGAAAGCTGAGTCCGAGATTTTTGGAAAATTTTCCTAAGCTTGGAAATGATGTAAGGATGATTTTGTAAACTTTAGAAAGTCATTTGGACTAATATGGAAGGTTATGAAGTAATAAGGACTAAGCTATAAATTTTGGAAAGTTTAAGGACTTAGTTGTTAAACTTGTTGTTGGAGTGTATTATGATGGAAAAATCAAGGTTAGTGATTAAAAGGTTGAGTTTGAAGTTTAGATAGAATTTGGGGACCAAATTGTGATTTTGGCAAATTTAAGGATTAAATGTGAATTTTTAAAGTTGGGGTCCTTAAGTGTAAAGAATGAAGAATGTGAGGTTTAGAGTCGGAAATAATGGTTGGAAGCTTAAAAAGAGTCTTTAGGACTGAAATGAAAATTTTGGGAATTTTGAAGAATTATTAGAAATATTCTTCCTAATGTGTATTAATGTTAGTAAGATACTAACATGTATTTTGAATGCTATGTGTTGTTGTAATGTTGTGTAGATCGTAATCGTGATCAAACTCGTGATTTGAATAAAGCAGTTGGTAAGGAAAAAGTTCAAGAATAAGGTCGAAGGTGATTGTATAGCTTGCTAAGTTACTAGTGAGGCAAATGTGAGTGCATTCTACTTACTCTGTTTATGAAATGAGAAAGACTGGTGATAAGTCATTCTCGATTATTAAAAGAAAAGGATTTGAATTATTATTAAATGATTTTGAGATGCTTTATGAATGATTTTTGGGTATGAACTGTCCAATGTATATTTTTACATATTGAAGTAATTATCTTGATCTATTGATATTATCAAAAATGAATGAAATGTTCATAGTAGTAAATTATTTGAAAGCCCATTGTATAATTATTGAGAGTCTTGGTATATTGGCATGCCAAAGAGGTGGAGTATATTAATATGATATTACTGTCAAGTACGGTAATGAGACAGTGAGCTGTGTTTTACGGCTATTATTAGTGATATCGTTAAGTTGTGGTAGTGTTTACAGTGTTACACTAACATTGATATCAATACATCGATACATTGATACATTATTTTATTAATGGCACAACTAAATAGTTGTTGTCGGGCACATGTGCATACTCATCATTGACTTACATACCATGTATTCTCATCCATATTACATTGGGCTATATTGATATGGAAAGTGAATTATAATGGATCAAATCGATATAACCTGTATTGTATTATATATATGAACATTGAGATTGTTACAGGCTACGAAAAAGGGAATGGTTTGACAAGTTAGTTTTATGATTTCCAAATCCTTTTTTATATTTATAATTTTTGTACTCTAATTGTTTCTTATCATTATTTTACTATGGAATGTTTTAAATATTTTACATTGTCTCACTAAGTTTATACTTAGCTTGTGAGTGTTTCACGCGTAGGTAAAGAACGTAAGGAGTAAGGAGCTGCAAGTGGAGACACCATCTATTTTGGGGACGGTATATCATTATCAGTAAGACATCTCCGATGTCCCTCTTTGATATTATTAGTTGGCATGTATCTTATGAATATTATGAGTTATTATGATATGAAAATGTTTTAAGTGAATGTAAAATTTTAAACGTGAATATGGATATTTAGAGTGAATATTATTAGTTAAGTATGTTTGAAATTATATTTTATTAACTTTTCAAATGATTTTTAATTTAGGCAGATTTTAGGCAGTTTAATTAATTATATGTATTAGAACTGAACTGCCATGTTGCTGCCTGAATCTAGGTTTGGATTAAACTCAGAAAAATTAGTTTTAAATTTTGCGCGATTGAATATTCTTTTAGAAAATGGTAAATTATTTATATTTGAAAGAAACAAAATTTTACCGATTTTGAAATGAGAACCATTGTACAAATGTCATGTGACATCTCTAACTCGTATTCAGTGATGGATACGGGTAAGGGGTGTTACAAAAAACCTTACTGCTAGAATCAAGGATCTCTATCGGTTCCTTATCGTAGGACAAATTCGGCGTCAACTCTATATGCTCCACCTGCATAACATGCGAAGGATTCGACCAATACCTCCGTAGCATAGATACATGGAACACATCATGTATTTTTCCCCAGCTCGGGAGGCAATCTCGACTGATAAGCCACAGGACCTACATGCTCAATAACCTCGTACGGTCTAATAAACCTCGAACTAAGCTTACCCTTATGTCCAAATATCATCACCTTTTTTCCATGGTGACACTTTCAAGAATACACGATCGCCCACCGCATATTCAATTTCCCCATGCTTCAACTCCACATTAGACTTATGCCGATCTGTAGCTACTTTCAAGAGATCATACACAAGCTTTACCTTTCCATCCGTGTCCTTCAACACATTCGGTAAGGTAACATGTTTTTTCTTACCTCAGCCTAACATAAAGGCGTACGACACCTCTGACCATACAACGCCTCATATGGTGCAATCTGTATACTCGTCTGGTAGCTATTGTTAATGCAAACTCAACTAAAGGTAAATGCTTCTCCCAGGTTCCTTGAAACTCGATAATGCAACACCTTAGCATATCCTCCAAAACCTGAATAACCCGCTCAGACTGTCCATCTGTCTGAGGGTGATACGCGATGCTGAAACTCAACCTTGACCCAAAGCCTGGTGCAAAATTTTCTAGAACCTTCTATAAACCTCAGATCTCTATCAGATACAATGGACTTAGGTACCCCGTGCAAGCGCACAATCTGAGCAATATACAGATTTTCTAGTTTGTCCAAAGTATCTTTCGTGTGCACTGACAAGAAATGTGCACACTTCATAAACCGATCAAAAATCACCCAAATGGAATCCTTTTTAGCTGGTGTCAACGGCAGCCCCATCACAAAATCCATGGTGATTCTCTCCCATTTCCACTCCAAAATTTTCAGCGGTTGCAACAACCCGGATGGAAACTGATGTTCAGCCTTTTCTCGCTGACACACTATACACTTGGAAACAAACTCGGCCACATCCTTTCTCAACCCAACCCAGTAGTATGCCTCCTTCAACCCACGATACATCTTAACACTATCGGGATGCATAACAAAAGGACTAGAGTGTGCCTCCGTCAAAATAGTGTGCCTCAACTCCAAATTATCCGGAACCACTATTCAACCCTTGAAACACAAAACTCCATCATCATCAAAATGAAAATCCGTCGGATTACCCTCCGATATGTCCTTAACATTTTCAACCAAAGAATCATCATACGGTTGTTTAGCTTTGATCAATTGTGACATTGTAGGCTTAACTTGCAATTCGGCTAACAAACTACCTTCCTGTGTCATACTCAACCTTGCAAACATAGCTCTAAGCTCAACCACAACCTTACGACTCAATGCATCTGCAACCACATTGACTTTACCAGGATGATACTCAATTGTCAAGTCATAATCCTTAAGCAACTCCAACCATCTACGTTGCCTAAGATTCAAATCTTTCTGAGACATCAAATACTTCAAACTCTTATGGTTCGTGAAAACAACACATTTCTCACCATAAAGATAATGTCTCCATATTTTCAAAGCAAAAACCACAACTACAAGCTCCAGATCATGAGTTGGATAGTTGCGCTCATGAATTTTCAACTGCCTCGACGCATAGGCCACAACCTTACCATCTTGCATTAGCACACATCCCAATCCAACATATGACACACCGCTATAAACCACAAACTCCTTTCCCGATTCCAGTTGAATCAACACAGGAGCATGTGTCAAAACCTCCTTCAACTTCTCAAAACTATGCTGCTGTCATTTTGTCCACACATAAGGAACATTATTTTGCAATAGTTTTGTCAACGGTGCTGCAATACTCGAAAACCCCTCAACAAAATGGTGATAATAACCAGCCAACCCAAGAAAACTACACACCTCCGATACAGATTTAGGTTGCTTCCAATTTAGAATAGCCTCAATTTTCTGTGGATAACAAGGATACCTTCCGCGGAAACCACATGCCCAAGGAACATTACTTCCTTAAGCAAAAACTTGCACTTGCTCAGCTTAGCATACAACTGATTATCCTTCAACACTTGTAACACGATTTGCAAATGACGATCATGTTCCTCCTCGGTACGCGAGTACACGAGAATATCATCAATGAACACCTTAACAAACTAGTCAAGATATTCATGGAACACCCTATTCATCATATCCATGAACGCAACCAGGGCATTTGTCAAACCAAAAGGCATAACCAGAAACTCATAATGCCCATACCTCGTACGGAATACGGTCTTATGCACATCTTAATCCTTAACCTTCAGTTAATAATGCCCTAATCTCAAATCTAGCTTAGAAAACACTGATGCCCCACGAAACTGATTGAACAAGTCATCAATCCGCAGTAACAGATACTTGTTCTTCATCATTAACTTATTCAACTGTCGGTAATCAATACACATAGGCATCGTACCATCCTTTTTCTTTACAAAGAGAACAGGAGCACCCCAAGGAGAAACACTTGGTCGAATGAACCAATGATCCAACAACTCCTGAAGCTATGACTTCAACTCCTTCAATTCCTTCGGTGTCATCCTATAAGGAGCAATGGACACCGATATCGTACCCACAAACAATTCAATACCGAACTCTACCTCTCTATCCGGAGGTAAACCCGGCAAGTCTTCAGGAAAAACCTTTAAAAAATCACAAACAGCCCGAATGTCCTGCACTAGAGCACCCTTAGCTTCAGAATTCATCACAATAGCCAAAAAAGCTTGGCAACCTCCTTACATTATCTTTTCCGCCTGGGTAGCCGAAAACAACATTAGACAAGAACCTTACATTCTCGCCAACCACCACAACTTCATAATTGTCAGCTAACCTCAAAGAAATCCTTTTGGATTCACAATCCACAATTGTTTTGTGCTTACTCAACCAATCCATACCCAAAATGATATCAAAACCATGGAATGGCAACTCCATCATATCTGCGGCAAACTCATGACCTTGCACAACCAAAGGACACCGCCTATACAGCTTTCTAGTAGTAACCATCTCACTAAAGGAACTGTTACTAACATACCAACATCAAGGATATTAACAGAAACATTCAATAATGATGCATGTTCACTGAATATGTATGAATGAGTAGACCCCGAATCAATCAAAGATAAAAATGACAAGGATTGCAAAGTAAAGGTACCTGCGATCATATTCGTGTTATTACGACCCTCACGGTGAGCAAAAACCTGAGCCGATCTGCCACCCTTCGATCTTACCACTGCGGCATGAGCCAAACCTCTCTGACCATCCTCGCACCTCTGAAAATTACCCCTGCCACGACCTCGGCCACTTGCAAGTGTAGCAACTTGTGCCGGTGTATCCCTCACAGCTCGAGGACAATCATGCTTCAAGTGATCTGCCGATCCACAAATCCAACAACCCCCAGCATTACCCCAGCACATACTCGTATGGCACCTACCGCATATCTCATACTCCACTACAACACGAGCTCCCTTGGAACCTTGGCCAACTCTACCACCACGCCTGTGATCTGGCCTATGTCTCTTGTCCCTGAACTTCCTACTCTGCCTCCTAGAATAGCTAGAGTCAGCCACTCTCTTACCCAAACTTGCACCTGCAGCCTGAACTGGTACACCCAAGGACTACTCGATATCCTTGGCCCGGTTGACCAACACATCAAAATCTGTGTAATCCATACCCAGGTGATACGTCTTAATGTCCTTAACAAGACCATAACGGAACCTGTCACATCTTTGTTGGTCATCAAGAACCAACTCCAAAGCATACTGGTTTAGGTGGACAAACTTTACCTCGTATTCAACAACAGACAAGCCACCATATGTCAACGCCATGAACTTGCGCTTCTTCATATCCAAATATTGGGTACCAAGGTACTTCTTCTTGAAAGCTCTTCGAAAGAACTCCCAAGTAACATCTGCCTCCGGAATGCCAGCAATGGTGGTCACCTACCAATGATATGCATCACCCTGCAATAGAGACACGGTGCACCCCAACTTGCACTCCTCATTGCATGCTATCTGATTCATGATGCGAATCATCTTTTCCAGCCAACGCTCGACTGCCTCAGGGCTCAAACACTAAAATTCTACACCTCTCAAACTCCTTAAACGCTCCAAAGGTAACCCCTAATTTGCCACCGTAGCTAGTGCGGTGCTTGAGCCTGCACTTCATCCATCGTTGCCTAGAAAGCCCTCGTTATTGCCTAAACTAACAGAGTGAAATCACCATATACAGGCATTTGGTAAACCTAGGGTACTTTACTCGCCCCAACGTCAACTGAAGGAACCATCGAAGGAGGAGGAGAAGGTAAAACATGAGGGGGATTCTCTTCTATCTCGTTAGTCTGCCCTACCCCGGCAATATTAGCCATCGATCGTGTCTCACGTCGAGCCATGCTATCAAAAGCATCAAAATTCATTAAAGCTAGGCTAGCATCAGGCAAGGATCCAAGACAACTTTTAAACGCATTTTAAAACCTCAGTAATAGGCAATGTGTCCCTAATTCATACCCCAACATGATATTAAACAATCACTGTTCAACTCGAACAACACCAGTTAATCAAACAATCAAAAAACAACATCCCAACTTTTTATAAACCTGGCTCTGATACCAACAAATGTAACCCCCTCGACCTGACCTAGTTGCAAGACTGAACCGAACAAGCTACATTAGGTTAATCGAAGTAAACTGGGAAGATGAGACCAAAACGTGACCATTTTTTTCTTTTATCTTGTCTAGATGCTTTATTACTTTCCTACATGTGCATATTGTTCACAAGTGAGAACTCAACCCAATCGGGCATCGAATCGATTCTAATTGGACACAACCACAATCTAGGGACTAAATTGCAATTTTAGCAATATACAGGGACTTTACCAAATTTTATGTTACCATCCTTTAATTATATATATTCCATGCTTACATTTCAAAAATCAACTTAATACGATCATCCATG
Source organism: Hibiscus mutabilis (assembly GCA_019671005.1). Classification (NCBI taxonomy): domain Eukaryota; kingdom Viridiplantae; phylum Streptophyta; class Magnoliopsida; order Malvales; family Malvaceae; genus Hibiscus; species Hibiscus mutabilis. Next base: position 37,444,293 of record CM033713.1, on the reverse strand, counting down.
CTCATTCAATTGGTAAGACAAGACCCAGGGACTAAAACGAAAGAAACCAAAACTGTCTTTCCATGACATTAACAGAATTAACAGACTTTGTATCGATACGCTAAGGCTCGTATCGATACGGTATTGCAAACTCATTTCGGTACGACGAGCACCGTACCGGTACGCCATATCCAATACAAAAATCCCATTTAATTTCTTAATACACCGTACCGATACTGTCATCCAATGTTTCGGGGCTCGTTCCAAAAACCATAAAGCGTATCAGAATGCCTATACCCATACCGAAACACCCTATCCAAAATTGCCTAGCCGTATCGATACGGTCCCCTGCGTATCGGTACACATGGGCCTGTAATGTCAAAGTTAGCTGATTTTTCACTCGAATCTAGATGCATTTGGGTCCTAACAACTTTCATACATGCATACACACATTCATGAACATATAAACTCACATTCAAACCAAGGTTAAATGACCACATCAAACTCAAGCTCTCGAAGGCCCACTCTAGAGGCATGCTTCCTAACCCACTTTACCAAACATGCCAAAATGCAAATTTAAATTATTCACAGCATAAGCAGCATGTCAACACAACCAACTCAGCATAATAGACTTGCTAACCATCACAACATGGCAATCAACAAGGAAGCTCTAGATGCATACCTAAGCATCCAATCATCCACAATTATAAGCAAGGGTTAACATCAAACTTAACAACATTAAACCATCCTCAAAATCTAGCATAGAATCATTGATACATGTATGCGGGGCTAAAATGATGCATTGTAGCCAAAGAGTTGAAGCTGTTTTATAAGTCTAGAATTTCAGCCGACTTGCATCGAATTTTCGGATGGGATCCGGGCACTTCTGAGTCTACATGTCTTCTTCAAACATACCCGTCTATCTCTTAGCTTTCCAACGCATCTTGAAACGCATAAATCCGACATCGGGAGCTCAAGTTATGTCCATTTTAGTGAAGACTATTCAAGCAGAAATCTCTATACGATTTTATCACGGGAAATATTATTTATTTTCAATAATTTTATTGATCATTTGTACTTAAATTTAATCTAGGATTCTTTATGAATATATTTAGATAATTTAGGATTAGATTTGTTATTTATTTATTAGTTTTTTAGGTTAGATAAAATATGTTTATTTATTTTATTATTATCTTTACTTTTCCTAATTTAAGTTGAACTCTTCATTTGTAGCCTATTTAAAGGCATATTTGCTTCATTAATAACAACATCCTGAGTTTATGAGTTGCAAAAACCTTTGGCCATGGGCCATTTTATTTTCAAGGTAGATAGATTTGCCTTGTTATTTTTCGTATCAGAAGTCTTCTTCAACGTAAGTTCGTTAAGTTCTTGTAATGGAGATCATCTTCACACTCTTGCTTGCCTAGGTAATTGCGTCTAGGAGGGTGGGTTAGAGCCGCTTGAGGTTGCTTGCTTAGATAATCGTGTCTAAGAGGGTGCCGAGGACAAAATATCCTACAACATCTATCTCATTCATCAGAGAGATTCGTGCCGTTTGTAGGTGTTTGCCTATTCAATTGCGATTAGAAGGGTGCCAAGGACAAATCTATCCAACACCGCCACCATCAAATTCATCCTATCTCATTTTCTACATCAAGATCATGCTTTATTATCGGTTTGTTGAACTTGGAGTTTGGGGTTTTCTCGGATCATATTAGTGAGTTTGCTAGATTAATTGTGATCTAGAAGGTTCCTAGATTTTGAGGTAATTCTTGGATCCTAGCTTTCGTATCAATTGATAATCAGAGCCTTGGTTTAGGTGTTTGAAACAATTATCTTTTATTGTTGTTTTAGTAGTTGAGAAAAAAGAAAAAATATATAATTCTCTATATAGATCCTAGTTTTAATATTTCATTCCTAGAGACATCTCAAGAGACTTGAAGGTTGTGATCAACAACTCTTAAGATTCGGGACGAATCGTTTTCAACAGGGGGAGAATGATACATGTATGCGGGGCTAAAATGATGCATTGTAGCGAAAGAGTTGAAGCTGTTTTATAAGTCTAGAATTTCAGCCGACTTGCATCAAATTTCGGATGGGATCTGGGCACTTCTGAGTCTACATGTCTTCTTCAAACATATTCGTCTGTCTCTTAGCTTTCCAACGCATCTTGAAACGCATAAATCCGACATCGGGAGCTCAAGTTATGTCCATTTTAGTGAAGACTGTTCGAGCAGAAATCTCTATACGGTTTTATCACGGGAAATATTATTTATTTTCAATAATTTTATTGATTATTTGTACTTAAATTTAATCTAGGATTCTTTATGAAGATATTTAGATGATTTAGGATTAGATTTATTATTTATTTATTAGTTTTTTAGGTTAGATAAAATATGTTTATTTATTTTATTATTATCTTTACTTTTCCTAATTTAAGTTGAACTCTTCATTTGTAGCCTATTTAAAGGCATATTTGCTTCATTAATAACAACATCCTGAGTTTATTAGTTGCAAAAACCTTTGGCCATGGGCCATTTTATTTTCAAGGTAGATAGATTTGCCTTGTTATTTTTCGTATCAGAAGTCTCCTTCAACGTAAGTTTGTCATGTTCTTGTAATGGAGATCATCTTCACACTCTTGCTTGCCTAGGTAATTGCGTCTAGGAGGGTGGGTTAGAGCCGCTTGAGGTTGCTTGCTTAGATAATCGCATCTAAGAGGGTGCCGAGGACAAAATATCCTACAACATCTATCTCGTCATCATCCATTCATCGGAGAGATTCGTGCTGTTTGCAGGTGTTTGCCTATTCAATTGCGATTAGGAGGGTGCCAAGGACAAATCTATCCAACACCGCCACCATCAAATTCATCCTATCTCATTTTCTACTTCAAGATCATGCTTTATTATCGGTTTGCTGAACTTGGAGTTTGAGGTTTTCTCGGATCATATTAGTGAGTTTGCTAGATTAATTGTGATCTAGAGGGTTCCTAGATTTTGAGGTAATTCTTGGATCCTGGCTTCCATATCAAACATACTCAAAATCCATAAGGAAACAGAATTATAACTCCCAAAAACCATGGCAAACACATTGCCTTATTGACCGAAATATAAATCGACTTCTTACTCAAACTTGTAAATGTCCTTGGATCGCTTAGCCTTGCCTCTTGCTGCCCCCAAACCTTAATGCTCTGCAACATTAGGAAAAAGAGAGCTTAAGCACACTTGCTTAGTGAGGATGCTCATACAACAATGATGCATTCAAAACCAATTGAAAACCAAATGTTTTTTTCTAAAAAATCGTGCTTACAACCAAAACATTTCTCCATGATTCCAACCAAATCAAAACATGATAACCATTATGCAACACCATGTACATTCCATGCTTAAATCTCCAAAGCATTACATCATAAACCATGCTTAAATCCAAAGCATTTAAAATAGGTTCAACACATGAACTTTCTCATATATTGGCATTTATAGTGACCTGGATAGACTACCTCTATCCTATACATATCGCATACAAGGATCTCTCATACCATGCATAGTTAAATCGCATGATATCCCAAACCTTGCCTAGTTAAACCGCAAGATTTGACACCCTCACCTCGTTAAACCGCGAGATTTCACCCTTGCTTAGTTAAACCGCAAGTGTACCGACCTTGCCTAGTTAAACCGCAAGATCACCATCAATTTGGGTTGCCTAGTTAAACCGTATGCCCCAAATGAGGTCCCCAATAGTTCGAGTGGCCTTGTTAAACTACCATACCTTAAGGACCCAGGGCCACGATCGATTTTGTTGATATTTTATACTGCACTTTTAATCCTATGGCATGCCAACTATATCCAATTGTTTTCTCACCATGTCACATAGCCAATATACCATTTACTTTCTGTTTTACAACGCATTGTACAAAACATCACTATGCAAATCTCATTGCCAATGCAACAATACTATTCCCAACCGGAATGAAAACCAATGCTTATTAGCATTTAATATACTTTTAAACCCCTGCATATGTACTCAAAATCATGCATTTCCAGTAAGTAATTCATACCATGTTTATCACCAAAACATGCAAACAACATGCTCATATCCAAGCCAATATTCAAAAGCAAAATAAGGGAAACTTACTTCCGAGCTTAGGTAAGTGTCTCACACTTTCCCTAAACTCCAAACAACCTTTACAAACCTTTGTAAAGCATTTAAAACCAGTTTTCACTCACTGATATGCTTCGCCTTCCTTGCCAACGCGATACAAGCTCCCGACAAGCAACAAAACAACATCAAACTTCTTCACCTTGATTATCCCCTAATTTAAACACATAAAACTAGAGGATAAATGCATCATTATGCATTCAAACCACTGCCTCAAAGCAAAACCCCACAACTCTCAGGTTGCCCACTTATAAACCATCTGAAACAAACTGAAATCATCATCAAACGTTTCCAAAACTTAACCCAGCCATAAAAAACGACTCAACCCATCAATCAACATCAATTAACATCGAAAACCCTTTCTCAACATCCTTTTACTTCCAGAAGGATTAAACTCGAATATCATCACAAAAACTCAAATCTAACAACCTAAACAATTGGAGATCCAAGAGTTTCAGGATTCTATTGATAAAAACAACTTATCAACAACATAATACATACATCCAAGATATGTATTAAGTCAATCTTAAACACTGGAAATCAGATCCACTTCGAAAATTAACTTGTTATATCATTTTTACCCAATTTACTCAATCAAACATTGATAAATCATTAAAATCAGTTTACAATCAATAAATCAAGGATCAATTACTTGGGAATTTCAGTAAAGAACCATACAATAGAGGAGATCATAGACCTTACCCCTATTGTGAGATTTCTCCCTCAATTGGTTTGATAAAAGTTAAGAAAACACAAGATTTAGATGAGATTTTGTAAAAACAATATTAATTAATCAATTACCAATCATAAAAACAAGTTAAAAGACTTCTCACCTCTGGATTTTGATGAAAACTTGAGTGTTTGGTTGAGGAGAGAGTGGAGAGAAAAGTTACGTGAATTTTCTTTAAACAACTTAACTAATTTTTTAACTAAAATTCCTTTTTAATTAACTTTAAAACACATGATAAAATATATTTAATTAAGGGAGAAATCATCAGAAAAAAAACTTGGTAAAATAGCTCCTTAAAGATTCTAAGAATTTGACCCTTTTCATTTTAGTCACCTTTAAAAATAGTTTTCAAAACTTGCATTTTGGTCACCAGCCCAAAATGTCCAATTTCCAAATATAATTTTTCAAAATTGATTTCACCATTATCTTAATAAAATTAATAATGATTTTAGAATATTTTTCTAAATTTTATCACCATAGAAAATATTTAAACCAATTTAATCCTGAAACTGACCTGAAATTCTAATACCAGTCCACCAACCTTCGAACCAATCTTTAAAACATCTAAGCCCAAAATTGTGGTGTTGCAATAGTATACTAAGTCAGACCAATGAGCTGGGGTACTTCAATTTTCCCGACCACTTCTCGTTGGGTCCCATCAAATGCCCGTACAGTATTCTGACAAGGTTTCATGTAAGAGTTGTCAATGGGTAAACGTTGCAAAAGTAGCTAAAGGCATAACATTCAAGGCAGAGCCATTGTCGATGAGCACTCCTAGCAGCACATGGCCTTTACAGTGGGTGGTGATGTTTAGAGCAATGGTGGACCCCATGCCCCTTTTCAAAATCTCATCATCACTGAAGGTAATGTAATTATCGGCTATGATATGGTCGATTATTCGGTCTAGCTTACCGACTAAGATATCACTTGTAACAAAAGTTTGGTTCAAAACCTTCAACAATGCTTCACGGTATTTTTCTGAGTTTAATAGGAGGTCAAGCACTAAAATTCAAGCTGGCTACTTTTTGAGTTGCTCTACCACACTGTACTCATTGTGCTTCAAAAATCTCAGAAATTCTTGAGCACGGGCCTCAGTTACCGGCTCATTAACTTTTGAAGGTAGATCCTCTCCAAATATCTTCACGGGTTTCGACTCGATCACCTTACCTTTACCCCTCAGCTCTTCCACTACCTTAGAAGTTTCTGGAGCGTAACACCGACCACTCCTTGTAAAGTGCCCGACCTCCCCTACAATTTTGGGATTTGGTTCCATCGGTTTCTCTTGAGTGAGCTTTACTTCTTCAACTAACTTCTTACCTTCTTGTGAACTTGAACACCCTAGTATTGAAACATTGGCGGCGTAATTCCATGGAACTATTCGGGTATCCTTAAAAAGAAAGGATACAGGGAAGAAATTATAATCTTGGGGGCCACCTTAGAGCCTCCTTTTTGGGGGGTGTTTTCTTCACTTGGCTTGAAACCAAGGACAAATGGTCTTCTTTCACTATACTTGGTGTCCAGACTATCTAACTCGCAGATTTCTGATTCTTTCTTTCCTTTTGCTTTCTCGAATAACTCAATCTCTTTATTCTCCATCAGTTTTTAAACCACCTGATGAAACTCCTCACAATCCTGAATCCCGTGATCTCCTAACTGATGATGCTCGCAATATGGACCGCAACCCTTCTTCACAACTACCATTCCTCGATCAATGATACGAGCCATACACAACTACTGAAAAACCTATCTCAAAGGTGATTTTACTTCAGACACACTCTTCTTTGCTTTTCTGACGTATATTTCTTCAAGAGCATTTACATCATGTCCTCCATAATTTGGTAAAGGGTTGTTGGTTGTACTCAGTTCCCCTAACTGTAACACTTTGGTCCTGATCAAATTTTAGACAAACTTTTTGAATGCCACGTAGTTCTCAACCGAATGCCCCAGAACGTCAGCATGATACTCGCAGTGTGCTTTGGGGTCATACCACGCTGGATAAGGTGGATTGAAATGGGTGACATGGTAAAGACGAACCAAGTCTGCCTAGTACAACTGTGAGTATAGTTCCTTGTAAAAAATAGGCAATGTGGTGAAAGGCCTACCCTCACCTTCTTTCTTGGGCCCTATGTCTTCTCTCTTGTTGAAATTTTAGGTATTCTCGGTTGTAGCTTGGGGATAAGATATGGTGAGGTTCTTGACAGCCTCATAGGAGCTTGCGTTATTGACCTCATTATCTTTTTCCTTGTACTACTTTTGTGACGGTTCCCCTCCATCAATCATCCCACTCTTGATGGCAGCTTCAATGCGTTTGCCAGTCAAAACCATATCCGCGAAGTTGCTGAAAGGATTGCTGATCAGACGATCATAGAGTGTCTTTTTAGTGTATCTATGAACATCAGAGAGATCTCATTCTCACGAAGCATAGGCTGAACTTGCGCCGCCACATCGCGCCACCTCTAGGCATACTCACAGAGGCTTTCATTTTACTTTTGCTCCATCCCTTGCAATAGAAGCCGGTTAGGGACCATATCTATTATGTGTTTGTATTGGTTAGTGAAAGCTTTGGTTAAACCCTTCCAGGACTTGATCTGAGCCCTTGTTAGCTAATTGTAACACCTTGAGGCAGACCCTATCAAACTGTCCTGGAAATAGTGGATCAACAACTTTTCATTGTCCATAAACCCTGTCATCTTATGGCAAAACATAGTTACATGATGTAATGCCTTGGCTTTGGGCCTAGCGGTTTAAGGGCTAGTTACACGGTTCGGTGGACCGGGTTAGAGATTCAAGTCGGTTTCGGGAATAAATATTTTTGAGTAAGATAAAATATGGAAAATGGTTAAAATTCATACTTAAATATATGAAAATTATTTGGAAATCAATTTTGGAAAATTGGATTTAGAATGGTGACATTTTGGTTGGTGGCCAAAATGTAATTTTTGAAAACTGTTTTAAATGGTGACTATTTTGAAAAGGGTCAAATTCTTAGAATCTTTAGGGAGCTATTTTACCAAGTTTTGGCTGGTATATTTTCCCTCAATTAAGGTTTTTAACATGTGATTTATTAACTAATTAAAAAGAGGTTTTTATAATAAAGGGTAGTTATTGATTTTTATAAGATTTGACGTAAACGTTTCTCTCCACTTCTTTTCTGCCAAACACTCTTCTTTTCATTAAAATCCAGAGGTGAGAGATCTATTTTCATGGATTCTTGATTTATAATTGATTCTTTATCTTTGATTTACAAAACCTCATTGAAATCTTGTGTTTTTCAAGCCTTAATCAATCAATTGAGGGAGAAATCACAAAATAGAGGTAAGGTTCATTCTTCTCCTCTATTGATGGTTCTTTTATATTACCAAGTATTTGATCCTTGATTTATGATTTATAATATGATTTTTATGTTTTTATGATGATTATTTGATTTAATTGGGTTTAATTGATGAAATTGAGGTAGATTCGTATTGAATCCAATTTCCAGTGTTGATGGTTGATTTTAAACATTTATTGGATGTTTTATAATGTTGATAAGTTGTTTTTAACATTGGAATCCTGAATCTCCATGAATCTTTAATTATTTAGATTGTTAGATTTGTGTTTTTGAGGTGTTTTGGTGGTTGCTTGTTGTTGGAGATATAAGGATGGTGTAATTCTATTTTTAGGTATAATTGATATTAATGGAAGTGTTAGATTCATAGATTGTGGCTGGGCTGTGTTTGGAGGGAGTTAGATGATGTTCTCGATTTTTGTGGTTGGGTAATTGTGAAGAGATTGTTGATGTTTTGTGACGAATGTTTCTGCAGTGGTTTGAATGCATTGAGATGCATTAATCCTCTGTTGTTATATGTTTAAAGTAGGAGAGGTTCATCCAAAAGCTATCGGTGAAGTTTTGGAAGCTACGGATGCTTGAATTCGCGTTGGTGAATTAAGGTTTCGTGTATCGGTGAGTGAGAACGTGGATTTTAGCTTTGAAATGATTTAAGGATGATTTATGGGGGTTTAAACTGAGCTTGGAACGCTGGTTTAAACTCGAAAGTAAGTATAAAGTGGTTTTCTCTCTCGGTCGTGCTTTTATGAAATGGTTTTATGCACTTGTTTTGAATTATATGGTACCTACTGTTTAAGCGTGTTTTAAAGTATGTGAGATACTATCTTTAATCATGAATTGTTGAAGGATGCACATGGTAAGTGATCCTTGTAAGTATGTGAAATACTTATGAAAAGCATGGTTTGTTGCTTTGGGAAAATGGTTTGGTTTAATGCTTATAAAAATAGTGAGGTAGGTGGTTAATTGTGAATTATATTGGCAAATGATGTGGTTTAAAAATATTATCGGATATAGTTGGACGGCCATAAGATTGATAGTGCTCTATAATGAGTCGCCTTGGATGTTGAGGGGTTTAATACGGTGTACCGAATACTCCATCAAAGTACCCTAACGGTTGAGAGGTTATATGGTACCGTAAACTCCCGTCAGTGGGTTAAGCATCTAACCGAGGCTGGGGTTGGTGTCCCCGTGGGTTGTAAGTGTATAGCTATAATGCACCGCGATTGTGATTGTATCGCTATTCCGGTTGAGATGGCTTGAAATGTTGTAAGGACACTTGTTGAATCTGCATATCCGATAAACTATTTTGTTAATGGAACTTGGTTAATGATCACTTGTAAGCCAATATAATTGTTGATATGTCATGTAATGGTTTATGTTGTATAATGTGATTTGTACATGTTTACTCTTTAATCTTTGCTTATGGTTTGTAATGCATGGGAAGGCTTAAATTGAGCTTAAATTGAGGTTTAGCAATGGGATTTGATGTTGGTTAATGACACATGTTGCTTATGGTTTAATATGCTGGTTTTTGAAAGTGTTAAGTGCATGGTTTTCAAGGCATGATAATTTTCAAATGATGGTTCTAAGTGTTGTTTAAAGGATTATTGAAATGGGATTTTAATGTGAATGGAAAATGGTTTTAAATGCATTGATGGTGTGTTGTTTTGAGAACTCTTCACTAAGCATAGTGTGCTTACGCTCTCTTTGTCCATCAATGCAGAGAATTAAAGATTTGAAGGCAGCGAAGAAGCAAGGGATCGCCAAAGACTTGATACTAAAAGCATGTTTTGAATTAGACTATAAGTAATAAAGGCAATGGGGTTTCCATTGTTGTTTTGGGAGATGTTTTGTTAAACTCCCTGGTTAAGTAATGTTGTTTGCTGCTCTAGGTTTGTAAATAGACATTATGGATTGTTGGTTTCTTTGGTTTTGAGATTTGGGTATTGCTTGGCTTGATTTCTAGGAAGCATGCCTCTAGATTTCCATTTGAAGTATGATGCTATGAATTGTTGATGAACCTGTGTTGTTTTGTTGTGGTTAGATCCTTGAATGTGTTGCATGTATGTTAGAAGCGTGTTAGGGTGCTATGGTATGTTTGAAAGCTTGTTTAACCAGCAAAATAGGACCTTTCAGGCCCAAGCGTACCGGTACGCGTGTCCTTGTTTGGTACGGGTACGCCATTCCAGGCTTAGCGTATCGTAACGCGGGCAAGTGTTTCGGTACGGGTTTAGGCCATTTGTGGCTAGTGTTTCGGTACACGGGCTTAGCATATCGGAATGGTAGGCCTTTTCAGGCATAGCGTTTCGGTACCCAATAGACCATTTTGATACGGGGTATGTATAACAGGCATGGCGTTTCGATACGAGTTTTGGTTACTAGAAAATAAGGATTTTGAGATAGCAATACCGTACCGAAATGCGAGTTAGTGTACCGATACGGCTACCGTTAATTCAGTTATCTGAAGGTTTTGAAGTTCTATTTTCTTTCATTTTAGTCCCTTAATATTGTGGATGAAATTAAATGAGTATTGATGATCGTTTTAAACTGAGGATTGACACATGTGCATGTAATCAGACTAATTAAAGGTTGGTAACATAAAAAGGGTTTAAGTCCTTGTAATTATCTAGAATTGCAATTTGGTCCCTAAATTGTAAATGGGGTTTAATTGGATATCAAATTGATGCCCGATTGCGATGGGTTTTCACCTATGGTCAGTATGAACACATAGAATAATAATTTGCATCTAGATAAGATAAAAAGAAAAAAATGGTCGTGCTTTGGGTTTCTTCTTCATAGTTTACTTCGGTAAACCTAATGTAGCTCGCTCGGTTCGGTCTTGCGACTAGGTCGGGTCGAGGGGGTTACATGTGAGCAGTAGGGCAAGTCGTCCCATCAAACTTTTCAAATTTTGGGGTCTTAAACTTGTACGGGTTTTCTACATCTGGGACCAAACTGAGATCTCTAGCGTTTAGCCAATAGGAACCTTCCTCATATTCCTTTACTCAGAATTTCTCTTTGAGATCTTTCCTAGTTTCTTCCAACTGCTTCGATAATTTTGCCTTCACTTGATTTAGTTTTTCCAACTCATCGAAATATGGGATGCTATCCCTGACATTTTTGACATTTCTGCAGGTCACGCCTAGTTGAGCTTGGGCAGAGGCTCCAACCTGATGAGATAAGGATGGCCCTTGTGGAGGGTTTGGTGTAGGGTTGATAAAGATAGGGTTTTTAAATACAAGGGAGTACGAAGGGTCTCCTGAATTCTGAGTAGGATTCTCGACAACACCCTTTCCTCTTGGGTCTTCCCCGCGACTGAGTTGCAGCATTTGAGATATTTCTTTCATCATATCATGTTGAGAATTGATGATGGTGTCTAACAATTCTTGTTTTGTTCGTTCCAAATGACATCTAAGATCAGCTTCTAATTTCGCAAAGCTTTCCTCCATGATCCTTTTTTGTAAACGGGTTTGCTATATGTGTGGAATGATTGCAATTTATCTTTCAAATTTTGTCACAACATTCTCATTATTAATTACGTTGCATAATTAATTAATGCATGTTATATATGTTATATGATGCATGGATGAAATGTAAGAATGTATGCAAATAAAGGCATTGATTTCGTTGGTGATCACCCTTGAACAACTTTCATTAAAGATTAAAAAGGTTCTCATTACAAAGTAAGAAAGATAAACTCCTACAGATATGCCATGGCCCTAACTCCTAACTCTTCGATAGCTTCAAGCAGCTAAATAAACCTTAGTGCCTCCTCCATGCCCGGGGCTACAAAAGGACAAAGAGCTTTGACTTCTGCGGCTAGGTTCCTCACATGCTTAGTGACTTTTTGCACTTACACCATTAGGGTAGTGTTATACTGATCTTGATCCTGAATCATACGAGTAGCATCGCGAAGGTGCCTCAACCAATAATTGTCTCCTCCTTCAGCAGCTTCTTCAAGAACTACAATTCTTCCAAGGTAATCTTGAACTGTGGCCTCTAATGTCTCAATTTGAGCTCGAAGTGCTTCATTCTCCTCTTGGGTAACTTGAAGCTCAAGAAAGCCATTTCAAGCACGGTATTTATGAAAAGATCGATCTAACTCCCCAACCCTTTCTTTTAGTTAAGCATTCTGGGCTTGGCTTTGACTCAAGCTCTCAAGGGTAGAGTTATACAGACCTTGCATCTCAAACAGCCAGTTCTTGCTTTCTTGGGATTTTCTCTTCCATGCAGCAGCATTCTCTTTTTCCATTTCATCACTTGCTTGCCTTTCTCATTTTCTTGTTTAGCCTTTGCTCTCTCTCATTGAATCGCGCTTCTAGCAACCTTTCTTTCATTCTCAATAGCTTGCTTGCACTTTTCTACCTCTTTCTTGAGTGTTTGCTTACCTTTCTCTCTCTCTTCCTCGACTAAGCGTATCTCATTCATCATTTCCTTTTCCATAGCTAGGGATTTCTTTCGATCGGTATTTCCTACTAGAGCCTAAAGCTTAAGAGTATCGCTTTGGTAGAGAGCATTCTTTTCTTTCAAATTTGTATTGAGCTTCATTAACTATTTGATAGTCCCATCTCGCTCCTCTATATCTAACCTGACCTTATAAAGCTCACTCGTTTGCTCGGTTTGCAAAGCATCCATCCTCTTTTTAACCTCCTCTAGCTCGATTCTTAGGATGTCAGCCTTGAAAATAACCATCTTCAAATGCCCTTCAAGTGATATAGTCGATCCTTGATCGGGCTCTAGAGTCTTGTCATTAATTTTTTGCTCATCCAAAAAGATTAGTCTGGAATGAACATGCACCTTTTATCTTCTTCCACCTTTATGAGGTAATAGTGATCCCAAGCTCTAGAAATATCTTGAACCTTTGCCCTAAATTCATTCTTGAAGTGAAACTTCGGTGGTGCTCAAGTCGGTGGTGACAAGCACAAACTGTCGTGGCCCAAATTGCCTCAACACCAACAGAAGAGAGAAAGCGATTCCACCGTACAACCCTATCATCATTAGCCAATCATAATCCCCGCATCTATATAAGAAATGAAGGACACTATCGAGCCAAGGCACCCTCCACACAATATCTTCATCTTGAATATTTTTAAAGATCACCGTCCATTTTTGTTTATCTGGCTCTTCCCACCATTCTTTTGCTAGATACTCGCAAAGCTCCCAAAAATATTTGGGTAGAACCCTAGCTGGTGTCTTCCAAAGATGACTCCGAATCTATACCTGAAGTAACTGTGCACATCCCTTAAAACATCCTTCTTTGTGCTTTCAGCTCATGTTTAAGGAGATAAAAGTTTCAGTCAAGATTGCAGATACCGGGTTGGCCTTCTTTTGCAATCACTCGAATAAGTCCAAGATAGCTACATCAATGTTCCCCAAAACCCTTGGGAAGAATAATCAAGCCATATATCCCCAAAGTGAACAATTCCATCTTCATAACCTCATCTGGGTGCGTTGGTATGATATCTCGAATGCACTCCCATGAAAAAGCTGTACTGTCTCCTCGATTATGAATCAAACCTCTGACCCAATCTTCACTCATCCTGGCTAAGGTTCTAAGCTTCAAAGGGTAACTTTGGGACTTTGATGGCTTTGTGTAAATCCAATCTTCATGAATGTTGTAATCACTTATTTTTATCTGTGTTTGTTAATGTTGCTACATACTAATATAATAATTAAGTAATATTATTGTTGCATGTTTACGTATATATACGTGCATGAGTGTTATTAGTATATACGTGTGATGTGTGTAAATGCATGTATGGTACGTATGTTATGTACGTATTAGTAGTTACTATGGTATATGTATCATATGTGTACTTACATTTTGATGTGTGCATTGTGTGTATGTGTAATGTGTAGATATTTTATGTTAGTTGTGTGTATGATTATATATGCATGTATGTTTGTATATTATATTAATTAAGAATGTGCTACATATATATTAATGTGTGCATGTGTTCATGTGTTATACGTATATATGAGTGCATGTATGTGTGTATGTATACACGTATTATTATTGTTATTATTATTATTACATAATATAAATAAGTAGATAATAAAATAAAACCCAAATATATAAATTAGTGTCCAAGTCCATATTATTACAGAGCTCATAATTAAATTTTACATGTCCTGATCGGCGCAAACCCAATGTCTGAAACCCTAATTTACATATGCCCTAATGTCTCTTTGTCTCTTGCAGCCGCACGATTTGAGCCATTGGATCAAGATTTGATCTAACCAATGCAAAAGGAATAGGGACTCCTCAGATGCCGCGTGGGATGCACGCTCGAGCCCATTCGTATTTCACGCGCACGTGACTTGTACGCGCTGGCCATTTAGATCTGAGCCGTCCATTCTTCACGTAGCCTCAGTCGTTGGATCAGATCTGATCCAACGACTGAGAACAAGCCTGCCAGGAAACATCACCACCATGCTGCCTCCACCATGCCGCCCTCAACCACCACATTTAGAACGTGCAGAAAAACACAAAAAAATGGATTTTATCGGTACCAAATCGAACAGAAGCATGTATTATATTTTTATTTCTACTGAACAAAATTAGAGATCAGGGTATATGTATCGAAAAAAATCTGTAAAGAACATTCAGTCTTCCAGTTTCAGAAATAATAAAAAAATGGAAGTTTCAAGGGTAATCTCCTTTTTTTCTTTTTCATCTCATACATGCAAAATAAACAAGGAAAATGGGTTTTTTTTCCTTGGTTGTTTCAGTGTCTTGCCGGCGATTAGCCTTCTGGTGAGCCATTTCAAAGGGGTTTGTTTTTGGTTTGAAATAGGAAGGAGTCTATATCTTTAGTCCGAAACAAAAGGGGTAAAGGGTTGTTGTTTATTCGGTGGCTGGAGGCCGTGATCTAGGATGGCTTGAGCTGGCCGTTACGGCCGTCCATGGCAGCTTGCCGCCAAGGGTTTAGGTTTTTGGTGGCTGGGTTTCTGGAAGTCAGTGAGGAATGAGAGCAAAATCTTAAAGGGTTTAAAAAATGAAAAAAAGGAAGAGAGGGGGCCAGTCAAGTGTTTATATAGACGAACAAATAATTTTTTGGTCTAATTGCCCCAAAAGGACTTATGTCCTTTTGATATTTCAAAACTGTCTCGCCCCTTGGTCAATTTACAAGACCGGTCCCTCGTGCTTTTTAAAATCTTTTAATTTAACCCATAAATTAACCAAATTCAGATTTTAAATGGTCGAATGATGCCCTAAGGACCTCCGTGTTTTTTGAAATTCTCATATCAAACGTGTCGCATGGGTATATTACAACATTAGTCCTTTTATGTTTCTTTTGGCTTGCGATCCCATCCCTAAATTGTTTTTTATTATTTTTGATTTCTGTTTTATTTTTGTTTCAGTCCAGTCCTTTTTCATGTTTAAATATTTGTGTCTTTTGATTTTTATTTCCTATTGTTAGCATGTTTATTTTGTTCATATATGTTTTTAATATCATGTTTATTTGCGTTTTTATGGGTTGTATCATGCTTTTTACGTTATTTACTTTGTTTGTTCGTATTGTATACGTGTTTTTTTGGTGTTATATTTTAATTTAATTTATACGCCATGTCTACCTATGATTAGCATGCCTTTTTTCCTTGATTTTTCTATATATATCGTCTTCATCATGTTTATTTGATGTATGTTTTCTTTCATGTATGTTATCATGCTATGATGCTTCATTTTGTTGTTAATGTTGTGCTAGCGTTTTTCATCATGATTATATGTCTAGCATGAATTTCATGTTTTTGCATCTTAGGCTAGATATTTGTTACATCTAATGCCATGATGTTTTAGTGTATGCATGTAATTTATGTCATATGGGTTTTTTTATGATATCATGTTGCTTTAATTTGTTAGTTTAATATCATTTTATGTCTATGCCATGCATATTTTGTTTTTTTAATATGTTATTTATGTGTTAATTTAATCTTGAAGCATGTTCTTAGTTCGTTAGCATATTTTAATGTCATATGCTTGTATGTTTCTATGCTTTATTACAATGTCAATATGAATGTTTAATATTTTGTTTCTAATATTGCATAACGAATATATTTTTGTCAATGTGGTGCCCTTTTATTCGAGCGTAAATGTGGCCAGTATCAAGCGTAGTGATGGTGGTCGATCGATTTATTCTCGAATAACGGGGCCTTTAAAATCTACTTGCACTTATAACCAAATTTTAATTTAATCGTATCTTTAATCTAGAAAGTTTAATATTAATAAAGCGGTAATTACTAAAGTACCAATTTTGAGCGGTGTGGGGGTGCTAATCCTTCCCCATTCGTAACCGACTCCCGGACCCAACAGTTTTCAAAAGTCTAGTTTTATGGTGTCTGGCCTACCTAAGTGGCCGGTGGCGACTCCATTTTTTTTTAATAAAATACGATTTTTCTAAAACCCCGTAAAATAATTATTTTTAATACTTGAAAGACCCCAAACACCTTTAAAACAGTGTTTTTTAGCGAAACACACGCATAGCTCGTAAGAACGATATCGCTACAGATGGCGACTCCACTGGGGACAACTTTTTGTTTTCCAAAAACAAATGAGAGTTAAGTTTTTTGAATAATTACCGCTTTACTAATATCGGAAGTTTTGGATTAAAGTGACTATTAAATTAACATTCGGTTATAATTGCATGTTTATTTTAACACATTTAAAACTTGGCATATAAACTCGTCCTTTTAAGTGGGGGAAAATGTTAGTGCCTTCGTGAGGATATCGTTCCTTCGTATGGGCCTGGCAAAGTACCTTTGGGGCTCGAGTACCTTATGTTTTCGTGAGGATACCGTTCCTTCGTAGGGGCATAAGCGAATGAGTCCCCCTGAATTGAACCCGGTTGAAAGGAGCCTATAATGGGTAATGATCGGAGGCCTTGCTACCCTTAGTAGGGGACAACAAGGATAGTTCGGGTACCTCTTAGCATCAACACTGCATGTAGAGAATATAAAAAACCCACCCCTTTTAGAGCCATGCGGATAAACTAAGTGTTTTAGACGGGATGTAAATAGGGTTGTTTTATTTTGTTTACCTTATTTAATTTGTCCTTTTATTTATATATTATTCATTTTATTCAGTACTGACTCGTTTTCTTTTTTGTTTTGCTTTTTTTTGCTTATATCATTGCATTTGCATTACATAAAGGTACTGGATCAAGTGGTTTACCCGATCAGAAAATCTTTCATCATGGAAAAAAGGTATCTTAAGAAGGACGAACTCAACTCAACCGTCAGACATTGGTCAGAAGTCAATTAGAGGACCCAAGGTAATAGCTTGCCGAGTGAGCGCATAGTGTAAGGGTATACTTATGTGGGCCTCCAACAGAATGACCTATGGGATCTTACAAGGATTTGGGAAGGATGGGATCGAATACTACAAGACTTATTTTGTGATAGTTATGGCGACATAACACAGTTGATGTATGTCCGGGTCAACCAGCCTTTACTCCGAGCCATCTTCTAGTTCTGGAATCCCGTTTTTTGCTACTTCACCTTCAACGGGCAAGATATGATGCCTACGTTAGAGGAGTACACGGACCTACTTAATCAGAAGAATGTCCAGAAAGATTAGATCTATGTGAAGCCGTCGAGGATCCAGAATTACTCTTCGAATCTCAAGACCTTTGCCGAGATGAGTGACGATTGGGTTAATGGCCTGATCCAGGTCCGAGGAGACAGCCTAGCCTTTGCTTGGGAGAGTATCCGAGACATCATACCAGCGCACCCAGATGAGGTAAAGAAGATGGATCTATTCGCCTTAGGGATATATGGTTTGGTTATCTTTCTGAGGGTCATTGGAAACATTGATGTAGCCATCCTAGATCTATTTGAGCGTATGAAGCAGAAGGTGAATCCAGTACCGGTCATTTTGACTAAAACTTTCATTTCTTTGAATACGAGCCGAAAGCATGAAAAGAACGTTTCAGAGGGTGTGCGCAGCTACTACAGGTTTGGATTCAGAGCCATATGTGGAAGACACCAACGAGGGTTTTACTGGGAATATCATTCCGAGACTTTTCACCTTTGCGGGAGTATTTAGTGAAGGAATGGCGAGAAGACTGGAAGACGAAGAAATGATCCCATATCTTTAGGAACATTCAAGACGGAGACATAGTGTGGAAAGTTCTGTGGCTTAGCAGGGTTAGTTACTTCTTATATAGCTGCGGCGATTATGACTGGCTGATGATGTTAGGGCTATATGGTGGGATTGCTTGTGCTCTGCTTTTGGTGTCCCGACAATTCGAATCGCGATAGTTCATTCCCATCACCACTGGTCTAAGTCAGAGTGAGTTTCCTTTCAAGGGCAAGTTCAGGATGAAGGTTCAGACCATCATGAGAGCTTGGGATCACTGTTACCGGATCAGGGTAGAAGGAGATATCGAGACCATGATCACCCCGAATTACGATCTTTGGAGGTGTCTGAGGGTTAATGACAAGATTCCAGAACCTGACCAAGGACCAACCATGTCACTTGAGGAGCATATGAGGATAATACCGTCTAAGGCCGACATTTTGCTAAATGGACTCGAGGAAGTTAAGAAGAATGAGGAGGCTTTACAGACACAACATATGGATGAGCTCTACAAGGCAAGTTTAGAGGTCAACGAAGGAGATGTGACTATCAGACAACTGAAGAAGCTGATGCAGATATGAGTGAGAAGAATGTCCTTTATCAGAAAGATACTCTCCAGCTTCAAGCAAAAGGTGCAGAATGTCGGTCGAAGCTAATTCCTAGTCGTGGAGAAGGAAAGGGTGAACGGCATGCGTTTAGTTGAAGAAGAACAAGAGAAAGGCAAGCAAGCAATCGAGAAAGAGGTAGAAAGTTGCAAGTTAGCCATCGAGAGTGAAAGACGGTCTTTCAAGGATGCTATTAACCAAAAGAAAGAAAGAGCGAGGCAAGAGATCGACAAAGGCAAGCAAGCATTCATCTACGAAAGAGAGAACACTATCGTGTGGAAGAGAAAGTCCATGGGAGCAAGAATAAACTACTAGAGATGCAAAACTTGTACAACGACACCGTTCAAAGCCTAAATCAGAGCCAAGATCAGAACAACGAGTTAGAAGAGAGACTAACAGAATTGGAGCAGTCCTTTCAGACCTATCGTCAGAGGAATGGCTTCATCGAACTACAAGAAAGGGAGCATGAAATTGGTAAGTTGCGGGCCCAGATCAAGTCACTTGAGGCAACCGTTCAGGATTACAGGGGGATAATTAGGGTATTCGAAGAAGTTGCAGCAGGTGGAGACAATTATTGGCGGCAAAGACTTCGTGATGCCTCCCATATGATTCAAGATAGAGACCAGTATTACATGACCCTGATGGCGGAGATACAACAGGTTGCGGGACATGTGATGGATTTATCTGCAGAAGCAGAATCTCTTCGACCTTTCATAACCTCGGACATGAAAGAAGCATCTAGGTTCATCAAGCTGCTCAAGGCTATCGAGAAATTAGGAGATAGGGCTAGGGCTTATGTCTATAACTCTACTTTGATATTTTGTAATCTGGACCCATTAATTCATATGAAAGTAGTTCAAAAGGGTGATTACCAGGGGAATCAGTACCTTTTATTTGCATACATTTTTGCATTTTATCATCACATTTGCATCATTATACATGCATTCATCTTTTTTTGCAAAAATATTAATAGTGTAAATATTTTGGCAGTTAAACTAAAAGTTAAGCCGCAACCATTCAGTATCCATATTTTACTTGGTTCCAAAGTATATTAATGGAGGACAGAATAGTCAGTTTGGAAAGGGGGCAGAAAGATTTGGAAGCACGTTTCGATGAAGCCAAACGGATCCTCAATGAGCAGATCACTCAATCACAAGCTGTGATAGTATCCGACATAACTGCATTGCTGGCAAAAAGCCTTAGGAAAGAAAAGGTTACAGACGAAGTCACCCAGGAGCCAGAAGGTATCACATCTCATGGCAAGGTTCAACCAACGACGCCAAGTTCGGCAAAAAGAGTATATATTGACCCTATCGAGATATCTATTAGTCTTTAGGCAGGGGCATTTGAAAGCCAACCCGTTGATACAGAGGCATTCTACGAAGAAGAGGTGTCGGATCTGAACTTGATCGAGAAAATCAGAATAGAGGTAGAAAAGAAATGGGAGGAAAGACTTCTTCTCGTGGAGGAAAAGTTTAGAGCGCTGCAAGCTACAGACGAACTGGGGAATGAGGCCAGTGATTTGAGCCTGGTATCTGACCTTATTCTACCGCCAAAATTCAAAACTCCAGAGTTCGACAAGTATGATGGAACCACATGTCCTTCCGCGCATGTGGCCATGTATTGTCGAAAGATGGCGGCCTACATCAAGGATGAAAAGCTTTTGATCCACTGTTTTTACGATAGTCTGACTGGGGCAGCACTCTGGTGGTATACCCAATTAAGCCGGGCAAATATCAAGTCTTGGAAGGACTTTTCGAAGGCGTTAATTGAGCAGTACAAACATGTAACGAATATGACCCCCAGCAGGATCATGTTAGAAAATATGGGACAAAAGTCTAACGAGAGTCTGCGACAGTACGCCTAGAGGTGGCGATAGGTGGCCGCTCAGATCTAGCCACCAATTCCCGAGCATGAGATTAATCCCCTATTTTTGAATACTCTAAAGGGAACACTATTTGATCACCTCATCAATAATATGACTCATAGCTTTGCCGACTTGATCAGGACCGAAGAGTCTCTCGAATTAGCAATCAATAGCGACAAGATTGACAGCGGGGATAACTCTCGAAAATACAACAAGAAGAGAGAGAATAAAGTAAACACTACGAGTACTTACAACGCCCCAAAGAACTTCACAGTCTCTCAGCTGCAAGCATCGACAGGGAAGACTCAGAACCAGAGAGAAGAGAGAGCTCCAAGAAAAGAAAAAGAGAAAGCAGCATTTACTCTGTTGCCAGTTTCGTACTCTGAGCTTTATTCTCAGTTGCACAAAGCTGATTTGGTCTGCCCATGCTATGTTACTCCATTCAAACCTCTGTTTCCGTCATGGTATGATCCTAATGCACATTGCGGTTATCATGGCGGTGCCCCTGGTCATTCTACAGAAAATTGCCTCGCATTTAAGAAATTCATACAAAGTCTGATCAATTCTGGGGTATTGAAATTTGAGGAACCAAACATGGTCGCTAACCCACCACCTAATCACGGGAATCGCGGAGTAAACGCTATTGAGGAGTACTCTACTAGGAAGGCTAAAGAGGATGTGTTAGAGATTAAGTCTCCCTTACGGTGGGTATTCCAACAATTATGCATGGCCCATTTGATTGATAGGGGCATGCTAGTGGTACGGAAGGGATGTAAAGCTTATTATGAGTTCTACTAGGACAGAGGACACGACATCCAACAATGTGAAGAATTTATGAGGTTGATTCAATAGCTAATGGACAGTAAGAAGATAGAGTTCTTTGAGGATGTTGCAGGAAGGAATGGGTTAGATGTATACGCGTCAGATAGCCCCAACATTAAATATGGAAAAGATAGACCTTTTGTCATTTCCTCCAGATCAGAGGAAACAAGTTCATCCGTAGGAGAAGCTATAAAGGTGGTCCCTAAAATCATCATATTAGCACCAGCCCCGTTTCCATTCAAAGACATGCGACGGACCTCTTAGAATTACGCTGCCAACGTAACTATACTAAAAAAGTCGGAACCACATGAGAAGAAGGAACAAGTGGTAGAGAAAGAGTCAACATAGGAGGATGAATAGACAAATAAAGATAAACTTGTCAACGAGGTAGGCCATTTCACGAGGAGCGGCAGGTGCTACTCGCCTGAAGCTTTAAAAGCTACCAAAGCTGCCAAGGACAAGGGAGAAGGTACATCGACTACTCCTGCTCAGATATTTGGCAAAGAGCCCCCTTCGAAGATTAATGAGCCGGTAATTGAGGCTCAGGCTCAGGAATTTTTGAAGTTCATGAGACACAGTGAATACAACGTGGTGGAGCAACTATGAAAGCAACCAGCAAGAATTATAGTGTTAGAGTTGCTTCTGAGTTCGGAGAAGTATCGTGATGCACTGTTAAAGGTGTTGAACCAAACGTTTGAACCCGGTGACATTTCTGTATCTAAGCTAGACAGGATAGTAGGCCATATCACCGCATACAACCACATCACATTTAGCGATGACGAGATTCCAGAGGGAGGTATGGGGTCTACCAAAGCTCTCAACATCATGACCCACTGCAAAGGGTATGTGTTGCCAGGAGTATTGATTGATAATGGGTCAGCATTAAACGTACTACCGATGGTGACTCTGCAAAAGCTGCCGGTAGATGATTCCCACGTGAAACCTTGTCATAACACTTGAGAGCCTTTGACGGTACTCAAAGGGGAGTCATTGGAAAGATCAAGGTGCCTTTGTTGATTGGGCCGACAGAGTACACAATCAACTTCGTGGTGATGGACATAAAGCCAACCTACAGTTTCTTATTGGGAAGACCATGGATCCACTCTGCAGGAGCCGTCCCCTCATCACTCCATCAGAAGCTGAAGTTTGTGATCAAGGGCAAGTTGGTCACTGTAGAGGCTGAGCAAGAAATCATCGCCTTGGTAACATCAGATGCCTCCTACATCCAGAATGAAGAAGATGTTGCGGAATGTTCCTTCTGAGCATTAGAACTTGTAAATGCTACATTTGTTGCGAAGGGTAATAAGATCCCTTGCCCCAGGTTGTCTAACGATACCAAGATAACCGTTTCTAAAACTTTGGGCCGAGGAGCTAAAGCATGAAGAGGGCTGGGAAGGAGATTACAAGGAAGCTTACAACCCAGGAGCATCATCACCAAGAAATATAATTTTGGGCTTGGCTACAAACCAAATGTCAGCAAAGGAGAGAGGAGTATAGAAGAAAAGAAGAACAAAGGAGGGCTAGACTCAAGGGAGAAGACATTTTATGGAGACCGATGTATTTCCCTCATATAAAGGATATTTTTGTATTTGGAGGAATTGACTGTACATGACAGAAAGTAGAAGAAGCAATTCGAGAAAATGACACACTTAACCAGAACGAGATGTTCAGTGAATCGCTTGAAGGGATGTTCATCAACATGATAGCTGAAGATGACAATGGCAGCTATGTGTTGACCAGCATCTGCCCTTGCCGTCTCGGGGAAACTCCTGATAACTGGAGCTACGTTGATCTACATGTAGTCTTTAGGGCCAGATCAGAGTAATGCTCTGAATTAACCCTTTTGTTTTTGCCCATAGGCAATGGGGATCTTTTTTATAGGGCACCTATGTTAACTTTTTGTTTGCAATGAAAGAATATCTTCCTCATTTTCTCAAATGGCATACATTTCATTTACTTCATTCATTCATTTCTTGTTCATATTCATTCACTTCATTTAAAATTATTCTCTTCCCAATACATTCATTCTCATTTCATGCAGGGTCCCCATAATTAACTATATGAATGATTCTGAATCCAATCCTGAGGTAGATTTCGAGCACCCTAAGATCTCGGTAGAAATTGAAGAGGGGGATGACGAAGCAGAATGTGAGGTTTCTGAGGAGTTGGTAAGGATGATGACCAATGAAGAAAGGCAAATCATGCCCCACCAAGAAGAAACCGAAATTGTGAACTTGGGAACTGATGAGGAGAGAAAAGAAGTGAAAATCGGGACTACATTTTCCTTAGAAACCAGGTGCGAATTGATAGCCTTGCTCCAAGAGTTCAAGGCATCTTTGCTTGGACTTATCAAGATATGTCAGGATTGAATACAGACATAGTGGTGCACAAGCTACCAACGAGGCTAGAATGCAAACCAATCTAACAAAAGCTCAGAAGAATGAGGACTGACATACTGCTAAAGATCCGAGAAGAGGTAAAAAGCAGTTTGATGTTGGTTTCCTGGAGGTTGCCAAATACCCTGAATGGGTTGCAAACATCATGCCGGTGCTGAAGAAGGATGGGAATGTCTGCATGTGTGTAGACTACAGGGATCTCAATCGGGCAAGCCCTAAAGACAATTTCCCTCTGCCACATATTGACACGTTGGTTGACAATATCACGAGACACTCATGGTTCTCATTCATGGATGGCTTCTCAGGATACAACCAGATAAAGATAGACCCATAAGACATTGAGAAGACCATATTTGTAATCATTTGGGGCACGTTTTGTTACAAGGTGATGCCTTTCAGACTCAAGAACTCAGGGGTGACTTATCAAAGAGCGATGGTGACCCTTTTCCACGATATGATACACAAAGAGATAGAATTATACGTGGATGATATGATCGCTAAGTCCCGAACTGAGGAAGAGCGCCTCCAAAATTTGAGAAAGCTATTCTAAAGACTACGAAAGTACCAGTTGAAGGTTAACCCAGCTAAATGCACCTTTGCAGTCACATCGGGCAAACTCTTGGGGTTTGTAGTGAGAAGGAAAGGGATTGAGATCGACCCAGAAAAAGTGAAAGCTATCCAGGACCTTCCACCGCCCAAAACTCAGAAAGAAGTCTGAGGTTTCCTGGGGAGGTTAAACTATATCTCTCGTTTCATCTCCCAATTGACAGATAAGTGCGACCCTATCTTCAGATTACTCAGGAAGAATAACCTAGGGGTATGGGATGAAGAATGTCAAGAGGCCCTAGAGAAGATTAAGAAGTACTTGCGAATGCTCCGATTTTAGTCGCACCGGTACCAAACAAACCTTTGATCCTTTACCTGACAGTTTTTGAAAATTTGATGGGTTACGTGTTGGGGCAACATGATGAGTATGGGAAGAAGGAAATAGCCATCTACTACCTAAGCAAGAAGTTCACTGATTGCGAAGCATGATACCCGCCAATTCAGAAGCTATGTTGTGTTTTGGTTTGGACTACCAAAAGGCTTAGGCAGTTGATAAGTGTTCAAAAGTACTATTTTTATTACCTTTTTATTCTTATTATTGCTAGACTTAGGCTCATATTAGTTGCATTATTAGTCATTCATGCATGTTTGCATCGTTTCCTTGGTGGACAAGCTTGATTTCATATTTTGCTTAATTTTGTGGAAAAAGATACTGCTTTGGTGTTTTTTGTGTGTGTGTGCATAACCACTTGCCAAAGCAAGGCTGGAACTAGTTGCCAGGGCAATGCATGAAGGAAATGCCGAGCTAGTTATCTGGGCAATGCATGAAGGAGATGCCAAGCTAGTTGCCAAGGCAATTTTGACAAGGAATAAGATGATATGGTAGTCGAAATTGATGACTAGATAAGCCCAAGATGACGTGGAGCAAAGCTAAATCCTAAAGGAGTTTGATTTCCATGAAGAGGTTAAAGGGAAATTAAATCCCAAGAAGATAGGAGAATTTCTATAAGGAATTTAAATATATTAAAGAATTATATTCTTTAAAGATAATTTAATTCCAACTTAACTTCCTCCTCAAAAAAAGACTTTGACCTAGCCCTATAAATTAAGGATAAAGCCATAAACTCCAAGGAGGGGGGAGAATTTTCGACAAAGAGCAAGGGAGATCTCGACAAGGCATTGGAGAAATTTCGACAAGGCTTCAATCATTCTTCATCTTTTTCTTTCTTGTTCAATTAGGTTTATACTAGGAATTGTTTGTCTTGTGTTTCTTTGGAACCTAGCCATGAACTAAATCTATTTGGCTAAGCTTATTGTGTCTTGTGGTTGTGAGAAACAAATGGATTTTGTTTAGGTAATAAGAGTTTGCACTTTCAATTCAAGGTTTACTCATTCTTGGTTCTTATTCTTGTTTGCGAGTGAATTGGGAAAGGATCTCGTAACTTCATCTATTTATCTAATATCGGGAGAGTTAGATTCAAGAAACGAATGAGTATGGTCTTTATTCAATCTATTGATGGTGAAGATTAATCCAACTTAGGAATAAGTTAAGGATTTCAACGGCTAAGAGGAGCCCAAGATTGGTTGTTGTTCACCCTTGATTCACGCAGGGATGTATTATCAAGGCATGCACAAATAGCTAGAGTTTCGACTTAGGGATAAGAAGAAACCATTGAAGAATACTCCGCCAAACCTTGAAGTTGCTGCCCAGCCGCCCAAGTAGTTGCCCAGCTAGTCACCCAGGCAACCATCGATTAGTTGCCAAGGCAACCCCGCTGTGCAAGTTGCCACGGCAACTGAGTTGCCCTTGCACTCTTTTACCAAGAAGATCCAATCGGCTATCACACCTCAACTCACGATAACCTGGCCTATTCTCTCTCATTTGATTTCATCTTCTTTTACTTATTTGCTTTCTAGTTTAGTTGTTAGTTAAAACTCCTACAATCTTCTACTTGTGTTCTTTTACTTTTTACAGTGCAAGAGATTAGATTCTTGAAGTGGCACCAATCCCTGTGGAGAGGATATCTTTTATACTATAACTTGCGATGTGTACACTTGCATAATTGCGAAGCACTTATTACGCGCAACAAGTTTTTGGCGTCGTTGCTGGGGATTGGCAATAGCAACTTTGTTTTTATTTTCTTGCACTTTTTATTTTTCTTGTTTAAGATTCAAAGGGTTAACAAACTTTGGTTTTGCATTGGTATATGACTAGGGCGAGACCGATTACACCAGAATATCCCTTTGATCCAGAAATCGAATGAACCTTGCAAAGACTCAGACGAAGGTTAAGAGTAGCAATGGCTAATCAAGACGAAAATATGAATTAGGATGTTCCAGCAGGAGGAGTGATTCTTGCACAAAATAGAACTATTCGAGACTATCTTGAAGAAGATCTTGATGGACTCAATCCAGGAGTTGTCACACCTGAAATTGAAGCCGACCACTTTGAATTAAAACCGGCGATGTTTAATATGATCAACACAATTGGTCAATTTGGTGGCTCAACAACTGAAGATGCATGACAACATCTTAAATCTTTCCTCGAGATTTGCAATATGTTTTACGACTAAGATTATTCCCCTATTCACTGAGGGATAGGGCGAAAGCATGGTTGAATAGTATTCCTGCCAGATCGATAGGATCTTGGACCAATCTTTGTCGTGATTTCCTTGCTCGATTTAATCCTACAAATTTTACTGATAAGCTTCGTAACAAAATTACTTCTTTTCGGTAGGCAGATGACGAATCCATGTACGAGGCTTGGGAGCGATAGAGAGAACTTCTACACAAATGCCCCTACACGGACTCCCAGTGTGGACACAAGTAACAATGTTTTACAACACTATGAATACACCAACAAGGATGATGCTAGATGCCTCAGCAAACGGCATACTCCCAGATAAGTTGCCAGAGGAAGCAATGCAAATTCTAAATAGGCTTGCCAAGAATGATTATCAATTCTCATCTGCTAGAAGAGGATGAGTTAGACACCAAGCCACAATACATGAACTGGGATCATCAGACTCAATTTTGGCACAATTGGCCACTCTAACTAAGATAGTCCAGAACATGCAGAAACCAAACAACACACAAGAGGTCAAGGTAATGGATTCCTTTTGTGAGTTATGTGGTGGTAACCATGATTCTTCTGAATGTATGCAGAATCCAGAATCCAGCTTTTATGTGGGGAATTACAACCGGAACAACAATGTGATGTCCAATATATACAATACATCTTGGAAGAAGCACCCGAATTTTTCATGGAGTAATCCCAACAATGCTCTAAACCAGAATAATCAGAATGCACAAGCATCGGGATTCTAGCAAAATATGCCACGGCAACAGTTGCCGCATCAACAACTGACAACATCTAGTTCTTTGGAAAAATCTCTCAATGCTTTTATGTTGAAAATTGAATCTTATATATGGCTGAGAATAGTAACTTCATAAAAAAAACTGATGCTTTTATTAACAGAACCGAGATGAGATTGCAAAACCAAGAGGCGGTAATCAAATCATTGGAAAATCAAGTCGGGCAATTTGCTCAAAACTTGAATACTAGACCGCAAGGAGGTTTACCTAGCGACATTGAAGTCGCAAGAGGAACTAGCCATGAGCAATGTAAGGTGATCACCACTAGAAGTGGCCAACAACTTAAAGAGGCTCAAGCTCGCTCATCAAACAAAACTCCACAAAAAGAATAAGACGAACTCAGCGGCAAGGCCTCAGATGCTGAACCAGGAATTGCCGTGGCAACCAGCGATAAGCATGCCTCGGCAACCAGTGATAAGCATGCCTCGATAACCCTAGTTGACGATGCCTCGGCAACTCCAGTTGCCCCAATAATGCCATCAATCAGGTTTCAGACCAATGAAAGGATCGAAGATATCTGACTTCCACCACCATTCCCACAAAGGTTGAAGCAACAAAAGCAAGAATATCAATTCAAAAAGTTTCTTGATATCCTCAAGCAAGTCCACATCAACTTGCCATTGGTTGAAGCAATTGAACAAATGCCGAACTATGCCAAGTTTCTTAAAGACATTGTGTCCAAGAGAACAAGGCTAGGAGAGTTTGAAACAGTTACCGCAACAGAGGGATGCATGGCCATGTTGCAAAATCGCATGCCACCCAAGTTGAAGGATCCCGGAAGTTTCACAATACCCTATTCTATTGGAAACCACTATGTCAGGAAAGCATTATGCGACCTTGGAGCAAGCATAAACTTGATGCCTAAATCAGTTTTCCAGAAACTAGGAATCGAGAAGGCAAGACCTACAACAGTTATGCTACAGTTAGCCGAAAGATCCTATGTGCATCTAGAGGGAAAAATCAAAGACATACTGGTAAAAGTTGATAAATTTATTTATCCCGCTGACTTTATTATTTTGGATTGTGAAGCAGATGAACATGCACCTATCATTCTCGGGAGACCCTTCCTAACAACAGGGAGAACCTTGATCGATGTTGAAAAGGGAGAACTCACAATGAGGGTGAATGACCAGCAAGTTAAACTAAATGTGTTCCAAACACTAAGGCATGCCGATGATCCGGAAGAATGCCAACTTCTTCATGCCACGACAGAGTTTAAATCTGACGAGGAATTTAGTTACCTCGGTAACTACATTGCCAATCAAGAGAAACCTGAGGAGTATGAAGAACCGATCGATGAGGAACAACAAGAACAGGCAAATTGGTTAGTCAATCGACCAGGTACATACTTTGAACCACTAGATTACTCAGGTAAGAAAGGTAAGCTCGAAAAGCCCTCTATTGAACAACCACCGATTCTTGAGTTGAAACAGTTGCCAGAGTAACTAAAATATGCTTACTTGGGAACCGATAAAACATTGGCTGTAATTATTTCCTCTAAGTTACAGCCTGAGCAGGAAAAGAAGCTGATCAAAATGTTGATGCTACACAAGAAGGCAATAGGGTGGACAATTACCGACTTTAAGGGAATTAGCCCGGCAGTGTGCATGCACAAGATTTTGTTGGAAGATGATCACAAACCTTCGATTGAGGCCTAGAGGAGACTGAATCATGCCATGAAAGGGGTTGTAATGAAGGAAATCATCAAGTGGCTTGACGCCAGCATTATACACCCTATCTCTAATAGTACATGGGTAAGTCCAGTACAATGTGTACCGAAAAAGGGAGGTATAATGGTGCTAAGTAATGAAAACAATGAACTCATTCCAACCAGGACAGTGACCGGTTGGAGGGTTTGTATGGATTATCGAAAGCTAAACAAAGCCACTAGGAAAGATCACTTCCCATTACCCTTTATTGATCAAATGCTTGATTGTCTTGCAGGTAAACCCTTTTATTGTTTTCTTGATGGTTATTCAAGTTACAATCAAATTGCCATAGCACCAGAATATCAAGAAAAGACAACCTTTACATGCCCATACGGTACTTATGCTTTTCGAAGGATGTCGTTCGGATTATGTAACGCCCCGGCAACCTTCCAAAGATGCATGATGGCACTCTTTTTAGACATTGTCGAAAACTTCCTTGAGATCTTCATGGATGATTTTTCCATTTTTGGTAATGACTTCGACAGCTGCCTCAGCAATTTAGAGAAGGTGTTGGCAAGATGTGAAGAAACCGATTTAGTCCTTAATTGGGGGAAGTGTCATTTTATGGTAGATAAAGGAATAGTGCTCGGCCACAAGATTTCATCCAAGGGAATTGAAGTAGACAAAGCCAAGGTGGACGTTATCGAGAGATTACCCCCACCAAGTTCGGTTAAAGGAATCTGAAGCTTTCTTGGACATGCAGGTTTTTACAGGAGGTTCATTCATAATTTTTCTAAAATTACTAAACCTTGTACAATTTGCTTGAACAGGATAAAGTCTTCAATTTTGATGATTCTTGCACCCCAAGCATTCAAAACCCTAAAGAAAAAGCTTGCCTCGGCACCCATTGTTGTTCCACCAGATTGGACGCTACCTTTTGAGCTCATGTGTGCTGCAAGTGATTTCGCGCACAGGTAAGACCTTTCATGTGATATACTATGCTAGTAAAACTCTTAATAGTGCTCAAGTGAATTACACGACAACAGAGAAAGAGTTACTAGCCGTAGTTTTCGCATTTGACAAGTTCCGATCCTATTTGATTGGTACAAAGGTAATTGTTCATACGGACCATTCGGCAATTAAGTATCTATTTGCTAAAAAGGATGCCAAACCTCATTTGATTCGTTGGATATTGCTTTTACAAGATTTTGACATTGAAATTAAAGACAAGAAAGGAACAGAAAATCAAGTGGCCGATCACTTATCACGCTTAGAACGCAATAAGGAGGAAGACGCAGATTTAGAGATATGCGATGCATTCCCGGATGAGCAACTGTTAGTTGCCTCGGCAACCATGGATGCGCATGCCTCGGCAACCCTTGACGCTTCAGTAACTCTCGATACGCACGCCGCGGCAACCACTGATACGCACACCTCGACGACGCGTATGCCTCGGCAACTCTAGACACACACACCTTGGCAATCTTGGAAGCAGTCGCCATGGCAACAGATGCCTCGACAATACCTGGTACGCAGACTTAGTTAATTTCCTTGTTTGTGGTATTTTACCTTATGGCCTTACTCACCAAGGGAAGAAGCAGTTATGCCATGATGCTAAGAATTACTTTTAGGACGAGCCTCTTTTGTTTAAACAATGTGCAGATCAGGTTATACGCCAATGTGTCCCTGAAGAGGAGCAGCAGAACAGACTCCGGCAATGCCATTCTTGACCCTATGGAGGATGTTTTGGAGGAACACGTACCGCGGACAAAGTTTTGCAATCCAGTTTGTATTGGTCAACACTGTACAAAGATGCCCAAGAGTTTTACAAGAAATGTGATCGTTGCCAAAGGACGGGCAATATCTCTAGACGACATGAAATGCCGCTCCAAAACATCATCGAGGTGGAATTGTTCGATGTATGGGGGATTGATTTTATGGGACCTTTCCCATCTTCATTCAGCAACCTCTGCATTCTACTTGCCATCGACTACATGTCTAAATGGATTGAGGTAGCTGCAGTTCCCAACAACGATTCCAAGACCGTGCAACAATTCTTGCAGAAAAACATATTTACACGGTTTGGGATATCGAGAGCAATTATCAGTGATGAAGACAAGCACTTCGACAACAAACTCATCGCCGAGATGTTACAACGCTTTGGTTAGTAAGACTAGATGATGCACTTTGGGCAAGCAAAAACACCCTTTGGGCATACTCGAGAAAGTTATAAATCCCTCTAGGAAGGATTGAAGGGTATACTCGAGAAAGTTGTTACAAACCAATGGGAAGCAAAAAATTCCAACCGAGAATTGAAGGGTATACTCGAGAAAGTTGTAGATCCCTCTAGGAAGGATTGGTCAGTAAGACTAGATGACGCACTTTGGGCATATCTCACTGCATTCAAAATACCCTTAGGTATGTCCCCTTCCGACTTGTCTATGGTAAAACATGACATCTACTAGTGGAAATCGAACATAATGCATATTGGGCAATCAAGACTGTGAATATGGATTGGGAAAGTGCCGGACAAAAGCGTTTGTTGGACCTCAATGAGATATAAGAATTCCGTGCACTCGCCTATAACAATGCACGAATCTACAAGAAGAAAACAAAGTAATGGCATGACAAGAGACTATTGCCGTGGCAATTCATGCCAGGGCAACTAGTTCTCTTATTCAATTCTCGGCTAAAACTTTTCCCAGGAAAACTGAAATCAAGATGGTCAGGACCATTCGAAGTTGTCAAACCATTCTCCCATGGGGCTGTGATAATCAAGTACATCACTAACGAACATGAATTCAAAGTTAATGGACAAAGATTGAAGCACTACAATGGTGCCCATGTGGAACGTAACAAAGAAATGGTCATCTTAGGAGATGCATGGGCATGCTCTCCTTTAGATATTTTCTTTTTATTTTGTTTTTTTCTTTCGAACTAATATTTTTTATTATTTTTGGTTATTTTTTTCTCTTTATTTATTTTTGGAATTTTTAGGAGATATTTTATTTTATTTTTCTTCATTATCTTTAGTTTCCAGGTTTTCTTTGTTTTCTTTTCTTTTCCACAACATGACTCACAACCACCATGCTAAAGAAATTCACTACTACTACTTGCCATGGCAACCACAATAGATAATGCCCTGGAAACTACCTCAGCAGTTGCCATGACAACAGAAACTGGCGATGCCCAGGCAAGTAAACATGCATCGGCAAACATGGATCAAATCAAAGCAATGCTATTCATGCGGTACCAGCCACAAGCATTCAACCATCGACCGAAATATGAATCAAGCAAATGACATGAAGAAAACTTATCACTTGAGGTGACAACCTCTCTGACTAACTCATTTCATTTAGTTTCTTTTAAATTTTGTTTCACTTTTACGTGCATTGAGGATAATGCTTCTCTCGAGTTTGGGGGTGTTGGTTTCTAGTTAGTTTCATGTTTAGTTGCATTCATCTTTAGCAATCACATATAGGTTGCATATGTTACTTGCCATGCCTTTAATTGGATTTAATTGCTTAAGACTTGTTGAATATCCAATGATGAACTTTTGCCACTACACTTAATTGAAAGAACCTTTAATTTTAGGATTGCATGAAAAGAACTTAGAATTTTACTATGATGCTGATTTTTTTACACGGTTGTGGCTTGTTGATTGAAAGAAACTGGTGAACTTAGGTTGCTTAAAATTTGGTTAAATTTGAAAATTAAAAGTTAATTTCTTACTAGAGGTGCCCGAAATTGGATCTAGTAGTTAATGCACATTAAAGAATTGTTAGAGGTGCCCAAAATTGGTTCTAGTCGACTAAAATAAAATGAGAAATTGCTTACTTTGCTAGAGGTGCCCGAAATTGGCTCTAGTCGACTAAAACAAAATGAGAAATTGCCTACTTTGCTAGAGGTGCCCGAAATTGGCTCTAGTGAAATAAATTCCCCGGTAATTAAATTGATAAAAGCCTATTGTTCACATAGAATCTTGAAAATCAACTTGTACACAACTACGCACACACACATTGTCACAAGCATTATAGTTCGATTCTGGGTAATTTTTGTGCTATTCGAAAAATTAAATGGTGATCATGCTTTGTGCCACGGTTTCGAGGGTTGAATTCAAGTTTGAAGCATGTCTTTGATGATTAAAGTCTTGGTAGGTAATTGTTAGTTTGCATTGCTTGAGGACAAGCAATAGTTCGAGTTTCGGGGTGTGATAAGTATTCAAAAGTACTATTTTTATTACCATTTTATTCTTATTATTGCTAGACTTAGGCTCATATTAGTTGCATTATTAGTCATTCATGCATGTTTGCATCGTTTCCTTGGTGGACAAGCTTGATTTCATATTTTGCTTACTTTTGTGGAAAAAGATACTACTTTGGTGTGTTTTGTGTGTGTGTGCAGAATCACTTGCCAAAGCAAGGCTGGAACCAGTTGCCAGGGCAATGCATGAAGGAAATGTCGAGCTAGTTGCCAGGGCAATGCATGAAGGAGATGTCGAGCTAGTTACCAAGGCAATTTTCGACAAGGAATAAGATTATATGGTAGTCGAAATTGATGAGTAAATAAGCCCAAGATGACGTGAAGCAAAGCTAAATCCCAAAGGAGTTTGATTCCCAAGAAGAGGTTAAAGAGAAATTAAATCCCAAGAAGATAGGAGAAGTTCTAGAAGGAATTTAAATATAATAAAGAATTATATTCTTTAAAGATAATTTAGTTCCAACTTAACTTCCTCCTCAAAAAAAGACTTTGACCTAGCCCTATAAATTAAGGATCAAGCCGTCAACTCCAAGGAGGGGGAGGAGAGAATTTTCGACAAAGAGCAAGGGAGATCTCGACAAGGCTTTGGAGAAATTTCGACAAGGCTTCAACCATTCTTCATCTTTTTCTTTCTTGTTCAATTAGGTTTATGCTAGGAATTCTTTGTCTTGTGCCATGAACTAAATCTATTTGGCTAAGGTTACTGTGTCTTGTGGTTGTGAGAAACAAATGGATTTTGTTTAGGTAATAAGAGTTTGCACTTTTAATTCAAGGTTTACTCATTCTTGGTTCTTATTCTTGTTTGCGAGTGAATTGGGAGAGGATCTCGTAACTTCATCTATTTATCTAATATCGGGAGAGTTAGATTCAAGAAACGAATGAGTATGGTCTTTATTCAATCTATTGATGGTGAAGATTAATCCGACTTAGGAATAAGTTAAGGATTTCAACGGCTAAGAGGAGCCCAAGATTGGTTGTTGTTCACCCTTGATTCACGCAGGAATGTATTATCAAGGCATGCACAAATAGCTAGAGTTTCGACTTAGGGATAAGAAGAAACCATTGAAGAATACTCCGCCAAACCTTGAAGTTGCTTCCCAGCCGCCCAAGTAGTTGCCCAGCTAGTCGCCCAGGCAACCATCGATTAGTTGCTAAGGCAACCCTGCTGTGCAAGTTGCCACGGCAACTGAGTTGCCCTTGCACTCTTTTGCCAAGACGATCCAATCGGCTATCACACCTCAACTCACGATAACCTGGCCTATTCTCTCTCATTTGATTTCATCTTCTTTTACTTATTTTCTTTCTAGTTTAGTTGTTAGTTAAAACTCCTACAATCTTCTACTTGTGTTCTTTTACTTTTTACAATGCAAGAGATTAGATTCTTGAAGTGGCACCAATCCCTGTGGAGACGATATCTTTTATACTATAACTTGCGACGTGTACACTTGCACAATTGCGGAGCACTTATTACGCGCAACAGCAGTACATGTTATATCACACCACCTGGTTGATATCCAAATTAGACCCCTCGAAGTTCCTAATGGAAGCACCAGGATTAACGGGGAGGATGGCCTGTTGGCAGATGATGTTATATGAGTTTGACATTGTATATGTGAGCCAGAAAGCTGTGAAAGGAAGTGCTATAGCAGATTTCTTAGCTAGTTGTGCTTCAGATGACTATGAATCGTTGAATTTCAATTTCCCAGATGAGGACTTGATGTGCGTTACAACTGGAGAAGAAGTTCCAAATAATGGCTCGTGGAAGCTTTACTTTGATGGAGCCTCCAATGCCCTTGGCCATGGAATAGGAGTTTTGCTAATTTCTTCGAAAGATGTCTACTATCCCTTTATAAGCAGACTGGAATTCTTTTGCACAAACAACATAGCTGAATATGAAGCCTGTGTTATGGGACTGAATGCAGCCATTGAAAGAAAGATCAAAGAACTTCGAGTATTCAGAGATTCGTCCTTAGTAATCTATCAGTTACGAGAAGAATGGGAAACTAGGGATCCGAAGCTAGTTAAATACTATGAGTTGATCCAGGAGCTCGTTAAGGAGTTTGAAAATATCAGTTTCACCTACCTTCCTAGAGAAGAAAACTAGATGGCAGATGCCTTGGCAACCCGGCTTCCATGTTCAAAACAAACACGAGAGCAGAGATGAAGCCAATTGAGATGCAGACTTTTGAAAGGCTAGCTCATTGTTATAATGTGCAAGAAGAAATAGATGGCAACCCTTGGTATTAGGATATCTTGCAATATATCAAGTTTCAAAAGTATCTTGAGGGGGGCAAACGATAATGACCGAAAAACACTCGGAAAGATGGCAACAGGATATGTGCTGGATGGAGAGGTTCTATACAAAAGATGCCATGGCCAAATGTTGTTAAGATGTGTAGATGCCCGGGAGGTGAAAGAAATTTTGGCAGAAGTGCACGATGGTTTGTGTGGAACACACGCCAATGGTCTATCAATAGCCCAAAAAATTATAAGATATGGCTATTTCTGGTCAACTATAGAGGGAGACTGCATCGATTATGCCAGGAAATGTCATAAGTGCCAAATATATGTCGACAAGATCCATGCTCATCCTTTACCTTTACACACCATGAATTTGCCTTGGCCGTTCGCAGCATGGGGCATGGATGTCATTGGACAGATTCATTCGAAGGCTTCCAATGGGCACCATTTTATTTTGGTTGCCATTGATTACTTCACTAAATGGGTGGAGGCAGCATCTTATGCCAATATCACAAGGATGACGGTGAAGGAGATTATTTGCCGATATGGGTTGCTGGAAATGATCATCACCGACAACGCTTCCAACCTGAATAACAAATTGATGACTGAGGTGTGCAGCCAGTTTAAAATAACACATCATAACTCCATAACCTACCATCCTAAGATGAATGGGGCAGTAAAAGCGGCAAACAAGAACATAAAGAAAATCATTGCGAAGACAACAAACACCTACAAAGATTGGCATGAGAAGCTGCCATTTGCTTTGTTCGCCTATTGGACATCTGTTCGTACATCAACAGGGGCAACACCCTATTCTCTCGCTTACGGTACAGAGGCGGTACTGCCCAGTGAGGTTGAGATTCTGTCACTCCGGGTTTTGAATGGAGTAAAACTGGATAAATCAGAATGGGTGCAAACCAGGCTCAACCAGTTAAATCTCATTGAAGAGAAGAGGCTGAAGGCCATCTGCCATGGTCAAATGTACCAAAAATGAATGATGTGGGCATATGATAAAAAGGTACGCCCGAGAGAATTTTGAAAGGAAGATCTGGTGCTTAAGAAGGTCCTCCCGATTCAGAAAGATTCTCGAGGGAAGTGATGCCTAACTGGGAAGGGCCATATGTCGTTAAGAAGGCCTTTTCAGGAAGAGTATTGATTTTAACCGAAATGGATGGAGAAGAATTGAAAAATCCTGTGAATTTTGATTCAGTTAAGAAGTATTATGTTTGAAAAAAAAAGAGAAAAAGAAATAAAGAAAAAATGAAAAATGATGAAATGAAAAATGATGAAAAATAAGGTGAAAACCCATAAAGGGCGCCCTTAGGTGAAAAAGGGAGAGCTCAAGGCGAAAACCCAAAAAAGGGTGTCTTGAAGCAAAGGAAGAATCTGAGTTGAAAACCCGTTAAGGGCGGCTCAAATAAATTTTGAGATTGGGCCTCTGGTGAGCAAAATTACCCTCATGGATACCAGAAGAAGGAGCTTCTGGCAAAGATTCTATCTCGGTCGACAGGGTCACACATCATCCATACAGTGGATATTTGGGATTCTACATTTCATGTTTTGACTTTCCCTTTTCCTCATGTTTGCCATGACTTTTCTAAAATTGTTCCAAGTCCTTAATGGCAATAAAATCATATTTTTGTGCCTTTCATTTCTTGTCTTCTTATTGTTTTCATAAGCATCATGCAAACAGGTTAACATAGACTTATGATAAACAAAAGATTTCTTAGCATTACTATGATCTAACCCTGGGAATGCAGGTGATTAGAAAATAGAGTTAATTTTGATCTCAAGCTTTCTGTATAACGCATGTCAAGGTACTACGAGGGGAAGACTTCGAGCATCAGAATAAGACAACCAATATCATGCACCATTCTTACTTGTTTAAGAAGATATTCAAGACGACAATGGAGGTCTCCCAGGTGAAAACCTATAAGGGCGCCTAAAAAAACTCTCTAAAGCGAAAACCTTAAAGGGCACTTTAGAACTTAAAGCCAGAAACTCAAAAAAGGAAGGCTGAAATGGTTGAACCCAACATTGAGATGGGGTACCGCCACCAGAAGAAGAAAAGGAAGAAAAAGCAAGCATAGGGCCAAGATTAACTGACTGCGGAAGCAGACGCATCGAGATATTGACACTCATGCATCATATATAGTTAGGCATCCCTAGGATTATGAGCATGCTAACTCATTTATCATAAAATTTTGAACAAGTTCTTGCAGGTTACCAATGACTTTTGATTGCTAGCTTCGTAGTAAAAAAGTGGACATATTTAAAGAAAAATCGGCAACCTTAGTAGTGTGAGTCCAGAAAAATCGGTAGCCTTAGTAGCGTGAGTCTAGAAAAATTGGCAGCCTCAGTAGCGTGAGTCCAGAAAGATCGGTAGCCATGATTGGCGTGAATCCCAGAAAAATTCGAAGATAAAGGTTCTATATAGGAATGACCTATGTTTTCCAACCCTCACAGTGAAAGGTTCTATATAGGAGGAACCCTAACTCCAAGATTTCAAAAGCTAAAAGTTCCATATATGAAGGACTTGCGGCTCTAGGGTTTGAAGACTAGAAGTTCTATATAGGAAGAACTCCCAGTCGAAAGAATCTATCTGTGACGCAAAAGGTTTTATATAGGAAAAACCCACGTTGAAGGTGAAGAGTTCTATATAGGAAGGACTCCAAGCTTTACCGTATCAGAGTGAAAAGTTCTATATAGGAGGGACTCGTAACTCGAGGCTTCAAAATGAAAATTTCTATATAGGAAGAACCTTAACTCTAGGATTTCAAGGTAAAAAGTTCTATATAGGAAGAACTTTTAGTCTGAAGGATCCGCCTAAGAAAGCGAAAGGTTCTACATAGGAAGAGCCTATAGCTTTGAGATCGGAAGGTAAAGAAGTTCTATATAGGAATAACTTATGAGCCTGAAGGTTCAGCTGAGGAAAAGCGGAGAGTTCTAGAAGAACACGTGATTCCGAAGCTACAAACATGGAAGTCATATAAAAATGAGTGCTTATGATCTTTGCTTTGTTCCCGTTCCACAAGAACAAGCAAATAGGGGCAACTGTAATCACTCATTTTTATCTGTGTTTGTTAATGTTGCTACATACAAATATAATAATTAAGTAATATTATTGGTGTGTGTTTACGTATATATACGTGCATGAGTGTTATTAGTATATACGTGTGATGTGTGTAAATGCATGTATGGTACGTATGCTATGTACGTATTAGTAGTTACTATGGTATATGTATCATATGTGTACTTACATTTTGATGTGTGCATTGTGTGTATGTGTAATGTGTGGATATTTATGTTAGTTGTGTGTATGATTATATATGCATGTATGTTTGTATATTATATTAATTAAGAATGTGCTACATATATATTAATGTTTGCACGTGTTCGTGTGTTATACGTATATGTGAGTGCGTTTATGTGTATGTATACACGTATTATTATTGTTATTATTATTATTATTATTTCATATAAATAAGAAGATAATAAAATAAAACCTAAATATATAAATTAGTGTCCAAGACCATATTATTATAGAGCCCATAATTAAATTTTACATGGCCTGATCGGCCCAAACCCAAACCCAATGTCCAGAAACCCTAATTTATATATGCCCTAATGTTTCTTTGTCTCTTTCAGCCGCACGATCTGAGCCATTGGATCAAGATTTGATCCAACCAGTGCAAAGGAATAGGGACTCCTTAGATGTCGCGTGCGATGCACGCTCGAGCCCGTTCGTATTTCACGCGCGCGTGACTTGCACGCGCTGGCCATTCAGATCTCAAGGTGCCATGTGTCTTCGATCCAAGCCGTCCGTTCTTCACGCAGTCTCAGCCGTTGGATCAGATCTGATCCAACGGCCGAGAACAAGCCTGCCATGAAACATCACCACCATGCTGCCCTCAACCACCGTATTCAGAATGTGCAAAAAAACACAAAAAATGGATTTTGTCAGTACCAAATCGAACAGAAGCATGTATTATATTTTTATTTATGCTGAACAAAATCAGAGATCATGGTATACGTATCAAAAAAAATCTGTAAAGAACATTCAGTCTTTCAGTCTTCCAACTTCAGAAATAATAAAAAATAGAAGTTTCAAGGGTAATCTCCTTCTTTCTTTTTCATCTCATGCATAAAAAATAAACAAGAAAAATGGGTTTTTTTACCTTGGTTGTTTTAGTGTCTTGCCGGTGATGAGGCTTCTGGTGAGCCGTTTCAAAGGGGTTTGTTTTTGCTTTGAAATAGGAAGGAGTCTAGATCTTTAGTCCGAAACAAAAGGGGGTAAAGGGTTGTTATTTATTCGGTGGCTAGAAGCCGTGATCTAGGATGGCTCGAGCCAGCCGTTACGGTCATGGCTCGCTTGAGATCGGCCGTCCATGGTAGCTTGCCGGCAAGGATTTAAGTTTTTGTTGGTTAGGTTTCTGGAAGTCAGGGAGGAATGAGAGATAAATCTTAAAGGGTTTAGAAAAAATGAAAAGAGGAAGAGAGGGGGCCGGTCAAGTGTTTATATAGACGAACAAATAATTTTTTTTTGTCAAATTGCCCCACAAGGACTTTCGTCCTTTCGATATTTTCAAAATTGTCTCACTCCTTGGTCAATTTACAAGACCGGTCCCTCGTCCTTTTTAAAATCTTATAATTTAACCCCTAAATTAACTGAATTCAGATTTTAAATGGTTGAATTACACCATAAGGACCTCCGCATTTTTGAAATTTTCATTTCAAGCGTGTCGCATAGGAATATTACAACATTAGTCCTTTTAAGTTTCGTTCGGCTTGTGATCCCGTCCCTGAATTGTTTTTTATTGTTTTTTATTTCCGTTTTCTATTTTATTTTTGTTTCAGTCCAGTCCTTTTTCATGTTTAAATATTTATGTCTTTTGATTTTTATTGCCTATTGTTAGCATGTTTATTTTGTTCATATATGTTTTTAATATCATGTTTATTTGCGTTTTTATGGGTTGTATCATGCTTTTTACGTTATTTGCTTTGTTTGTCCGTATTGTATACGTGTTTTTTTTGTGTTATATTTTAATTTAATTTATACGTCAT
The DNA here is from genome assembly GCA_019671005.1 of Hibiscus mutabilis. Lineage (NCBI taxonomy): Eukaryota > Viridiplantae > Streptophyta > Magnoliopsida > Malvales > Malvaceae > Hibiscus > Hibiscus mutabilis. Next base: position 37,403,195 of record CM033713.1, on the reverse strand, counting down.
GTCTACCTATGATTAGCATGCCTTTTTTTTCCTTGATGTTTCTATATATATATCGTCTTCATCATGTTTATTTCATGTATGTTATCATGCTATGATGCTTCATTTTGTTGTTCATGTTGTGCTAGCGTTTTTCATCATGATTATATGTCTAGCATGAATTTCATGTTTTTGCATCTTAGGCTACATATTTGTTACATCTAATGTCATGATGTTTTAGTGTATGCATGTAATTTGTGTCATATGGGTTTTTTTTATGATATCATGTTGCTTTAATTTGTTAGTTTAATATCATGTTATGTCTATGCCATGCATATTTTGTTTTTTTAAGTATGTTATTTATGTGTTAATTTAATCTTGAAGCATGTTCTTAGTTTGTTAGCATATTTTTGTTTATGCTTATTTTAATGCCATATGCTTTTATGTTTCTATGCTTTATTGCTATGTCAATATGAATGTTTAATATTTTGTTTGTAAGATTGCATAATGAATATATTTTTGTCAATGCGATGCCCTTTTATTCAAGCGTAAATATGCAGTGATGGTGGTCTATCGGTTTATTCTCGAATAACAGGGCCTTTAAAATCTACTCGCACTTATAACCAAATTTAATTTAATCGTCACTTTAATTCCGAAAGTTTAATATTAATAAAGCGGTAATTACTAAAGTGCCAATTTTGGGCGGTGTGGGGGTGCTAATCCTTCCCCATCCATAACCGACCCCCGGACCCAACAGATTTCAAAACTCTGGTTTTATGGTGTCCGGCCTACCTAAGTGGCCGATGGCGACTCCATTTTTTTAATAAAATACAGTTTTTCTAAAACCCCGCGAAATAATTATTTTTAATACTCGAAAGACCCCAAACACCTTTAAAACCCCATTTTTTAGCGAAACACATGCGTAGCTCGTAAGAAGGATATCGCTACAAATGTTCTTCTGATTGAGCAAAGTTGTATATTCTTTGATTGTAGGCATCAAGTCCTTCCCATTAAAACAAAGCAACAGAAAGCGAGATTCCAAAACTGAAAGATGGCTCGGAGCATAGGCTGATTAACTCGTACATACATTAAGTGCGCTATATCACCATAATTTTTTTATCACATCCTTCCCAAATCTATTTCAGCTTCCACAAGTCATTTTAGACTGACATATGTATACCCCGATACAATGCGCTCGCTCGGTAAACTATCACCTTGGACCCTTTGGTTGACTTCTAACCAACGTCAAACGGCTGAGTTGATATCCTCCTTCTTAAGATACCTTCTATCCATGATGAAGATTTCAACTAGGCAAACCACTCGAATCAACACCTTCATGTTATGCAATGTATACGCGAAAAATATATGCAAAATAAAATAAAACAAAAAAGAAACAAGTCAGTACCGGATAAAATCGATATATATATATATATAGCAGGAAATTAAATCAAACAAAACAACCCTATTTACATCCTTTTTAAAGAACCTAGGTTAACCGCATGGCTCTAAAAGGGGTGGGCTTTCTATGTTCTCTATATGCAGTTTTGGTACTACAAGGTACCCGAACTGTCCTCGATGTCTCCTCCTAAGGGTAGCAAGGCCCCTGGTCATCACCCATTACAGGCTCATCTCAACCGAGTTCAATTCAGGGGGACCCATTCGCTATGTCCATACGGGAAAACAATATTCCCGCGAAAATATAGGGTACTCGAGCCCGAAGGTATTTACTAGGCCCATACGAAGGAACAATTCCACATGAAAGCACTAGCGTCCCCCCCCCCACTTAAAAAGACAGGTTTAAATGCCAAATTTTAAATGCATCAAAATAAACTCGCATTTATAAGCAAATATTAATTTAATCGTCACTTTAATTCACAACTTCAGATATTAATAAAGCGGTAATTATATCTTGTTTCTAAAGAAAATGGCCTGACTCACTTTTGTTCGGGAGTCGGTTACGGATAGGGAAGGTTTTGGCACCCCACACCGCCCAAAAATTGGTACCAAAACAAAATTACCGCTTTGTTAATATTAAACCTTCCAAATTAAAGTGACGATTAAATTAAAAATCGATTATACATGAGAGTAAATTTTAAGGGGCTCGTTATTCGAGAGTAAACCACAAAACCACCACCACTACGTTTGGTACTGGCCACGTTTACTTTCGAATAACAGGACACCACATTGACAGATTTATATCCCAAATGCAATATTTAACATGGCATGGCATATTGTGAACGAGGCGACAAAAACGTAATCATACATTAAAAGATCGAACATATAACCCATACTTACACGAAATGAAATGTACAACATATACATAATGCAAAAAAATAGTCTAAAGGATCATAAACCAACAATTATGCAAACACGAATCGAATAAAATAAATGGCATAAAGAGTAGAATCAAATGCACATACTAAATCTGAAATTTACGGATGCATATGCAAAAGGGGCTAGATCGAAAAGAAAAAATAAAAGGCTAGGGGGCAACAGGGTACTTTTAAACTCTGGACAGGACAAAATTGAAAGGATTTTAAAAAACCAGGGGCCCAAAAGGGTATTTGACCACTAAAAGCATATTTAATTAAACGGGAGGCCAAAATTGAAAACTTTGTTAAACGTCGAAGGATTGCGGACGGAGTTTAAAAAGAATGAATGGCCAGAAAGTTTGTTTGAAAATGCGGAGGGACCAACTAGAGATTAAACCTTTTTTGAAATGATAATTGACTCTGAATTAGGGTTTTTTTGAAAGATTTTAAAAACATATAAAGACCCCAGGTGCATTTAAAACTTGCAGAACCCTTTCGCGCGTAAATAGGGGAGTGCGGAATGACTAAAGATGGAAATACCCATTTTAAAAAACTAGAAGGTATAAACAAACCCTTTCAGCCATAATCTACTTTTTTGGCCATTTTTATTCCGAAATCTAAAAAAACTCCAACTTTTGAAACAAACCAAAAAACTCTCTCAAAAAACCCAGAATGCGATGAACACCCCTTTGATGTTCGTCGTGTTCATCCCCACACGCAGAGCCAAACCCAGAAACCACCTTGGCTGTCGAGCCAACCGTCGCACCGGCCGCCGCTAGCCGGCGCTAGTGTTCTAAAAACTGCCATAAAAAGAAAACCCTTTTCACCCAAAAGCCCATATCCGACTTAGATGCTTTGAAAATCAAACCTTAACCCCATTTTTTGAAAAGAACTGAACCCAAAAAAAAACCTTTTTATAAAAGAGAAAGCCCCCTTTTTCTTGACTTTTAGAAAACTCAGCCTTCAACCTATCACGGGTTCACCACTACCGGCCTGAGGACCAAGGGTTTATCACCGATGAAAGAAGTAGGGCCAACAGACTCGAAGGTAAAAACCCTAGCCACTTTCTCTTTTCTTTTCATGCATGTATTGAACTGGAAAAAAAAAGATAATATACCTCAAAGCTTTTGATATCCTTTTTGTATTTCATTTTGAAAAACCCTAATTGTTGTTACAATATTCTCGGGTTTCCCCTTCTATATCTTCTTCATTGTTACAATATTTTAAAAAGATAAAAAGGTTGCATTTGTACAATTTGGCCAGATTCACGTCCCTCTGTCAATGTTGGCTTTTCCATTTAGATGTATATACAACTTTTTGTTCTTTATCCTTGTAATCTGACTCTTTGCCATTTTTGGTGTTGCACGTGGCCTGGCAGGAGCATGGAGGGAGACAGAGGTACACTGCCATCTGAAAGGTCATACGCTTGGGCGCGTGGGGGAGGCAGAGAGTCAGGCAGTGTTGTGCACTGACGCGTGGGAAGCTAATAGGCCCTGCGTGGGCGCGTAGCAATTTTGGAAGCTTCTCAGCGTTGATCTGGGCCATTGTCGTGCTCTCTGATCTAACGGCCATGATCGATGCGGCGCCAAGGGATATGATCCCTGCTAGGGTTTCCATCCAAGATCTGATCTGGACCGTTTAATCAGCAGCCAGATCTAACGGTCTAGATTTGGCTGCGCAAAGACTATAAGAGGATTAGGGTTTAGTTATTTGGGCCTTAGTAGGCCGGCTTATGTAATATTTTTAAAGGCTTGGGTTTTAATAATTTGTAAATAGACTTTGATGATAAATATTGGGCTTTATTATTTTATATGCTATTTAATTTTCTATTTTTTGTTTAAATATAATAATATAATAATAATAATATAGTAATAATAATAGTATAGCTACAATATAAGTGACAATAATCGAAACAATAATAATATAATAACAAACTAATTATAATAACACTAACCAATAAATACTAATAATATTTTAGGGTTTTTTCATTTTTTCTTTTTTTAACATAGATTAATAAATAATAATAAGTAGAAAATCATAGATATAATATTTTTGGGTTTTACATTAATGAATTATGAAATTAGTTAATATATATATAAAAGAGTAATAATAACTAAAGCCCCTTATTTCAAAAACTAACAAAAAAAGTAAAAATGGGTTAACACCCTGGATAAAATTAGTGATTACAAAAAAGTAAAATCGGTCTAGATTTGGCTGCGCAAAGACCATAAGAGGATTAGGGTTTAGTTATTTGGGCCTTAGTAGGCCGGCTTATGTAATATTTTTAAAGGCTTGGGTTTTAATAATTTGTAAATAGACTTTGATGATAAATATTGGGCTTTATTATTTTATATGCTATTTAATTTTCTATTTTTTGTTTAAATATAATAATATAATAATAATATAGTAATAATAATAGTATAGCTACAATATAAGTGACAATAATCGAAACAATAATAATATAATAACAAACTAATTATAATAACACTAACCAATAAATACTAATAATATTTTAGGGTTTTTTCATTTTTTCTTTTTTTAACATAGATTAATAAATAATAATAAGTAGAAAATCATAGATATAATATTTTTGGGTTTTACATTAATGAATTATGAAATTAGTTAATATATATATAAAAGAGTAATAATAACTAAAGCCCCTTATTTCAAAAACTAACAAAAAAGTAAAAATGGGTTAACACCCTGGATAAAATTAGTGATTACAAAAAAGTAAAATCGGTCTAGATTTGGTCACAAATAAAGACCATAAGAGGATTAGGGTTTAGTTATTTGGGCCTTAGTAGGCCGGCTTATGTAATATTTTTAAAGGCTTGGGTTTTAATAATTTGTAAATAGACTTTGATGATAAATATTGGGCTTTATTATTTTATATGCTATTTAATTTTCTATTTTATGTTTAAATATAATAATATAATAATAATATAGTAATAATAATAGTATAGCTACAATATAAGTGACAATAATCGAAACAATAATAATATAATAACAAACTAATTATAATAACACTAACCAATAAATACTAATAATATTTTAGGGTTTTTTTCTTTTTTTAACATAGATTAATAAATAATAATAAGTAGAAAATCATAGATATAATATTTGTGGGTTTTACATTAATGAATTATGAAATTAGTTAATAATATATATAAAAGAGTAATAATAACTAAAGCCCCTTATTTCAAAAACTAACAAAAAAGTAAAAATGGGTTAACACCCTGGATAAAATTAGTGATTACAGAGCCGTATCCACATACGTCTCGATACAAAACTCTACCTTCCTATCCGGTGGTAACCCAAACAACTCTTCTAAAAATGCTCCTGGAAAATCACAAATGGTACGGATATCCTGAACACGCATCTCCTTCATATTTGGGTTCATAACATAAGCCAGATATGCTTGACACCCAAGCTCCAACAACTTCTGCGTTTCTAAAGCCGAAACCACATTGGACAAGAATTTAACATTCTCGTCCACAACCACCACTTCATAATCATCAACAAGTTTCAACGAAACTCTCTTGGTTCTAAAATCGACCATAGACCTATGCTCGATCAACCAATCCATACCCAAAATTACATCAAAACCATAAAACGGCAACTCCATCAAATCAACCGCAAACACGTGACCTTGAACCATCAAAAGACATCTCCTTAACAACCTCCTAACAACTATTGTCTCTCCAAAAGAACTAGTTACTCGCATACCCACATTTAACACTTCTATAGGTATATTAAGTAAACGTGCATGTTTACACAAGATATATGAATGTGTAGAACCATAATCTATCAAAGAAAGTAATGACGTGGACTACAAAGTAAAAGTATCTGCAATCACATCGGTTTCAATCCTTCCTTTGCGATGCGCATAGATCCTTGTAGGTCCACCACCTTCAGGTTGAACTGCCACTGTATGAGCAACAGTCATCTAGCCTTCCTCCCTATGCCGAAAATTACCTCGACCACTCTCACGGCCTCTCTATGGCACAACAGCAGGCGCAGGAACATGTCCATCCTTAGCCAACTACGGACAATCACGCCTTGTGTGATCTCGCAAAGTACAACTCTAGCATGTACCAAGAGTTCCCCAGCACTCTCTTGAATATTGCCTACCATACCACCCACACTCAAGTGTTCGAACATAGGTATTTTGACCAAGCTATCCATGCCCAGCACTATCTCTACCACGTCTCTAATCAGAGAGATACTTCCTATCTCGATGTTTTTTATACCGATCTCTACCAATATTCGACTCAGTGATCCTCTTCCTAGAGCTAGAACTCCTCGAACGAAAGGATAATCCCAAATTCTGCTCTACATCCTTAGCTCGAGTAACCAAGACACCAAAATCAGTATAATCTAAAGCTAGCATATAAGTCTTCACTTTCTTGATCAGCCCATATCAAAAATGATCACATTGTTGATGATCATCGAGAACCAATTCAGGTGCATACTAGCTCAACCAAACAAACTGGACCTCATATTTCGATACGGTCATGTTACCCTGAACCAATGCCATGAAATCATGCTTCTTTTCATCTTTATATCGGGAACGTAGATATTTCTTCTGAAATTCAATACAAAAAAACTCTAGCATCACATCTGTAGTCGCTATACTCGTGATAGTAGTCAACCACCAACTATAAGCATCTCCCTAAAGGAATGACATCATGTAACCCAACTTACGAGCATTTTGTACATTCCATTTGACCAAGAATCCTCTCTGTACTTATGAATCACTCTTCAACTGCCTTAGGAGCTAAACCTCTAAACTTGATACCGCCCAAGCAATGCAAACGCTCCAACGGAAGTCCTAAATTAATAGCTACTGCAGGTAATGGTGCATACACTCCAGCCATAAATGCCTGAAATGCTCCAATCATAGCTTGGATTAATGGTGTCATGTCTCCAAAACCAGCCCTTGCGGTGCTTGAAACATACCACCCTCTACTTTAACACCAACAGGAGAAGGAGGTAACTCATTATTATGCCTGTACACAACACTACCCATATTAGCTCGCGTCTCTCGTCTCGGTCCCATTTTCAAATATATGAATCTAAAGCATGATAATGCAACAATAAAACACTTACTCCAGCTTGAAGCAAGAATCGAAGATGCTCATGTTTCAAAACAAAAATCATTTCATGCTTGTAGTATTAAGGCAATGTGTCCCCAAGCTTTTTACCCCAACATAATACATTTTAATCATAGAAACATAAAATCAAACATCGTGCATGTCATTCCACATTATCATTCAACAACAATATCCCAAACTACTATAACCTACCTCCCAACAATCATAACATGGCTCTAATACCACCAAATATAACCCCTTTGACTTGGCCTAGACGCTAGACCGAACCGAGTGAGCTACATTGGGTTTGTCGAGACAAACCTAAACGATTTGCTTAAAACAATGTCTATTTTATTTTCTTTTATCTTGTCTAAATGCATAATTAATCCTTAAGGTGAACACGCTGGCAGCGGATAAAAATTCTCGAGTAAGTCAGGCATCAATTTGACATCAAATTGAGCAAAAATGCCCTTTAAAGACCAAATTGCAATTCCAGAAAACTGGGGGGACTTACTTAAATCCAAGGTTACCAAACCTTAATTAACCAGGTTACATACACCCCGGTTAAACATCAACTTAAAATAATCATCCAAGCTCATTTAATTGCATGTACAAGAAATACTGACTAATCCGCAAAGATTCAAACTTCAGTAAAGCAACTACCAAAAATAACTGTCTTGGTACTGGTATACCCCAATCCCTATCGATACGGGATTATTTTGTAAAAGATATCAATACAGTCTCTCGCATACTGATACCAGTTGTTTAATTGCAAATCAGGGGATTTTAGTAGCTAAATTGCGTACCGATACGGTTGCTCGTGTACTAAAACCTAGTGTGATATTAGAGGGGAGTACCGATACGAGGCTATGCGTACTAATACTCTTGTGTAATTTTGCACATATTTGAGCCATATCAGACCCTACATACCGATCCTTGAGGACCCGTATCGGTATAACTAGGCCTGTAATGACCTCTTGGTTAATCGTATTACACTTAGGCTCAATCAATCATGCTTCAATCAACATATAAACATCATACCAACTAATGAACTACATGATAGTGGAAAAACCTTTAAGCGTAGGCATCATAAAAGCAATCACCAAGGTAGACCTATAGGCATGACATCTACCCCACATGCTTAAATCTCCCCAAAGCCCCCAATTCAAAACCTAAACCAATCTACAAGTCCAAAACACCAAGTAGAACATGTCCAAAATAGCCCTTCCAATTACAACTCGATCACATTGTCTTTTATTGCTACTAAGTATTTATGAAACCATACTTGAAATAGCTCAACCCTTGGATTCTTTCTTGCTTGATCACTATTTGAATGCTTACTTTTCTGCATTGATGAGAAAGGAGAGCGAAAACACGTAAAGCTTAGTGAATGATACCTAAAAACACTCATCAATGCATTTAAAACCATTTGCTTTTAAACATGTATTGAATATCATGCCAAAACATCTCATGCTTATTTTGTTTTTCCAAAATATGCACATTAAACTTATGCCACACATGTATCATGGATCTCTAGTATAAACATTATGCAAACCTCAATTTAAGCCTTCACATGCTAATTCATCAAGGCTTAAATAGCACAAAATGTATAAATCGCATTATACAAAACATAATCCATTTATCATGATACATTAATTCATATATTGGCATTAAAGTGACCCAAAACCAAATCTTTCCATTTGTAAAACACATCGGATACTCGGATTTCCCAAGTGGCTTCTTCGACTACTTAACATACATCCTCGAACCAGAGCAAATGGTATTATTACCCCTCAGTGGTTATGGTGTATAAATCCACCAGCGGGAGAATTTGGCATACTCTTGACCCCTCGACCGCTGCAATTCTCATGGTGGAGACATGACACCCTCTTGACCTCTCGACAAACATGAGGCAACTTATTATAGTGCACTTTAAACCCTATGTCATGCCAACTATATCTGATAACATTTAACCATTTCCATTTGCTAATATATTCCATTAAAAACATGTTACCTCACTGTTTTACATATGCGTCAATTTAACCAATTTCCAATACAATAATCCATGTATTTTAGCATTCTCAAAATCCTTTCACAAACCATTTTTCATACCCATGCATCATCAACATAAGATCATTTGTAACATCTTTCATTTCTAAAACATGCATATAACAGTAGGTAATCAAAATCATAAACATGTGCATGAGAATGTATTTTGCAAAACCGAAAATGATATTGGCCCTCCTAGCTCCGATCCTTGTTCTGACCTACATTTAACCTAAAAATGCATGGAAATGATATGCATTAGGCTTATATAGCCAAGTGAGGTAGTCAACAATAATAACATGAATGTCAATAATATCATTAACATGTATAACAAAGAAGGTGCATCTCAAATCATGTTTTAACAATAATTTTGATAATTAAATTCCTTGGATCGACATGTAAATGTGGATATGCAAATTCCCAACCAACACCGCCAACAATAAATGGTCAATATCCTCCAACATCGCCAATAAGACCAACACTATCACATCCCACCAACATCGCCAAATAGAGCCTTAACTCAAGGACTGTAGTCCACTCTGTACCAATGAGCTCATAAATTCTATGGCATGTCAATTGTATCTCATGTCCACTCATATCCAAAGATTCAATACTTATATAAACTCCTAATTTGACCTAATTTCTTAAGTCGAAACTTGGAAGTTAAGTTTGAAAAACTTGTCCCTCAAGAAAGGTTATTAGGTTTAATAATTCAAAATACAACTTAGTTATAAAGATCAAAATCACAAAATTATATCGTTTAAATAAAACATAGTCGTTTAGCGAAATTCCAAAAGTCATTATAAAATCTGAAATAAATTCAAATAATAAATGCATGTTAAATCAATAAGTCTCAAAATAGTAATAATGTCCCAAGTCCCAAATACAAAATAGTTCGAAATAATAATAATAATAGAGAAACTCAAATGACTGAATAATCATACTGTAAAAAAATAAGGTAAAGTTTGATGATATGAAATCCTCCCCGTACGCCTAAGCCTGAGTATCTGAAAGAGAAACTAAGGGGGAGTAAGCTATGAATCTCAGTGTGTCTCTAAAGTGCAGATAAAACTCATAATAGAAATTCGAACGACAAACATAGTTCAACAATCATCTCAATACACATATGCATTTAATAAGAGTCATAAAATGCAATATCATGTACCCATCTCCATACACCTTCCGAAGAGTAAGGTTCCCCAAAACCACTCTAGCTACATCGTCACCATCCGAAGTGGAATCTCAACCCGAAGGTGGAGCCACTAATCCGAATCAGAATTCAGCCCGAAGGGTGAACCCACTGAACTTCCCCTTACAATTTCCCAACCCAAATGATATGACATGTTTCGATTTATATTTTCCGAATTCAAGAGTATATTTGATATATTAATTTAATCCGAGTGCATACGACATATGTTCGATATTATTTTAGTCCGATTATGATATCTGATGCGTGTCATGCCATCATACAAAACATACCATATTTCACAGATCAGTCAGTTAGTCACATATACAACATGCATAACATAGAGCACGGAAATGATATAGCACAAGAAAAGACACGCTGAGCTTCATAGCTTACTCCCCCTTAGTTTCTCTTTCAAATACTCAAGCTTAGGCGTACGGTACGTGAAGGATTTCATATCATCAGACTTTACCTTATTTTTTTATAGTATGATTATTCAGTCATTTGAGTTTCTCTATTATTATTATTTTGAACGATTTTGTATTTGAGACTTGAGACATTATTACTATTTTGAGACTTATTGGTTTGACATGCAATTATTATTTGAATTTATTTCAGATTTTATAATGACTTTTGGAATTTTACTAAACGGCTATGTTTTATTTAAACAGAATAATTTATGATTTTGATCTTTATAATTAAGTTGTAATTTGAATTATTAAACCTAATAACCTTTCTTGAGGGACAAATTTTTTAAATTTAACTTCCAAGTTTCGACTTAAGAAATTAAGTCAAATTAGGAAGTTATATTTAGTGGTATCAGAACTAAGTTGTAGATCAAAGACATATGTCAGATCACGGGTTGAGTTGGAACCCATACATTAGATCCATAATGGTAGGACACGAGCTAAAACAATTTGAATCAGATACAAGGTAACGGACTTTGTCAACTGAACCTTAATTAAGTGTGAACATCAATGGAGGGCCCCACCTTAATTTTGTTTTTCCAGAACCAATTTTGCAAAAGTGACATGGGTTCTACGGCTTCCAATATAAACAACAATATAAGTCATGGTTATTATTGGGCCCACACGTGATTGTGTGCAAGACAAATGGCGGCAATGATGAACCATGGGAATGGCAGCATGGTTTTATGCTTGAGCTTCATATTTTGGCTACCGAAATGACTCTAAGGTTGGGCTTCCACTGACCAGAACCCACAACACACTCTAACTCACTTAGCTCCAAGGGTTTCCAGAATCCTATGGCAGCTGCAAAGGAACGATGGCTCGAGGGTTCCTCAAACACTAGTGGCGGCGCAACTATGAACCAAAACACGGCGGTAAAGCAACAACACGACAACGGTAATAACCGCTCCACAAAGACGACGCGTGCAAAAACATAATGGCCCAACTGACGAACGAAGGTGACGACGGCTACGCAAGGGGAAACTTAAAAACTGAAATGGTTTCTCACTGGTTAGGAAAAAACGATGATGACGACCAAGAGCTGAGAGGATTTAGCACGCTAGGGGAAAGAGAGTTCTCTGATGTTCTCAGAACACAAAATGGACGGTGGCAAGAGACTTAACCGAGCATCGCTGGCGATGAAAGAGGGGATGGGTTAACTATCCGGAGAGAAACTTGGGAGAGTGGGTGTCGATATTCCAATAATAGGGAATGAGGTATGCGGCTGTAACTTCAAATGCGTGTGGAATGGTCTACTAGGGCTGGAAAGAATATTAAATAACATGTCCGAATGGGTAAAACACAAGGGAAAGGTTCGAACTTTCACCCATATTACAGAATGGCCACCGAAATTTTGATTTAGTTCAATTTGGTCACTAAAAAAATTAATGCTAAAATCCAATTTAATTCCCAATTCTCAATTAGGGTTTTCAAAATAAAATCCCCAAATGTTAGTGTTTTGAATCTAGGGATTTTAAAAAAAATTAGGATTTTAATTAGGGGAGAATTCAGGGTGTTATAACTTAGGCCATTATCAATAACAATAACAATAATAATAATAATGGTAGCCATGACAATATCAATGTAGCTTTAACAATATATATCATGATCAATATGGTCTTTCTCAATGTTTCAATGATATCAATGACAATGCAATGATTCAATAATCAACTTGACAATGTATTAAGCTTACCAAAGCTTACCAATGATACCTTTAACAAGGTTTTCATTTATCCATACCTTGATTCCAATAATGGTAATGCAATAGACCAATATAATGAAATCGAGGTAGGCACCTAGCCAATCTCAAGACTCTGACTACACTCACCGATACTTTCGAGGTTTTAGGGATCTCGGATGACAATTTCCCTACTCTGTTGATTATCAATTTCTGGTGGATTAACGTTTTGAGATAACTAAAATAATATGGAGCAAGGTTTACAATGATTTCAATAATCCAAATAACAATAACTAAATCCATGGCTAGATTTAGTTATGAAATCAATAAGAGTTTGCTTAACATCTAAAGAAATTGATTAAGAATTCAATGGATTCCACAACTTAATTCTTCCATAGAAATCAATAGATAAACATTAGATTTACCTTGCTCAATTGAAAGGAGTTGACTAGGATCAATAAATCAAAGAAAACAAAGCTTGGAAATTAAACAACAATGGAGGTGTGTGCTTAACTCTAGGTGGAAGGTTGAAGACGACGATGAAGTTTTTGTTTCAATTGAGTGATCAGCTAAGTATTCTAATTTCCTTCTTTTAATTTATCTCTTAATTCAATAGCCTTAGGGTCAAAACCCACCGGTGAAGGAATTTAATTCCTAAACTCCACGTTTTTGATGACTAAGCCCCCAAAGGGTAAATTATGGGGCTAGTCCCTCAACTTCCCATGTTTTATACTTTTGTCCTATTAATCCCAATTTTTGCAATTTGGTCACTAAACAATGTTTTAATAATTCCATTATAGCCCTAACTTGTAACAATACTTAATTAGGGATTCAATACTCCAATATTTGACCACTTAGTCAAAGGTTAATACTATAGTTTGACTTTTCGATGCAAAATTTTTGGTGGCCGAAATTGAATTCCTACTAAGCCCAATTTTGGGGTGTTACAACTCTCCCCCATAAGAAAATTCATCCTCGAATGTTTACCTGATCCGAAGAGATGCGGGTATTGATTCTTCATGGTCTCTTCTAGTTCCCATGTAGCTTCTTCGATCTTGTGACTTCTCCAAAGCACCTTAACTAAAGGAATGTTTTTGTTTTGAAGTCTTTTGACTTCTCTTGCCAATATTTGCACAGGTTCTTCCGCATATGTCAGATTAGGTTAGAGTTCTACAGATTCAGGCTCGATAACATGAGATAGATCAAATCTATACTTGAGGAGAATCGATACATAGAATACATCGTGGATCTTCTTTAGCTCTTCAGGCAAAGTTGTTCGATAAGCTACGGGACCAACTCTTTCAATTAGTTTGATGGGTCCAATAAATCGGGGACTTAGCTTTCCTTTTTTGCCAAAATGAAGAATCGTCTTCCATGGGGAGACTTTTAAGAACACATTCTCACCAACTTCATATTGTATATATCTTATCTTGAGATCAGCATAGGTTTTCTTTCGATCAAAGGCGGCCTTTAAACGGTCATGAATGATGATAACCCGTTCTTCAGTTTTCGAAGTAAGTCAGGGCCCAACATCTTGCCTTCACCGAGTTCAGACCAACATAATGGTGTTCTACATTTCTTGCCATACAATGCTTTATACGGTGCCATCCCAATAGACGATTGATGACTATTATTGTAAGAAAACTCGATAAGAGGTAGGGACCTTGTAACATCCCAAAACCGGGCTTAATCAGAATTTAATTCTGACAACCAGAAATTTTGCACCCAAAAGTCAAATTTTAGGGTTAACCTTTGACCAAGTGGTCAAATATTGGTTTATTGAATCCCAATTAAGTATTTATATTGGTTAAGGATCCCATTGTAAACTTTGAAACTTGTTTTAGTGGCCAAATTGAGAAAATTGAATGTTAGGGGACAAAAGTACAAAGAATAGGAAGATGAGGGACTAACCTTGGGATTAGCCCCTCTTTAAGCTTAATCACCACATACGTGGGATTAGGATAGTGAATTACTTTAATTGAAGGAAAGCTTAAACAAAAAAATAAGAAAAAAGATAAAGAAATTTACCCGGTTACTATCTAAGCAATTACCTCACTATTGTCATCTTCTTCCTTTAGCTTTGAACAAGCAAGCACCTCCATTGAAGGGTTGTCCAAGCTTTCTTTCCTTTAATTTCTTAATTCTATAGTGTTGCTATCGAACGGGTAAGCAATAGCCCTCTATTGATTCATCGATTCCATGACCAAAACTATGTTTAATTCTAAGTTTATAAATCAAGGGACCCTAGGGATTCTCTAAGGATATCATAGCTTGTTCGTTATTGATTTTCATAGCCATTAGAGAGCCATGGATCTATTATCGATATTGAAATCCTTGTAATTCCTATTTTCTTGTAGCTCAAGAGAATCAAGGTGAAGAATCACAAAGTTCTTCTAATTCCAGCAAGTTCAAGAACAAAAGGGTTGTCATCCGGGAGCCTTGAAAGACTCAGAAGTATCGGTGAGTGTAGTTGGAGTCTCGAGATTGGCTAGGTGCCTATATCAATTTCATTATATTGGTCTATTGCATTTCATCATTGGAATCAAGGTATGGATATATGAAAACCTTGTTAAAGGTATCATTGGTAAGCTTTTGTATACTTGTTTAATTGTCAAGTTGATTATTGAATCATTGCATTGTCATTGATATCATTGAAGCATTGAGAAAGGCCATATTGATCATGGTATATTGTTAAATCTACATTGACATTGTCATGGTTATCGTTATTGCTATTGTTATTGATAATGTTATAGTTATTGATATTGGCCTAAGTATTGAATCCTTGGATACGAATGGACAAGGGATACAATTGGCATGCCATAGAATTCATGAGCTCATTGGTACGGAGTGGACTACAGTTCTTGAGCTAAGGCTCTATTAAGAGATGTTGGCGAGATAAGTTAGTGTTGGTCTTATTGGCGATGTTGGAGGATATTGACCATTTATTGTTGGCAATATTGGTTGGGAATTCGCGTATCCACATTTACATATAGATCCAAGGAACTTAATTACTAAATTATTATCAAGACATGATTTGAGATGCATTTCCATTGTTATACATGTTAATGATATTATTGGCATTCATGTTATTATTGTTGACTACCTCACTAGGCTATTTAAGCCTTATGCATCTCATTTCCATGCATTTTCAGGTTAAGAGTTGTCATTACAGATACAAGCATACTGGTTCGGGTGGTGTCGTACCGGTACTAAAAGGCCATTTTGGGTAAAGTTAGCCCAGGTGTACGAGTACGGGTGATGATGTACCGGTACTGGAATACAAATTTTGGTAACCTATATTAAGGCATACCAGTGCTGCTACAATAGTATCGATATGCCAAATCAACACTGGAATTTTATTGTAGCAAGGGTACTAGCACGGGTGCTGTCATACCGATACCCATTAACGACTCAATTTGGGAATTATGAATTACGTACCAGTACGACAATGGTCCCGTACCGAAAAGGATGCACTGAATCCTCATACCGATATAGCATACTGCATACCGATACCAGATTCAGGTTCAAAAGAATTTATTTTAAGGGCGTACCGATATGGCTCCTTGAGTACCGATACCGATACAAGAGAGTTAGTTAAGTTAGTTAATTGAATTGAAAACCTTGCAAAATGGTCACTAATTTAAATATGGACTAATTGGATGAGTAAATGGTTTCCAAAATCTCTTAAAGGTTATATGCAATATAACCAAGCAAAGAATTCCACATTGGTAATTCTAATTATTGATGAGTCCTTAAAATTTGCAAGAATTACAATTTAGTCCTTAAACTTGCATAAGTTATTAAATGGTCCCTGATTATAATTTGGTTAAAATTTCATTGACCATAGCTAATCATTGCATTGAATCAATGTTATTAATTTACTATTTATAGTCCAAATCATCAAGATCAGTAAATTGTTCACCGTATTATTTACCAGTAACGCTTTCCAACCTAAATTCTAACCAGACCGAGAATGGGGTGTTACAGACCTCTCCCAAGTCCCTTCAAAATCAATGACACATGCACGAAGCATGTCTTCTAATATTTGAATTACCCTTTCTGATTGGCCATCAGACTGAGGGTGAAAGGCTGGACTAAGATTGACTCAGGTGCCTAGAGCTCCTTGCAATGCTTTCTAGAATCGTAAAGCAAAAGGGGATCTCGGTCGGAGATAATTGACTTAGGTACCCCGTAGAGTTTAATCACTTCCTTGATGTACAATTCAGTTAACTTGGGAAGATCGTAGTCTATTCTAACATGTAAAAAATGAGGTGACTTGATAAAACGGTCAACAATGACCTAAATAGCATCATGTTTAGCTAGAGTCGACGGTAGACCACTAACAAAGTCCATGGTTATTCTTTCCCACTTCCATTGAGGAAGTTCAATAGGTTTCAATAATCTCGTGGGAACACGATGCTTAGCCTTGAATCCCTGACACGTAAGACACCTTGATACAAACTCTGTAATAGCCTTCTTCATACCACACCACCAGTACAATTCTCGAAGGTCCTTATACATCTTCAGCGACCCTGGGTGAACCGAGAAAGGGCTACAATGAGCTTCCTTGATAATGTCATCACGAAAAGATTCATCATTTGGTATACAAATTCTATCACGGAAACACAAAAGTCCTTGAGAATTAAATTTGAAATCCGGATAAGGATTACTCAGAAGTTGGGAAACGATGGCTTGTAATTTAGCATCTTAATCTTGCAATGATTTGATTCTCAACACAATGGTAGAATGAACTTGAAGTTCAGCTACTAAAGGTCAGTGTTTTTGTAACTTGAAATGACTTGAGGAGCTACAATGCAATAACAATATTGTAATTCTCAATACAATTGTTAATGCTTGAGATTCAATATTCAATATTGATACTTATCAGGCGAAGGTTTGAGGCTGAGTGCATCAGCTACAACGTTGGCCTTGCCCGGGTGATAATCAATAACAAGGTCATAGTCCTTAAGAAGTTCCATCCATCTTCTTTGACGAAGATTAAGCTCTTTCTGTGTCAATAGGTATTTGAGGCTCTTGTGATCAGTGTACAAATAGCATTTTTCTCCGTAGAGATAATGCCTCCAGATCTTTAAGGCGAAGACAACCGCAGCCAACTCAAGATCATGTGTAGGGTAGTTCATTTCATGTGGCTTAAGTTGTCTCAATGCATAAGCAATAACTTTGCCTTCTTACACCAAAACACATCATAACCCCTGATGCGATGCATCACTATATACGGTATAGTCTTTACCAGACTCAAGTTGGGAATAGTGCATGAGTCAACACTTGTTTAAGCTGATCAAAACTGCGTTGTTGTTTCTCAGTCCACTTAAAAGGGATATCCTTCTATAGAATTTTGGTTAATGGTGGTGCTATTATAGAAAATCATTTAACGAACCTTCTATAATATCCAGCAAGACCAAGAAAAATGTGAACTTCACCAACATTCTTTGGTGGTTTCCAGTCCACTTTAGCTTGGATCTTCTTCAGATCTACTTGAATACCTTCAACAGAAATCACATAACCTAGAAATAGAACTTGAGTGAGCCAAAACTCACACTTACTGAATTTGGCATATAACTACTTCTCCCGTAGGGTTTGGAGCACAATACGAAGATGGTCGTGATGTTCAACTTGATTATTGGAATAAA
Source organism: Hibiscus mutabilis (assembly GCA_019671005.1). Classification (NCBI taxonomy): domain Eukaryota; kingdom Viridiplantae; phylum Streptophyta; class Magnoliopsida; order Malvales; family Malvaceae; genus Hibiscus; species Hibiscus mutabilis. The sequence goes on along the minus strand of CM033713.1, from coordinate 37,384,786 downwards.
TCAATATGTCAGCTTTGAACACTACTACAAACTTATCAATGTAGGTTTTAAAAACCCGGTTCATGAGATCCATAAAGGCAGCCAGTGCATTGGTTAACCCAAAGGGCATAACCAAGAGTTCGTAGTGGCTATACCTTGTACGGAAGGTTGTCTTGGGCACGTCACATTCTTTAACTCTTATTTGATAGTACCCAGGCCTTAGGTAAAATCTTAGAAAATATGTTGCATCATTAAGCTAGTCAAATAGGTCGTTAATTCTCGACAAGTGATATTTATTCTTGATGGTGAGTTTATTTAAGTATCGGTAATCAATACAAAGTCGCATTGACCTATCCTTCTTTTTGACAAATAGTACCGAAGCTCTCCAAGGTGAGAAACTTGGACGAATGAAATCTTTATCTAATAGATCTTGAATATGTACTTTAAGCTCGGTGAGTTCAACTGGTGTCATTCGATAGAGTGCAATAGAAACTGGAGTGGTCTCGGGTTGCACTTCAATCCTAAATTCAACTTCACGAGTGGGTGGTAAGCCTGGAAGCTCATCGAGAAAAACGTCAGGAAATTCTTACATGGTATCTATATCTTGCAACTAAGATTTGTCCCTATTTGCAGTAGCATATAACAATGATCTCTTACCCCTAGAGTCCATAAGAGTTACACTCTCATTGCCAAGACCTCTAAGATATAATTTTATCTTCGAACAATCCACCAAAGCTTGATGCTCTCCGAGCCAATCAAGCCCCAAAATAACGTCAAACTCATGAATAGGGAGGGCCATGAGATTGGCCGGAAAAGGTATCCCTTGTATCATGAGGGGACAATTTTTGAATACTAATCCAACTACAACATTATCCCCTAAAAGATTGGTTACAGTGATTTTGGAGGGCTCGGATGATAGCTTAAATCTTTTAATCAACACAGTGCTTATAAAGGAACGAGTGGATCCATGATCAATCAATGCATAAATAGGGTGAGTATACAGTTTAATAGTACCTGCTATAATGTCTAGATCCCCATCCTCTTCCCTGTTCCTCACGTGGTAGACTTGAGCTGAAGCTTTGGATTCTTGTCAATTAGGTGTTCTTGTGAATCTACCAGGCTTCCCAAAAGCTCCTGATGCAGCTTGTTTCTATCATTTTCCCTTGAAAGACTGAGTAGGGGATACTGGATTTATCGTTGCTGAAGACTTAAAATTGTTCATCGGACAGTCTTTAATGTAGCGACATTGCTCACCACAGAAGAAACATGCTCCAGACTATTTACGATATTGTCCCATAGGATGCCTTCTCTAACATAAATTATAGATAAGGTATTGTAACTCTCGGCCTAAACCTTCAGTGCTCTCAATAGAGGTGGTTCTTATAGTAGATTGGGACATGGTTTGTGGCTTAGCAAAATTGCCTGATCGAGGGAATTATTGGTGAGATGTTACTTGAATCCCTGTTGGTACCCTTTTTATACGACAAAGGTGGGCAAGAATCACTCGAGACCTCTTCTCAAATCGGGTTAGCCCACTAAACCTCTACGACCTTTTGGGCAACTTCAGTAAAGATCACTCGATTCACGAGCTCTTAGAAATCTATGATTCCCAAAGTAGTGAACAAGGGTCGAAGTTCATCACTTAATCTTGCTACAAACATTCTATATTTCTCCTCTTCTTTCTTGATATACTCGGCCATGTACTTGCAATACTTGCAGAAGTCATGGATGTATTATTCCACCGATCTCCCGCCTTGTATAAGATGTAGGAAGATATCTTGCCTTTCTACCAAATAGTACCCGCTGATATATTTCTTCCTGAACTTACGCAAGAAGAACTCTCAAGTTACAACTTTTTCGGGAGCGATAAGTATAGTGGTTTCCCACCAATGTAGAGCCTCGTCTTCTAGCAAAGCCAGGGCACACTCCAATTTATGTTCATCCGAATGCTGTAACTGCTTAGTCAAGATTCTTATCGTGTTGTCCAACTAGTATTCTGTCATTTCAGGATCCTTACCAGCCTTACCTATAAAGGTAGTAGCTCGGTGTTGGGCTAGCTTATCAATAAGGGCTCGGCTTGAAGAAGTAGCAACTATAGAGGATTGTGTAGACTGCTTGGGCTTAAGAGTAGCCATAAACTATTTGAACATCTCAGTCATGTTCTTGTAACATTTGAATTGAGCAGTCAGTAGTATAGGCTCATGGTTCAGGAGATCTTGTGGAGGAATTTGTGGATTCGAGGATCTCCTTCCTTTTTTCCTCCCCATGAGTCAAGGAGCCAGAGGTATGCTCAACTTCTTCGTGAGCTTTCTCGGAGTCAGACATCATATACTATAAAAGGATCAGATTAATCACAAGTCACAATATACACAATAATAAACTCCTAGGTGGCATATGCAATGCAATATCAATGCAATAAACTTTAGTTTAGTCCTAGAATCGACTAAACTCTAGCTCTGATACCACAAATATAACACCCCCTTCCTGGTCTGGTAGGAATCCGAGTCAAGAAGTGTTACCGGAGAACGTTACAATGAATAATTTACCAACTTCGATAACGTGTACTATAAAAAGTGAAATAACGGTATTGATTTTATGCAATGATTAACTACGATTAATGTAAACTCAATCAAATTATGATTAAAGGGTCATTTGGTAACTTATACGAATTTAGGGACTAAATTATAATTATCAAAAATTATAGGGACTTATCAATAATTAGGGTTGTCAATGTGAAATCCAATACATGAATATCTTACTTATAAAATTTCAATGCTTTCAAGGTTTATTTACAACTTCAATTAAACATTATAAGTTTAGTGATTAACTTGTAAGATTTTAAACCTTTTAACTAACTTTAAATAACTCACTTGTACCGGTACTTATGAAGCTGTACCGGTACTCTCTTAAAATAAATTCTTTCGAACCTAAATCTGATATCGGTACATAGTATGTTGTATCAGTACGAGGATTCAGTGCGTTCGTATCGGTACGGGACCATTATCGTACCAGTACGCAATCCCTAAAATTCCCAAATTGAGTCGTTAATGGGTATTGGCACGACACTACTCATATCGATACCCTTGCTACAGTAAAATTCTAGTGTTGATTTGGCTCGATACTACTATAGCAGTATCGGTACGCCTTAATACTTGTTACCAAATTTACATTCCAGTACTGGTACGACATCACCCTTACCGGTACGCCTGGGTCTGTACTAACATTTCTTGTCTGGTTTTTAGTTAAATTAAGGGCCTTAATCTTGTCCAACGCTTACCAAATTTTACCAGCAAGCTTAAAAACATAAAATCTATATGCATGTCAAATTTCATGCCATTCCAAATCCATTTACCGCGTTTTTACTTATTAGTGCGTTTTAGGCTGTTTTATCAATTTTATCAAAATATCAACATGCCGTATTTCTCATCTTAACTTATTCAATGTGGTGCATCATATGTACATACAAAAGGGGGCTAAACTAACATGTCTAGACCCTATCCCACCATACTAGGAGTTCAAGGGCTAGGTTTACATTACTTTAGCTTGTGTGACTTGCTTCCAAAAATCCTCCTAGCGCCGATCCTTATTCTGACCTACCTTTAACCTGAAAATGCATGGAAATGAGATGCATTAGGCTTACATAGCCTAGTGAGGTATTCAATAATAATAACATGAATGCCAATAATATCATTAACATGTATAACAATGAAGGTGCATCTCAAATCTTGTTTTAAAATTAATTTTGATAATTAAATTCCTTGGATCAACATGTAATGTGGATACGCGAAATATTCTCCAACATCACCAATAAGACCAACACTAACATATCCCGCCAACATCGCTAAATAGAGCCTTAGCGCAAGGACCGTAGTCCACTCCATACCAATGAACTCATGAATTCTATGGCATGCCAATTGTATCCCATGTCCATTTGTATCCAAGGATTCAATACTTAGGCCATTATCAATAACAATATCGATAACAATAACGGTAGCCATGACAATATCAATGTAGCTTCAACACTATTTATCATGATCAATATGGTCTTTCTCAATGTTTCAATGATATCAATGACAATGTAACGATTCAATAATCAACTTGACAATGTTTTAAGCTTACCAAATCTTACCAATGATACCTTTAACAAGGTTTTCATATATCCATACCATGATTCCAATGATGGTAATGCAATAGACCAATATAACGAAATCGAGATAGGCACCTAGCCAATCTTAAGACTTCGACTACACTCACCGATACTTTCGAGGCTTTTAGGGCTCCCAGATAACAATTCCCCTACTCCGTTGCTTGTCAATTTTCGGTGGATTAGCTGATTCTTCACCACGAACGTTTTGAGCTAACCAAAATAATATGGAGCAAGGTTTACAATGATTTCAATAATCCTAATAACAATAACTAAATCCATAGCTAGATTTAGTTATGAAATCAATAAGAGTTTGCTTAACATCTAAAGAAATTGATTAAGAATTTGATGGATTCCATAACTTGATTCTTCCATAGAAATCAATATATAAACATTAGGTTTACCTTGCTCGATTGAAAGGAGTTGACTAAGATCAATAAATCAAAGAAAACGAAGCTTGGAAATTAAACAACAATGGAGGTGTGTGCTTAACTCTAGGTGGAAGGTTGAAGACGATGATGAAGTTTTTGTTTCAATTAAGTAATCGGCTAAGTATTCTAATTTCCTTCTTTTAATTTATCTCTTAATTCAATAGCCTTAGGGTCGAAACCCATAGGTGAAGGAATTCAATTCCTAAACTCTATGTTTTTGATGACTAAGCCCCCAAAGGATAAATTATGAGGTTAGTCCTTCAACTTCCCATATTTTATACTTTTGTCCTATTAATCCCAATTTTTACAATTTGGTCACTAAAAATGTTTTAATAATTCCAATATAGCCCTAACTTGTAACAATACTTAATTAGGGTTCAATACTATAATATTTGACCACTTGGTCAAAGGTTAATACTATAGTTTGACTTTTCGATGCAAAATTTCTGGTGGCTGGAATTGAATTCTGACTAAGCTCGATTTTGGGATGTTACATGGCAGGTCTAGAGCAGGTGAACGCAGGAGAGAAATGCTGAGCGTAGTTGGCAAAAAGTAGAAGAATAATGCCAAGCTCGGTTGGCAAAAGAAGGATGATGATGCCCGGTCAAACAACCATAAGTCAGAACCAGGTCAACCCTAATTTTATGAAGTGGAAACGCGTCGAGAATTGTGGTAACAAACCTTTGCTAATTAGGGTTTTCACGTGCGCCTATATAAAGGAGTTCAAATAATGAGCAAAGGGGTGCTACGCCTCAAGGAATAAAGGAGGGTAGAGGCAAACCAAGGTTCAATTGGGTAGCTTTTTCGAGAGCTCTGGATCCATTGAAGGGCTGCATTGATAGACCTCCTTCTTAAGTTTATTTCTGGTTTTGTAGGGATGATGAAAACGATGATGTGTTGTTGGTTTCCCCAGCCATGAACTAATCTTTTAAGTTGGCTAGGGGTGTTTGCGATGAACGCTTAGTTTTAAGTTTTAATAATTGAATGCTTTGGTGTTATTGTCTATTTCCCATATGCTTCATGATTTCATATTTTATGATATACGATACTTGGAAGATAAAGATTAACTGCCAAGTACATGTATGGATTATCGTCGCCTTAATGCAACCACAATAAATAACCACTTTTTGTTTCCTTTCATTAATCAAATGTTGGATAGACTAGCCAGTAAGGCTTACTAATATTTTTAGGATAGATATTTTGGCTACAATTAGATTGCTATTGCGTCGGAAGATCAAGAAAATATGACTTTTAATTGTTCATTTGTTATGTTTTCTTTTTGCCGGATGCCTCCTGGACATTGTAATGCACCTGCACATTTCAAAGATGTATGATGGCTATATTTTCTGATATGATTGACAATTCTTTGGAAATATTTATGGATTGTTTCTGTCACACACCAAAAACCAGTCTAGTTGAAATTCGATTCCGGTGATCGAAAATTTTGTATCAGATTTGTCTAACTAATGTAATGGCTCAAACTTTGTACTCAATTTTGATGAAATGAATCATATTTGAGCCTAATTGATGATTTTGGACCTTATTGAAAGAATTGAAAGCCTTTTAGTGACCAAATTGTGAAAATTGGAAGTTTGGAGGCAAAAGTACAAACTTGGAAAAGTTGAAGGACTAACCTTATAATTATCCCTTTTTAGGAATGAATCACCACCTTGCTTGAGCTTTCCTACATGAATTCCTTGTGCAATTGTAAGAAGAAATGACAAAAAGATTGATAGCAATTATGGCTATCCATTTGTTGGGAAATTAAAAATGTAAAATAGGCTTACCCAACCTTAGAGGAAACCATATGATTGGATATGGTTAAGGTGGTAAAACAATTAAAATAAGTTTACCCTTGGTTGAAGGAAACCTTAGGTTGTTTTAAAAAGAAAAAAAGGGTTGATAGTGAGAATACTTTCTAAAAGCTAACCGAGACCTTTTGCTATCTTCCACCTTCCCTTAAGTACACACCTCCATTGTTGTCTTCAACCTAATCTTAAGCTAGCTATAATATCCCAATTTTTGGCTAGTGACCAAAATGTAAATTTTGAAAGTTTTGTGGATAAAGTATAAACTTAGGAAAAGTTTAGGGACTAAATTGTAATTTTCAAAAGTTATGTATTTTAGTCTCGTAAATGAATAGTTTACCCTCAAGAATGATGTTTTTGTGTTACCTGAATTTTTCGTACGGAGTTTGTATTAATGGCTATAAAGCGATAAAGTTCGAAAAAATATTCGGATAATCATATCGAATCGAATATCAATGATATTTTGAAGGATGATAAGGCAAGGTTAATTATGTCTAAGATATTTTATTTGTGTTGGAATAATATGAACCATTGGATTTAATTTTATTTTCTATGTTAAATATGAGCCATTGGATGAAAAATGGCAAGATAGTAATTTTGGAAAATTATAAGGGCAAAGTTTGTAACTACTAACTCAAGATTAAATCTAGGCCATTGGATGAATGATGATGACATGAGGTACATTATGGAAATATAGGATTTTCAGAATATATCTGATAGCTTGGTAAAGGTAAAATCGTAGTAGAAGTATTTAGTGAATATCGGGAAATCAGATTGAATTGAAATTTCAGAGACTGTTCCATAAGACATGGAAAATCATAAAATGATATTTATGGAATAGTGGCTGGTTGAGAAGGAACTAATTTAGTTAGATTATAATGGAATGGCAATTTTGAAACAAACTAGTAAATAAAGACTAGTTGGAGGGCAAATTGGTCATTTGGCAAGGATGACAATTTTGAAATATTTTTAAAATTTTGAGGACGTTTTTGGAAGATGAAATATACATCGATTTAATCTTGGCCCTTGATTTTGGATGAAATTAAATTAGCCATTGGATTTAAAGGCTAAATTGGTAATTTCACTATTTAAATGATTTTAAAATTCATTTAATAGTTACAAGTGTAATTTAATAGTGAAAAGATGAAAAAAATGTTCATCTTTTCCAGCCATAAACCATGGAGAAAGAGGAGAAAAAAGATGGAAATTTCCAAGCTCGATTTAAGCCTCGAATCTCGATTTTTAGTCAAGTCCGAATCAAAGAAGGTTCGAAGTTCTATGAAAGAAAGGATCGATCTAGAACCTAGTGAGGCATTGTGTTAAGTGGCCAAGGTGAGTGCAATGCATACATAACATGATACATGGATGTTTTATACATCATTGGGAAGACTTGCGATAAGTCTACCTGATTTATATATTGGCATGATATTTATGTCATTGACCTATGACTGACATATTTTAAATATGTCAAAAAATTGAATATTAATGCATTGATCACTAGTTATATATGATGTTATACTATGAATGTTATTTTGGATATGAACTGACCAATGTTAAATTATGTTGATATACATTGTCATGGATGAAATAAATACGGAATATGTGCTCAAATATGTCATTGAGGGACAATGTATAGTTGGCATGCCAAAGAGTATAGCAGCACGCTGCATACTCGGTTTAGCACTATAGTGCATATAAAAGACACTTAGTGTATATGGTTAGCATTGCCTTATAAATGTGTGGATGGTTAGCATTGCCTTATAAATGTGCGGATGGTTAGCACTACCTTATAAGTGTGCGGATGGTTAGCACTGCCTTATAAATGTGCGGATGCTGGGCACGACCTTATGTGTATTAGCACTTCAGTGCATATTTGACTCGTGTACCCAGGGTCCTCATAGGCTTATATTTGGGCTATGGTTTATTGGTTAATAAAAGATAAACAGGTGAACAAGCTTATGAGCTTTTGGAATAAATGGCAAGTATATTGGTAAGAAATTTATATATGGTTTATATTATGTTAATATATGATTAACATGATGGTAATACATATCTAGTGATCATGATGCATTTATGCATATATGGCATATTATGACAAATGAACAAGCATGAAAATCTTATGACATTAGCATGTAGTAAATTATTACTAATGTAATGTGAAAGTTGATGTTTTGGCATATATATATATATCATGTTATATAAACATAGCTATGAAGTTGAATAAAATTTAAATTATTGTTATTAACTGCCTTTATTGCCTCACTAAGTTCATACTTAGCGTGTGTTTGATTGTGCACACGTAGGTAAATCAAGATGAGAGTGAGAAGAGCATTTCATCAATATTTGAAAGCTCAACAGGTAATCACAGTAATGACATCCTAATTGAGGTTTGATTATTATAGTGGTATGTATACTTGCTAAACTTATTTGAGTTGTGATTTGGCCTTTAAAGTTTGGTATAGTTTCATGATGATTGGAGTTTCTAGAAAGATTCAAAGTTAAGAGTAATCTCAGGTGATGAGTTGCATACTAAGATAATTGATTTATGATTGGAATTCGAATAAATAATTTATGTCAGTTTTAAATAAAGTTAAGCATGCTTGGGCTAGAGCAATTTTAGGATGGGTGACCATTGAGAAGTTTTTCTAAAAATTTTAAATTACCCCAATTTTTTATTAAAGAAATAGTAACATTTCCAACTCGTACCTGGTGTACGGATACAGGAAGGGGTGTTACACTAGCACCTCCGTTGAATCCTCAAGTTTTTCTTGATTTTAATATACCGTTTGATAGCCACCGTATTGGTAAGCAAAAGCCCTCTAATAATTACAGCAGCCCATGGAAGATTCAAGCTAAATTTTGATTTGAAGTTAAGGAGCTTAAAGCTAAATCTTTGATTCTTCAATCCAAATATCGATTCTAATACTTTCCTTATTGTTACCTATCTCAAGAATTGAAGGAAGCTAACCCACCGTCTCCACCAAAAGCTGGGAATAAGGGGATCATAATCTGAGAGTAGTAGGAGCTTTGGATTTGAGGTGGGTGTAGTTGAGTCTCGAGAATAGCTAGGTGTCATCCCGGTTGCATTTGATTATGTTTTCGATAATGCATTTATGTTAGGAAAGCTCCAGTAGAGCATACATGAGAGGATTTCATTTGGTAAGTATGGTAAGGTTACCATATTGGTTTTCATGCTTAATGATGTTTTATTTGTTATATGAAGTATGTTAATATGTTTTACTAAAATGATACATATATGTGAAACATGCTTTTAAGGTTAATTTGGTATTCCATGTAACTTGATGTGATGTTAAATGATCTCATATGATATATGGAGCCAAGGCTCACCATGTAAATTGATATGATACTCTATGGCCTAAGGGCACAATGATTGTAAGAAATGAAAATACACTCCTTGTACACTTGTGGACTTTGGATACAATTGGTATGCCATAGGGTTATTGAGCTCATTATGTAAAAGATTGGACTAAGGTCCGGGCTACGGCCTATATGTGGTGTAAAGGTTGGATTGTGTAAGGGATTCGAACAACGGTTCAAGGCTAAGGCCTATATGTGATATGATCTGGTGTTTAGGGTAATCCGCGTATCCATGGGTTGTTATGTCCAAGGGAATGATGTTTATGATTTAATATAAAGTTTAATGCATTAATGTTATGAAATGATGATCATACGTTAACGAATTGTGCATGGCCTATTTACATGTCTACATTATCATTTTTGCCATATAAATCCCATTTATGCACTTTTCGATTAACTACCTCACTAGGCTATGTAAGCCTAACATATGTGTGTCTCATGCATTTCAGGACTTTGAAAGATTCTTAGCTCGATCGTGTTGTTGGAGTTGCAAGTTACACCAAGCAGGCCATATGTATGTTATCTTTTGTCCTTAAGCTCCTAATAAGGTGGCATAGGGCATGAACAAGTCTATTTAGCCCTCTTTTGTATGTATATGTTAGCCCCTAAGCTAAAGAAGTTAAGACTTAAATTTTGAGTATGTATGCAAATGGGTAAAACTAGTAAAAATGGGCTTTAAGGCACGAAAAGGTAAAAAGTTAGTAAACGAATTCAAAATGCTGTAAATTTTGGTATGCTATTAAAAATGGCTAAGAATAACTTGTTGGTAAATTTTCATAACTTTTGGATAAGATTTGATAGGCTAATTTGATGAAAAAACAGAAGAAAAATGTCATTACAGGCCCAGCCGTACTGGTACGGGTGATGGCGTATCGGTACGGGATTACCCTAAGGAACATGGATAAAAGTGGTGTACCGATACTGAATAGTTTGTATCGGTGCAGAAAATGGTCACTAAAATTTTACTGTAGTAGCCGTACCGATACGGCCAAGCTTGTACTGGTATGGTATATCGAGCCTAAAATTGAATTAATTATATGGCTTTGCGTATTGACCTGTATCGATACGGCTTTAACCGTTTTAACGACTTTGATAGGCGTACCGATACGGTGTGATTGTGTACCGGTATGGTAAGTCAACCATTGAACCCTTTGAACTCAATCCCTGTCCTCGTATCGATACGAGGTGATTGCGTACCGGTATGGTACCCTTGCCCTAACAAAATTACCTGCCTTCTGGTGTCACCGTACCAGTACGGGTAGTAGGTGTATCGGTACGGGAGTCTGTTAAGTTAGTTAAAAGCTGTAAAAAATGAACTTTCAATTTCTACAATTTAGTCCCTGATTAATTAAAGATAAAATCGAGTGGGTAAACGATCATTAATTGTAATGAAATTTCACCGGTATAATAAGGATATGTTTAATTTCAAATAGCTATAAAAATATTTGAATAAGGACCCCTAATTTGTAAAATTTACATTTTAGTCCTTAGATTTAGAAATGTTTTAAATTGATCCCCAAATTGAGTGATCTAATAATAATTAAATTCGGTAAACCTTTGCAACTCTATAATAGTTTGAACATTATTTTGAACTCTGAGTCTGTCTCCGGTAGCATATTCTGACTCGGTTCTCTACCAGGCCGAGAAGAGGGTATTATATTTGTGGTATTAGAGCTAGAGTTTAGTCGATTTTAGGACTAAACCGAGGTTCATCATGAGTCTGTATGTGTATATGCCACCTAGGAGTTTATTTGTATATGTTATCTGTGACTTGCAACTAACATAATATGTTATTCCTTTCTAATTAGATTTAAAATGTCTGAGTCCAACGCTAGGCGTGAGAGGTTGGAACTACACCTAGATTCTTCTTCAACTCAGGGGAATAGAGTTGAAAATGAAACTCAACCCGAACCGGTGGGAAAAAATAACCCACCTAATCTGCCACCAATGCCACCCACTCAGCAGGAATATCTCGTATCTATGGTCGAGATGATTAAGTAGGTGGTTGTCTTTCTTAGGCAATAGTAGCAGCCCCAACTTGTCGCTATAGCATCCTCTTTCGTTACTCGAGCCTCGATCGACAAACACAGTCAATATCAGGCCTATATGTTTACTGGGCAGGACCAAGATAATCCTGAGGTAGCTGAATACTAGCTTGAGAAAGCTCTGAAGACCTGAACAAACAGTTAAAATGTCCAGATGAGCACAAGCTAGAGTATGCATTAGCATTGATCGCTGAAGAGGCTCCGAGTTGGTAGGACATGGTGACACTCACTTTACCTAAGCGTATGGTTACGTGGGATTTCTTCCTTAAGGAATTTCGCAAAAAGTACATCAGTGATTATTATATTGCTGAGAGGCGTAAGAAGTTTCTCCATCTTCGACAATGAGGGAGACCAGTGGAGCAGTATATCCATAATTTCTATAAGTATGTGAGGTACGGTGTAGAGATCATACGTTCCGAGAAGGAGAAGTGTCGTATATTTATTATAGATGGCCTTTGTGATGAACTATGTCCTCTTTTCTTTGCTCTAGAATTTGAGGACTTTTAGAACCTGGTCAATAGGGTGATTGCCACCGAATCCTCTCAGAAGGCTTATGAAAGAAGGAAGGGGAATCAAGCTTGGTCAGATAGGAGATTTAGAGATGAGTCCATGCCTCCCCTACCTTAGAAGAAGGGACGATAGTATGATCAGAAATATACTTTTATACTGTAACCATCGAAGACGGGGTTTATGTCATGGTCTCAATCAACTTGGATACCTGCTGCTCGTATAGTTTCTGTTGACAGTATAGGCGATTCAGGATGAAGTTCTCAGATTCCTTTATACAATTTCTGTTAGAAGAAGCATCCCGGGCCTTGTCGTAAGCAGTTTGGAACCAGCTATTTGTATGGTGAGACGGGCCACTTTATTCGTCAGTGCTCACAGAATCCTAATGCTCCTAGTTCAGTAGCATCTCAGAGTAACCTTGCTAAGGGGAAAGGGATCAAGCAAGTGCAGCCTAGAACCACAGAGAGACCTCGTAATGTCAATACTCTATCTGGTGGACGTGATTCGCAATCTTCAGCACAGATGTACCATGTTAGAGGACGAGAGCAAGAAGATGATCCGGATGTGATTGTAGGTATGGTAAAACTATGCTCTGATCATGTATATGTTTTAATAGACCCAAGCTCTACACGTTCTTTTATTAGTGCACCTTTAATTGAGAAATATGCCTTGAGATATGAACCTGTTGCTTTAGAAATAGTCATCTCTAATATTTTAGGAGATAGAGTGGTTATACGTTTGATCTGCAAAGCATGTCCTTTGAGGATCTAGGGGATCTCGTTTCCTGCCAATTTGATGGCCCTACCCTTTCATGAATTCGATCTTATCCTAAGCCTCGATTGGCTTGCAGAGCATCAGGCCTGGGTAGATTGTTCTAAGAAGAAATTGTATCTTCGAGGACTCGATAAGAAGAGCGTAACCTTGTTAAAAAATGAGTTTGAGCCTAGTAGATCTGCCTTGCATGCAATTGAAGTGAAAGAAGATCCTAAGATCGAGAATGTGTCTATAGTGAGGGAATTCTCTGATGTGTTCCCTGACGAACTTTCGGGACTTCCTCTAACTCGAGAAGCAGAGTTCAAAATCGAAGTACAACTGGGGACTGCACCAGTCTCAATTGCTCCGTATAGAATGGCTCCTACTGAGTTAAAGGAGTTATAGGCCCAAATCCAGGACCTCCTAGATAAGAGATTTATCCGACCGAGTTCCTCACCTGGAGAGCACTGATTTTGTTTGTCAAGAAAAAAGATGGGTTGATTGCATTGACTATCGACAGTTGAATAAAGTTACCATAAAGAACAAGTATCTGTTGTCGCGGATCGATGACCTCTTCGATCAGTTGAAGGGTGCTTCAGTGTTTTCCAAGATAGACCTATGAAATCTTAGTGAAGGAATCTGATGTTCCAAAAACTGTCTTTCAGACTAGATATGGCCACTATGAATTCCTAATAATGCATTTTGGGCTTACGAATGCACCTGCATCCTTCATAGACCTAATAAATCGAGTATTCCAACCTTATCTAGATAAGTTTGTGGTTGTGTTCATAAATGATATCTTAATCTATTCCAAAAATACCACCACTCACGAAAACACATTCGAATTATGCTTCAGACTCTTCGAGAAAAACAACTCTATGCCAAATTCAGTAAGTGTGAGTTCTAGTTGTCCAAAGTCTCTTTTCTGGGCCATGTGATTTCTTCTACGGGTATTCAAGTTGACCCAAAGAAGATCCAAGCCATCCTTGATTAGATTTCTCCCAAAAATGTTGGAGAAGTTTGTAGCTTTCTAGGCCTTACTGGTTACTATCGTAGCTCCTTCGAAAGGAAGTTCCCTTTACATGGACGGAGGTGCAACAAAGGAGTTTTGACCAACTCAAACAGGTCTTAACTCATGCTCCTATTCTAGTATAACCTAAATCCGGCAAAGACTTCACTGTATACAGTAATGCATCCCACTTGGGACTAGGCTATGTCCTAATGCAAGAAGGAAAGGTCATAGCCTACGCTTCCTGGCAACTTAAGCCACATGAACTAAACTATCTGACTTACGACATGGAGTTAGCCTCTGTGTGTTTGTTTTAAAGATCTGGAGACATTACCTATACGGTGAAAAGTGTTATTTGTTTACCAACCATAATAGTTTAAAGTATCTCTTAACTCAGAAAGAGTTGAACCTCCGCCAACTTCGGTGGATGGAACTCTTGAAAGATTACTACTTGGTTATCGATTACCATCTTGGTAAAGCCAATGTCGTAGTTGATGCTCTCAGTCAAAAGCCCTCCCTTTCTCCGAGGTCTTTGAATACTCATTTCTGACTCAAAAAGCATGGCAAATTGGTGGTTGAGTTACGAGTTCAGTCATCTATTATGAAGCGAATCAAAGCACTCCAAGATTCTAATCAGGAGTTGCAAGCTATTGCAGCTCGAATAAAAAACGAACCAGATCCAGATTTTGCCAAGAATGTTGAGGGGTTATTATGTTTCTGAAACCGGATCTGTGTTCCCAACGATGATGACCTTCATAATCAGATCCTTAGTAAGGCTCATTGTAGCTCTTTCTCTATTCATCCTGGAGCCATCAAGATGTATAAAGATTTAAAGGAGTTGTATTGGTGGACTGGCATGAAACGTAAAGTTATGGACTTTGTGGCTAAATGTCTGACTTGCCAAAAAGTGAAAGCTGAACACAAAGTGCCTACCGGTCTTTTGCAACCCATTGAGCTACCACAATGGAAATGGGAACGTATTACAATGGACTTTGTAAGTGGTCTTCCAATGACACCAAAGAAGAATGATGCCATTTGGGTCGTTATAGATTGATTCACCAAATCTACTCACTTCCTTCCAGTAAGAATGGACTTTAGCTTGCCTAGACTTGCTGGGCTATACATTCGAGAAGTAATACGTTTGCATGGAGTCCCCACATCCATCATTTTTTACCGTGACCCACGTTTTGCATCTCGGTTTTAAAGAACCCTGCATGAGGCTTTGGGAACTCAAGTGCACTTAAGCACTGCTTTTTATCATCAAACCGATGGGAAATCTGAAAGAGTTATCCAGGTAACTCATGTTCTTCTCATTAATATATATAAAAATATCCTATACCTATATCAATTCTTCCTTGTAGATTCTGGAAGATATGTTACGAGCGTGTGCTATCGATTTTGGAAATATATGGGAAGAATCCTTACCATTGGTGGAGTTCGCCTATAATAATAGTTATCAAGCTTTGATTAAGATGGCCCTTTATGAAGCTCTATATGGGAGAAGGTGTAGAACTCCTCTATGCTGTCTGAGCTCAGTGAAAGCAAGGTGTTAGGCCCTGACTTACTTCAGGAAATCGAAGAGAAGGTACATATCATCTATAATCGGCTTAAGGCAGATTTTGATCGGCAGAAGGCTTATACAGATCTAAGAAGGAGAGACATTCAATATGATATCGGCGAGAATATCTTCCTTAAGGTATCACCTTAGAAGAAAATCCTCCGTTTTGGCAAAAGGAGGAAACTCAATCTTCATTTTATTGGCCCATTCGAGATAATCGAAATGATTAGACCTGTTGCTTACCAACTAGCTCTCTCTGAAGAGTTGAGTCGTATACATAATGTCTTTCGCTTGTCCATGCTACGAAAATATCGGTCTGATCCTTCCCATGTGATCGAGCCTGAGTCAGTGGAGATTCAGTCTAATCTGACGTACGAAGAAGAACTAGTACAGATTCTCGTAATGGAAGTCAAGAGACTTCGTAACAAATTTGTGCCTTTGGTTAAGGTACTTTGGAGGAGCCGTTAGTAGAAGAAGCTACGTGTAAACCGAAAGAAATGATGCAGAAACAATATCCCCACCTTTTCGGTTCAGGTGAAAATTCGAGGATAAATTTTTCTTAAGGGGGAGAGTTATCACACCCCGAAAATCGGTCTAATCAAAATTCAATTTCGGTGATAAAAAATTTTGTATCGGATTTGTCTAACTAATGTAATAGCTCAAGCTTTGTACTCAATTTAGATGAAATGAATCCTATTTGAGCCTAATTGATAATTTTGGACATTCTTGAAAGAATTGAAAGCCTTTTAGTGACCAAATTGTGAAATTGAAAGTTTGGAGGCAAAAGTACAAACTTGGAAAAGTTGAAGGACTAACCTCGTAATTATCTCTTTTTAGAAATGAATCAACACATTGCTTGAGCTTTCCCACGTGAATTCCTTGTGCAATTGTAAGAAGAAATGACAAAAAGATTGATAGCAATTATGGCTATCCATTTGTTGGGAAATTAAAAATGTAAAATAAGCTTACCCAACCTTAGAGGAAACCATATGATTGGATATGGTTAAGGTGGTAAACCAATTAAAATAAGTTTACCCTTGGTTGAAGGAAACCTTAGGTTGTTTTAAAAAAGAAAAAAAAAGGGGTTGATAGTGAAAATACATTCTAAAAGCTAACCAGGACCTTGTTATCTTCCCTTAAGCACACACCTCCATTGTTGTCTTCAACCTAAGCTCAAGCTAGCACCTCCCTTGAATCCTCAAGTTTTTCTTGATTTCAATATACCATTTGATAGCCACCGTATTGGTAAGCAAAAGCCCTCTAATAATTATAAGAGCCCGTGGAAGATTCAAGCTAAATTTTGATTTGAAGTTAAGGAGCTTAAAGCTAAATCTTTGATTCTTCAATCCAAATATCAATTCTAATACTTTCCTTGTTGTTACCTAGCTCGAGAATTAGAGGAAGCTAACCCACTGTCTCCACCAAAAGCTAGGAATAAGGGGATCGTAATCCGAGAGTAGTAGGAGCTTCGGATTTGAGGTGAGCGTAGTTGAGTCTCAAGAATGGCTAGGTGTTATCCCAGTTGCATTTGATTATGTTTTCTATAATGCATTTATGTTAGGAAAGCTGAAGTAGAGCACAAATGAGAGGATTTTATTTGGTAAGTATGGTAAAGTTACCATATTGGTTTTCATGCTTGATGATGATTTATGTGTTATATGAAGCATGTTAATATGGACTTTTACTAAAATGATACATATATATGAAACATGCTTTTAAGGTTAATTTGGTATTCCATGTAACTTGATGTGATGTTAAATGATCTCATATGATATACGGAGCCAAGGCTCACCATATAAATTGATATGATACTCTATGGCCTAAGGGCACAATGATGGTAAGAAATAAAAATACACTCCTTGTACACTTGTGGACTTTGGATACAATTGGCATGCCATATGGTTATTAAGCTCATTATATAAGGGATTGGACTACGGTCCGGGCTACGGCCTATATGTGGTGTAAAGGTTGGATTGTGTAAGGGAATCGAACAACGGTTCAAGGCTAAGGCCTATATGTGATATGATTTGGTGTTTAGGGTAATCCGCGTATCCATGGGTTGCTATGTCCAAGGGAATGATGTTTATGATTTAATATAAAGTTTAATGCATTAATGTTATGAAATGATGATCCTACGTAAACGAATTGTACATGGCCTATTTACATGTCTACATTATCATTTTTGCCATATAAATCCCATTTATGCACTTGTCGATTAACTACCTCACTAGGCTATGTAAGCCTAACATATGTGTGTCTCATGCATTTCAGGACTTTGAAGGATTCTTAGCTCGATAGTGTTGTTGAAGTTGCAAGTCACACCAAGCAAGCCATATGTATGCTATCTTTTGTCCTTAAACTCCTAGTAAGGTGGCATAAGGCATGAACAAGTCTATTTAGCCCTCTTTTGTATGTATATGTTAGCCCCTAAGCTAAAGAAGTTAAGACTTAATTTTGAGTATGTATGCAAATGGGTAAAACTAGTAAAAATGGGCTTTAAGGCCCAAAAAGGTAAAAAGTTAGTAAACGAGTTCGAAATGCTATAAATTTTGGTATGCTATTAAAAATGGCTAAGAATAACTTGCTGGTAAATTTTCATGGCTTTTGGATAAGATTTGATAGGCTAATTTGATGAAAAACTAGAAGAAAAATGTCATTACAAGCGCAGCCGTACCGGTACGGGTGATGGCATATCGGTACGGGCTTACCCTAAGGAACCTGGATAAAAGGGGCGTACCGATACTGAATAGTGCGTATCTGTACAGAAAATGGTCACTGGAATTTTACTATAGCAGCTGTACCGCTACGACCAAGCCTATACCGGTACGGTATATTGAGCCTGAAATTTAATTAATTCCCTGGCTTTGCCCTGTATCGATACGGCTTTAACCGTTTTAACGACCTTGATAGGCGTACCAATACGGTGTGATTACGTACCGGTACAGTAAGTCAACCTTGAACCATTTGACCTCAATCCCTATCTACGTACCAATACGAGGTGATTGTGTACCGGTACGGTACCCTTGCCCTAACAGAATTACCTACCTTCTGGTGTCACCGTACCGATACGGGTAGTAGGTGTATCGGTACAGAAGTCTGTTAAGTTAGTTAAAAGCTGTAAAAAGGAACTTTCAATTTCTGCAATTTAATGACTGATTAATTAAAGATAAAATCGAGTAGGTAAACGATCATTAATTGTAATGAAATTTCACTGGTATAATAGGGATGTGTTTAATTTCGAATAGGTATAAGAAGATTTGAATAAGGACCCTTAATTTGTAAAATTTACGTTTTAGTCCTTAGATTTAGAAATATTTTAAATTGATCCCCAAATTGAGTAATTTGATAATAATTAAATCTAGTAAACCTTTGTAACGCTATAATAGTTTGAACACTATTCTGAACTCCGAGTCTGTCTCCGATAGCACATTCCGACTCGGTTCTCTACCAGGCCGGGAATGGGGTGTTATAGTTTCTCTGTCTATAGGACTGATTTTTGACTATTGCGTTGACAATCTGGAGAAAGTCTTGCAGTGATGTGAAGACACTAATCTCGTACTAACCTGGGAAAACTTCCATTTTATGG
This sequence comes from Hibiscus mutabilis, assembly GCA_019671005.1. NCBI lineage: Eukaryota > Viridiplantae > Streptophyta > Magnoliopsida > Malvales > Malvaceae > Hibiscus > Hibiscus mutabilis. The sequence goes on along the minus strand of CM033713.1, from coordinate 37,365,588 downwards.
TCACATAAGGAATTGTGTTAGGCCATTGAATTTCTAGTGCAGGAATTGAAGTTGATAAAGCTAAGGTGGATGTTATTAAAAACTACCTCCCCCAACAAATGTTTAAGAAATTCACAGTTTCCTTGGGAACACATGATTTTATAGACAATTTATCCGGGATTTCTCAAAAATCTCAAAGCCCGTATGTTTGCTACTGGAGAAAAATTGAAAATTGTCATTGCACCGGATTGGTCGCAACCCTTTGAAGTCATGTGTGATGCGAGTAATTTCGTAGTTGGTCTTGTTCTAGGACAAAGAAAAGCGAAGGTATTTTATGCTATTTGCTACGCTAGTAAAACTATGAAGGCTCAAATAAATTATACAACCACATAGAAGGAATTATTAGTTGTAATTTTTGCTTTTGACAAGTTTTGTTCATATCTTGTCTGTGCAAAAGTTACTGTTTTCACTGATCACTCTACATTGAGATATCTTTTTGTAAAGAATGATGCTAAACCAAGACTGATACGATGGATTTTACTTCTGCAAGAGTTTGATATTGAGATAAAGGACCGCAAGGGTTTGAAAAATCATGTTGCAGATCACATATCGAGACTAGAAGTTGGTAGTGAAGATGGGAATCAAGCTCAAATTGTCGATGCATTCCTAGATGAAAAGCTTTTTGTTGTCAATGTAGTGTCATAGTATGCAGATTTTGTCAACTATTTAGTGTGTGGAAAAACTCTTTTTGGTGTCACTAAATCAGAGTCGGGATCGGAATATTACAGAATTAGACAAGATATAGTCAATTGTCTCAGTAAATTTTCTTATGGAACCAGAAGCTAAAGAATACATCGCATTGGAGTTTGAAGCTAGAGAAACACCTAATAAATGAACTCATTGTGCCTTTTCTTGAATTATCATTGAGTAAGCAATATTAACCGTGGGAAAAGGTTGCATGAGGAGGATTTAACTTCGCAGTGTTGTGTAAGTCTCATTAAGGCCCATCAAGAACTGGAATATTCGTTGTTGGAAAAGATGATTTATATTCGTTTGAGCAACCTCACAATCACAGTTCGAGAAGGGAACAATAGAATTATATTCATCCCAAAGAAGTTTCAAGGAGTAAAATAGCTAGAAACAAATGAATTACCTTGAACTAATAACGCAATTTCACGATAAAGAAAAAAAATTCTCGAGCCATCTACCTTGCTGAAGCGTTCTTTCAAATCTTTCTATATGACCTTCACATTCAATGCAAAGACGCCAGCAGATAACTCACGACTAACAATATTGAGAATCCACGACAAGACAATTGCATTACACCGATCTCATTAAGCATGAAGAGAGGCATAAAAATCAGCTCGACGACAATCACCATCCACGAACCCTAGATTGTTTTTGGCAAGCAAGGCGATACACATCGAGCGACTCTAGATATTATAATCGTCAATTTTGATTAATTGATAAGATACTAAAATTGTGCCGTCGTATCAGAAGGATGAACATACAAAGGATGATTGAAATCCATGGCTGCCATTGATGGAGGAAAAAAACAAACACAAAGAAGAAGAGGGAAGAAGAAAAAAATAACTGATTTAGAGACGATCAGTATAAAAAGTGAGTCAATCAAACTTTTTGAGATAAAGATAGGAGAAAACTGGGTCTAAACATAACCCAAAAAATAAAGTATCAAAGGAGAGAAGAAGAATGTAGAAAAAGTGATTCGAACTTAGTTCGTCTGATACCATTTGAAATCTTTAATACTTCATTGAAAAAAATAATTTACTAACTTGCTGACTGTTTTACTAACTTGTAAACAACACTAACTGTATAACAGAATTACAATTGACTTTCTACAGTTATGCTTTTGACAATTTTAAACAGGTATTTTTAAAAATTTTATATTTTTACCTTGTTGTTTATTGTGAGCAATTTTTTGTGTTATTATTATTAATATAAACTGATTTATATTGTATAGCGCTTAAATTATATTATTAGATTATAACTAAATAAAGGCTCATTTTTTATAATTTTTTTAGGGCCTAAAAAATGTCCGGTGATGCCGAGCAGGATTCATATGAGTGGAACACAACGAATTTCTTTAGCGTAACATGTTGCCGCAGTGAGTTTGTTAAATAATTGGATGATTAATTTTTTAAATTAAATTGATATTATTTAAACAATTGAGTGGTTTGATTGATAAAATTTATAATTTGATGGTCAAAATAGAATCAACTCCATAGTTTAATGGTCACCTACGTAGTTTACCCTAAAATAATAATATTGTCCAATTTGAGAATTTACAAATAACATAGAAATCGGTAATGATCTGATCCAGTGGTTTCCGGCCATTTCCCTTAAGTCGCCTTTCTTTCTTATACTCACATGGCTGCTGCTCCCGTCTCTTCCATTTAAACCAAACCCTACGACGCAGACAATACGTTTAAGCAATCAGGTCTCATTCTTCAGTGCTTGCTTCTCTTTGATTTGTTTTGCTCCAAATAAATACTTTATTTTATAGGGCTATTCCTTTGTTTCCCTATGTTTGCAAATTGCACTCAATGAATTTAGTATTTTTTTTATATATTTCTGAAAAGAAAGAAAAAATGGAACGGCATCTAAATCTGTTGTTTTTAGTTTAATTTTATAGGGCTATTCCTTTTTTACTTGTTTTCGTTCAGTTGAAGTTTACAGTACACGATTGTGATAAGTACTATGTCTTCAATTTGCGCAGGTATTGCTCCATCTGTACCGGATGAATCGAACGAAGTGGTTTCGCTGCCTGTCCGATGTTAAGGAATCCACATTAGGTGCTTCATTCCATTATCATGTTTTGAAGAAACATCCTTATGGTATTTTTGACCCAGCAAAGCCTTGCATTCCTCATAGTATTCGAGCTCAAAGGTGTTTCCACCAGCAACTTTCGCAGCAGGAATGTTCTCGGTATGGTGGAATTGGTTTTCAAGAAAGTCCGATGTCTGGGAGAAATTTGTTTTCGAGATTATACCTACCTTTCTCTGTTCAAGGAAATTCTCCTTGGTCGATACAAGGGAGCCGGAGTTCTGCATATTGCCATTATGGAAACATTGCTGACAAGGAACCTTATTTAAGTAGAAATTTTCTTGCGCAGCATTGGGTTGCAGAAAGAAAAATGATAAAGGATCTTGAAAAAAGAAGAAGAAAATGTAAGCACCTAGATTATGTCGGGGCACGGGAATCATTCCAGCATCCATTTGAAAAATCCTTTCCCGACAGTAGAGATAAAGAAGAAGAATCTGGTGATCGAGCTGTACTGGTTTTCAAGCAACAGCCGGTTAGTCAATCTATCTCAGGTTTTCTTCGGCCAACATCACAAGAAGAGGTAAATTCCGTTGTAGTTTTCATTTCTTTTCATCTTTTTGTTTTTCATTGGGTGAAGGGAGATTCAAACCCAGCTCTTGGAGCAGGGGAATACATTCCCCTACAGTTGAGACTGATTTTAGATGCTAATTCTGTTATGTTATGTTTCTTTTTATTCTTTCAACAATTACTCCTTTTTGGAGGTTTTAACACCTATACATTAAAAAAATTAACTGACAATAGTTGTTTCTGAAATGATTCAGGCTCAAATTGCACCTCTTCTTGCCAGGTCCAACCTGCTAATCACCAGGGATATTGAGTGGCCAAATCTTGTTCTTGGTTTTGAGCAGGTAATTTGCCCGCCCCCCTCCCCCCCTCTTACAGTAGATATCAGAGCTTTAATTTTGCACTAAATGGGCATCACAATGACACTTATCATCAAATTCTTCTCTTACAGTGATATGATCTATAATTTGGCATGCTACTATAAATGTTGATATTTTTCCAATGTTAGTTTTTCTTTGTTTTTGCTCGTTGGCAACAAGAAGAGTTTCGAAAATGCCCATTAAAAGGGAAATAGGTTTATGTTTGTCATATTATAGTCTATATTGAGTTTAGATATTGTGTGGTACGGGTGATGAGTTTACATAAATGCGTTTCTTCCTTGGTGATCTTTTATATAATCTTGATATAGTTTGAAAACCATATCTCATTTAAACATAGTTTGTTCTTTGTAGTTCTAATGCTGCTTGAATTAATTCTTTTGGTTGTTCCAGTATAATTGATTCAAAAGAAGGAAGGGAAAGAGAGAGAAACTATTCATTAAAAAGAGAAAAAGAAAATTCAAATATAATAAAAGCAGTTTAGTGAAATTGTTTGCAGAAAATTGGTATAGGATGAAGAGAAGAATTGGTAACACATACTTAATAAAATTATAAATCTTAAATCTACAATGCAAAAGCTCCTAGATACTAATGTATCATACACAATTGTAGGCTACATTCTAAATCTATATTGTTTCTAAACGCAAAATTATAATTACTAGAAATTAAAAAAGATTATGTAAATTTAACTGATTTCATTACTAAAGTCATAAATAAGAATTCTTCTATTGACTTAGTTTTTCTCTTGTGTTATTTCTCTTTGTTAGATGAAACTCCACTAGAATTTAAAAAATTTTGAGAAAAAATAGGCAACAAAAATCTTGAACTACGGTTTTTACTACATATTTCCTTGGTAGTAGGGATAAATTAAATTTGTTTTGTGGGTTGACATGCTCAAGCAAGGATAGACATAGTATTTAAAACATATAGTATCATATATTAGAGAGATGCCGTTGAAACATAATCTTTTGCAAAGAAGCAATTCCAAAATCCTACAAGAGCCATACTTGCAAATTTTGGGGGATTAAAACAATTGAATAAATGCAAACAAGTGATTCAAGAAAACACCTACTTGAGATATAATAATCACAAGTTGGTTTCCAAAGGTTTGGTCGAATCTTGATCACCAAGAAAAGTCACCAAAGCCTCCCAAGTGTTCAAGGTGATCCGTAGAACCTTAAGCTACAACCTTCTCAAAGGTACATAAAATCTTGTGTAGAAAAATGACAGGTTTAGAAGAAAAACAATCTCCTAGAAAAAGTAGGTATCAGTAACAAGGTTCTTGTGTCTTCTCTTGGTTGCTAGTGTTTTCTTGGAGAAAATTTCTCTGGTGCCTAGGTTAGAGAGAGAACAAGAAGTTCTAAGAAAATTAAGATTGATATCAACTTATCAATTCTTAGGGACACGTGTTGGTGTGGGATACAAAGGCTTATATGATCTTTAGGATATGGCATGAATTGGATTTCTAAAAACCATTCACATTATACAATATGACTTTGACGCAAATACTTCTCTTGCACCATGATTTAACTGAAAATTTAAGTTTATCTCTTATTTTGTCACTTTTGTTTAATTAAGTCATTGTTAATTGCATCTCAATTTCAGTCCTACATTATGAGTAACACTTGTTCTCATTACAGTGCCGACATCTTAATAACCGAACATAAATTATAAACCAAGTTTTAACAAACATTGAGTAATTTATATCTAAGACCATGAGCAACTTCTAGCAATGCATCATAGTCACCAAAATGTTTGGATGCTGAAAATAAATGGATTGAAACATGGAACAATCCAGACAAAGATACGTGTACAGTAGAGGAAATTGAGGAAGAACATACTAGAGCTAAAAGGAGAAATTACAATTCTTAATATTCGGATCTCTTAAATCTAAATACTTTACTCCAGAATTTGTAGAAATTAAAATAACACCAGCTCTTATAGCCATTGTCCTAAGCCCTAATATATTTCCCAAATTACCGTGTAATTGTAAAGTGACCTCAGAGTAGAAAGTACAATGGATCTAAGTAAATAACAAAAATAATCAAATAAAGTGCTTAATAATTCAGTTTCTCAATCTAACTTTTTCTCCCATTTAAGAACCATGCCAAATTTTAAAATGTTTGCTCTTCTTTTTAGAATCAGTTTAATGCTTGAATTTTTTGGTTCCATATACATGGCTAGGTTGGTTTTCTCCTATCACAGCCATTCTATCCATATATAATAATTGTTCTTAATTGAGATTTAACGCCATAGATTCCCAATTTAATCCTGCATTTTCATTCTTTCATGTGTTTGCTTTTTCCTTGTTGAGTTATTGCTTTAAACTTTTCAATGGAGTACTTCATATCAGGGAGAATTTTTCTGGGCATTCTGATGTCAGAAATACATATTTTCTTTAGTCTTCGTATTCTTTTTGGTTCCTTCTTTTGCTTTTTTACTTTTATTATTTGTTCTCTAATCTTGTTTGCTGAAATGCAGGAGAACCGATATGCAATAGTGGATGTTTTTTACCCTCAGTCAGTAAATTTGATTCTAAGATTCTTTTCTTTCATTTGCCTAACAAATAAAGTTGGTGCCAAAATGATAAAAAAAAATATGCTCCATAAATAAAATGAACTCGTGCACTTAGATTTCTTCTGAAATACCTAATTGTAAGCTTTATTTTTGTAGCCTGTTGGTTTTATTCGTGAGCAGAGTAACATCATTACTCGACAGGTGAACTATTATACTCATTTTTTTAGTGGACATGAGTTTATTTGTTATCAACTTTACTGCTATTTCATTTCATATCTACATTTTGATCAAGTTTCTAGAAACAATTTATAAGTCAAACTACTCTCTTTCCTGTTGTTTATGTTTCATGCTTCCATTGTTTTGTTTTGTATGCTCTTTTATGAGTTGTGCAATTGTCCATATAATTCTATCCACAATACCATAACTTCATTGTAGAGACAAAAAACTCTCTTTTCTGTATTTTTATTATGTTAAAGTTACAATATTTACAGCCTTATATAGACTTAGGAATAGGACTTTAAGTACAATTAGGAGTCCTACTTACATTAGATTTACAACTATTCTAGGTAGTAGACTTTAACTAAAACTACTAATAATAATTAAATGTAATACTTAAACGGAATTAACTTATACTCCCCCTCAAGCTGGAGAATATACATTGTATAATCCTAGCTTGAATTTAAATTTCTCGAAGAAATCTTTTGGCAAAGCTTTTGTTAGAATATCTGCTACCTGTTCTTCAGTAGGAACATAGTTCAAGACTGCCACTTCACTTGTGAGCTTCTCTGCAATGAAGTGTCGGTCAATTTCAAAATGCTTTGTTCTGTCATGTTGGATAGGGTTCTTGGCAATTTGAATTGCAGACTGATTGTCACAGGACACTTCAAATTTTTCTTCTTTATTCACTCCTAGCTCCTTGAGCAGTTTTACCAATCAGATTCCTTCATACATTCCAAGGGCTAATGCTCTGTATTCTGCCTCAGCACTGCTCCTTGAAACAATTGTTTGCTTCTTGCTTTTCCAAGTGACCAAGTTTCCCCAAACGAAAGAACAATACCCACTGGTTGATGTAGAAAATAGGGTTAGAGAAGTTTTCTACTCTTGTTATTTCGATTTACAGAAAAATAAAGTCTACTTATAGACTTTTACAAGGAGTTTTACATTGAGTAGAATTCTCTCGGCTAAGACTCTTATCCCTTATATGGATAGAGTTAGACTCTAACTAAACTACTTAGTTAGGATAGACTTACAACTCTTCTAAACTACTTAGTTAGAATTGACTTACAACTCTTATTATTTACATATTAACCTACAGTTGACCTTCTGTCTGTCAGCTCAATTGCCCAACTAGAATCTGTGAAGATCTTTACTGTCTTGTCCAAGGTTTTCTTGAATATCAAGCCATGTCCTGGTGTCCCTTTTAGATACCTTAGAATCCTCTTTACAGCTTCCGTATGTTCTTCAGTAGAATTAGTCATATGTTGGCTAACAATGTTAACTGGAAAAGCTATGTCTGGTCTAGTCAAGGATAAATAAATTAATTTTCCAACTAACCTTTGATACAACCCCTTATCTGTTTTTGAACTTGAATCCCTTTGACTGAATTTCAAGCCTACATCCATAGGTTTTTCGACTGGTTTGCAGCCTAGCATTCCAGTTTCAGTGAGTAAATCCAAGACATACTTTCTCTGGTTAATGACCAATCCTTTTCTTGATCTGGCTACCTCCATGCCTAGGAAATATTTAAGTTTTCCTAGGTCTTTTATCTCAAATTCCTTGCTCAACAAGATTTTTAGATGATTTATTTCTTCTTCATCATCGCCTGTCAAAACTATATCATCCACATACACTATTAAGATAACCCTTTTGTTATTAGAAGTTACCTTGGAAAACAATGTATGATCTGCTAGGGACTGCTGATATCCATCCTCAAAAACAACTTTTGTGAATTTGTCAAACCATGACCTAGGAGATTGTTTCAGTCTATAGAGTGATTTCTCTAGTCGGCAAGCTTTCCCCTCACGGTTTGCAAACTCTAGGCCTGGTGGAATGTTCATGTACACTTCCTCGTCTAACTTTCCATTAAGAAAGGCATTCTAATGTCCAGTTGATGTAGTTTCCAGTCATTGTTCACGGCCAAGCTCATTAATACTCTGACAATGTTTAATTTTGCTACTGGGGAAAAAGTCTCCTTGTAGTCAACTCCATAGGTCTGTGTGAAGCCTTTGGCCACCATTCTAGCTTTATACCTGTGCACACTCCCATCGGCATTATATTTAATGGCAAAGACCCACTTGCAGCCTACTGGTTTCTTTCCTTGTGGAAGATCAACAATAGACCAGGTTTCATTCTTTTCCAGTGCTTCAACCTCTTCTTCAGCAGCCCTCTTCCACTTAGGATTTTGTAATGCCTCCTCAATAGTTGTAGGTATTTGCTCTTCATCTAAACAAGCTGTAAAAGCCTTAAAGGATGGCATTAGACTACTATAATTAGCATACCTTTGAATAGGGTATTTCGTACACTCTCTAACCCCTTTTCTTTTAGCAATAGGCAGATACTCATATTCAAGCAAGTGGGAAGGAATCTCAGTTACCTCATTACCTCTTGTTTCCTCACTAGCAGCTGGACTCAAGTGCAATTTTCGGCAAGTGTCAGATTGCAAAATAGTCTTTGGGATATACTTTTTCCTTCTGGTAAAGACTTGTATTTCTTTAGGAGGATTAGAAGTAGGATTAGGTGGTGTGAGGAAGTGTAGGAGTAGCCTGTGGTGATGAAACTGTTTCTGTGATGATGGGTGAAGGAGTAGGAGTTTTGAAAGAATTCTGAGGCTTCAAAAAATTAGGATTGTCAAAAAATAAAGGTACTGAAGAAACTAAAGGATAAACTTGATTTGGTTGAGGCTGAAATACATCCCAACTCTCCCCCTGAGTTGCAGCCTTTGAGAAGTAAGGGACCTGCTCAAAAAATGTAATATCCACAGAAGTAAAAAAATATCGAGGAGGATGAAAGCATTTGTAGCCCTTCTTAAGTGAACAATAACCAACTAAGACACACTTTAATGATCTAGGGTCAAGTTTGGTTTTAGAGGGATCTATGTTTTGGACAAAGACTGTACAACCGAAGACTTTCAAGGGAAGGACAGAAGACATAGGCTTAAAATTAGGAAAACTTTCCAAGAAAACATCCCTAGGTGTCTTAAACTTGAGAATTTTACTGGGCATCCTATTGATGAGATGTGTGGCAGTTAACAAGGCTTCACCCCACAAATATTTAGGAACATTATTTGTAAACATGAGAGCCCTAGTGACTTCTAACAAATGTCTATTTTTTCTTTCTACAATCCCTTTTTGTTGTGGCCTATCTACACAAGATGTAATATGGACAATTCCATGTTTAGCAAAAAAATCTCCTAGGGACTTAGAAAAATATTCACCCCCATTGTCAGATTTTAGGATTTGAATTTTTGTACCAAATTGGTTACTGACCATGGTGTAAAATCTCTCAAAAATGGATGCAACTTCTGATTTGTCTCTAAGCAAATAAGTCCAAGTGGTTCTACTGTGATCAACACCTACTACCTGTCACATTCTTCACTTTAGAAGGACCCCAAACATCACTGTGAATCAAAAGAAAAAGGTTGTGAAGGTTTATAAAGAGATGGTAAATAGGAAGATCTTGTTTGCTTAGCAAGAGGACATATATGACATTTAAAGGAACTTTGATTTTTATTAACAAATAAATCAGGGAACAATTTTGCAAGATAATAAAAACTATGATGACCTAATCTAAAATGCCATAAATTGCATCATCTAGATTTCTTAAGGAAGTAAAACAAGAAAATGTTTGAGAATGGAAATACTTGTGGTTGCTGTGAAGAACATAGAGGCCATTTTGCAAGCTAGCACTGCCAATCTTCTTCTTCGAGTCCAGTGCCTGCAAAGAGCAATTAGAATCATTAAAAATCAAGGAGCACTTTAAATCTTTGGAAAGCTTGCTCACAGAAAGCAAATTGCATGCAAGATTAGGTACAAATAATACTCCCTCAAGTAACAAGTCTTCGCTAATAGCAACAAAACCACTTCCTTTAACAGGAGATAGTGAGCCATCAGCAGTCTTAATTGAACTCTCAGAACTAATAGTTGTAAAACTGAAAAATAGTTCCCTATTACCAGTCATGTGATCTGAAGCCCCAGAGTCAATGATCCAGGGTGAGGTAGCCTTGGTTAGACTTTGTGAATTTGCCAAATAGCCTGTGAAGTTCCTCCATTTGTTGTTTAGAAAAACCACTCGAACCACCACTAGTTGCTGCATTAGACGTTGATTCTCTAGGAGCCCTGTTGGTAGATGATCTCCAATATGTTGGTTTGCCATGTAGCTTCCAGCATTGTTCCTTCAAGTGCCCCATCTTCTTGTAGTAGTCACACACAATTTTGCTTTTTCTGATCTTAACTGAGTTCTGAGTGACAAGAGCAGAACCTTCTGTGGCAGTAGTTTCAGGCAGCATAAAAGACCTACTTTCTTCCCTGCTTATGTCAGCAAAAACTTCTCGAAGTGATGGAAGAGGTTTGCTGCCCAGGATTCTGGATTTTTCTACATCCCACTCTCTGTTGAGGCCATTAAGGAACTGGAAAATCCTTCATTGTGCTGTAATTTTTTTGTAGAGAGCAGCATCAGTAGACGTCTCCCATTCATGACTCTCGTATAGATCTATTTGCTGCCACAAACTGGTCAAAGTGTTGTAAAACACTGTGACGGACATCCCATCTTGTTTTAGGTTGGCAGCTTTGCTCTCAATGCCAATGAGACATTGTCACTGCTAGAATAGGTCTCCCGCACAGCATTCCAGATCTCACATGCTGTGTTGTAAAGAAGAAAATTAGTCCCAACTTCAGGGGACATGGTATTGATGAGCCAAGACATCACTTTTCCATTCTCTCGAGCCCATCTTTCAAAGTTTGGATCTGCAGCAGAGGGTTGTGGAATGGGCCCTGTGATGTAGCCAAGTTTGCCTCTCCCAACAAGAAAAATCTTAATAGATTGTGACCATTGAAGATAGTTGTAGCCAACTAGTCGATGGCATGTCACAAAGGCACCAGAAACGTTTGAAAAATCCTCCACGCCTGCAGAAGTTTCTACTGTAGATTGTTGCTCACTGGTTGTCGAAGAATGACCCATTTGAATTTATTGAATTAGGATCGATTAGACTGATACCATGTAGAGAAACAGAAAACTCTCTTTTCTGTATTTTTATTATGTTAAAGTTACAATATTTACAGCCTTATATAGACTTAGGAATAAGACTTTAAGTACAATTTGGAGTCCTACTTACATTAGATTTACAGCTCTTCTAGGTAGTAGACTTTAACTAAAACTACTACTAATAATTAAATGTAAATACTTACACGAAATTAACTTATATTCATTTCATTCATGATGAGTCACAACAGTTACCTCCAGTTACCCTTTCTTTTAAAGCAATTAAGATTGAGTATGTGATGTTTTTCCAATCCTCAATTTCTTTGGTTAGATGTGTGATAATCTTATTCATCTGATGTCGTTACTTCTACCATCTTGTTTTCTGAATTATGCAAATTGCATGAAGAAAAATCTTTTTTAAATTAAGATCCCAATGGAAAAGTTAAGAGGGCTTATATACCTTTGTAATAGTGACAAAGGTGCATCAATAGTTAGCACTTATGCAAACCAACTGCTTCAGCATGATGAATGACAATGCTCGCATATCAATGTGGCTAAAGCTACTTTCTTATTGATTTTAACCTAATTTATACCTCAATAGCTTCATTTGTAGCATCAGAAAGTCTTGTTTGCTTAATGATCTTGATTGGCGTCAAATAGTTAGCTGTCTATTTGGTTGATAAATTGCACAAGGAATGAGTAAAGGATTGTGAAGTGCATACAGTAAAGAATACGCCTTATTTTTTAATCTAATGTTTAGGTTTCATAATCACTTTCTTACGTTGTAGCATGGTTGTTGGATTTAAATTTTTCCTTGCCTTTTTTACCCTCCCAATGAAGCAAATGGTCTTCAGTTTATAACAGCAAAAGGTTTACAGCCCAAACAACTCTTGTTGAAGCAAATCTATGAAACCTACCAATCTCAAGAGAAGGAACAAATGAGAGATAGATAAAGGGATAGCACATGAAAAATGTCATATTTGGTTATTACAGTTCCAGATGGGATAACTTTAAAAGAGATATGAATTGTGAGAGCAAGGGTGCAAATTGATTTGAGGGCCCATAGGGGTTTATGGAATCACTAGGTCTAAGTTTGGTGGGATTTGTGGTCTATTCCATTCAAACATGCATCTTAGCTTCACCCCACTAGGAAAGAAATGTATTGCTAGATGCGATTGGGCTTTATCATGTAGTTATTTTTATTGGAATAGCTTTCTATTTCAACTTGTCAACATTTTAATAATCCCGATTTTCCAAAGGTCGAGCATAGTGCAACAAAGAATTGAGCCATATGCTTTTTTTGCTTAAGCTATATGAATTTTGTTTTAAACATCATAGGCCTTTATGTTGTGAACTTTACCCCTTTAGATAGCTAAGCCTCACGTCCAAGCTCTCTCCTTTTGGATTGCCTCACATGTCCCAAATTAGAAAAAGTAATTGCTAAATCAAATTCCAAATCTCAAGAAATTTCTTCAAAAAATAACTTTTTCTTAAAAATAGATTTAAAAGATTAGAAATGTAAATTAAGTTGTCCAAGTTACATTAACTCAGGTACATGGCAATAATATAATCAAATGAAATTGGGTAAAAAATTAACTATGTTTGGCTTCAATGTCTTCTCTGGGTAATGATTATTTTGGGTTCTAATCTGGTTCTGTTTTTGGTATAAAAATTGCTAAAGAATTGTGCTTCATTGCATTTCTTCGATCACATGGTTGTTATTCTTTTCTTAACATTATGTCTTGCTTACTGTTGACTGTTATGTGTTTTTGCAGTTACTGCGTCAAGGCGCCCTTTGTTGCATACATTACTGATGCCATGGGTCAAGAGCTGTTTAGGGTAAGAAGAATATCTGCATTTGCTTTTGAACTATTATATAAGTTTTTTGTCCCTTAAATATTGAAAGATACCATCATTTCAGCTTTAAGGCTTTGATTTACACATTCAGGTTCGTAGGCCTTTATGGTGGATAACGACTCAATTTATGTAGAAATTGACGGTAAGGTATGCAAATTTTCAATATTGATGTTCGTTCTTTGTATATATGAATCTAGCACACAAGTCTAGTTTCAAGGATTTAAAATGTCATTCCTTTCTAGGAAATTGGTGTGGTTCACAGAAGGTGGCATCTTTGGAGGAGGGTGTATGATTTGTACTTGGGGTAATCTCAACAAGCCATTTTCAATGTTATGTTCAACTGTTGTTAAATGCTATTAATATTAGTTTGTTTACCAGCAGTAGATTGTTTTAGTTCATTTTTTATGCTTATATAGTGAATCCCAGCAAGCAGTAGCCAGTATATGAAGTTTGTGGTATAATTTTGTAGGATAATGCGACTTGTATGTTATCGAGTTGTATGTAATGTAAAAGTCTTGTAAGTCATGTAAAAGATTAAGAGTTATCTGTTAGTAGGATAAGGACTAAGAGTTATCTGTTAGTAGATAAGAAGTCTTCTATTATTAGGAGTCCTAGTTAAAGATAAATCCTTAAGGACTCTATAAAAGAGTTCTATGTTGTAACCTATGAGATATAGAATAACAGAATACTTTCTCTTCTGTTTTCACTAGTTTCTACATGGTATCAGCTTGGGTTTCGATCCTCTAAATTAAACCCTAGTCGATGGCCACTTCCTCTTCTTATAATTCCTCTACTGAAATTACTTCTTCACCAGAAATTATTTCTGGTTCTGATGATCTCAATGAAACTTTCAGCCTTGTTATTACTTGTCATCGACTGAATGGCAATAATTATTTGGAATGGTCTCAATCTGTCAAGATTTTTATCTCAGGACGAGGCAAATTGGGCTATCTCACAGGGGAGGTTGAAAGGCCTGCGGCCAATGCTGCTGGTTATACCAAATGGATGCAGGAAAATAGCCGTGTGATGTCCTGGTTGCTCAATTCTATGGCCCCTAGTGTAGGCAGGAATTTTCTCCTTTACCAAACAGCAGCTGAAATCTGGAGGGCTGTCCAAGAAACATATTCGAGTACAGATAACATCTCGGAATTGTATGGGATTGAAGGTCAGGCTTCGATTCTCAAACAAGAAGGAATGTCAGTGACCCTATACTACAACACACTAAATGCCCTTTGGCAGCAGATAGATCTTTATGAACAGAATGAATGGGAGACACCAAGAGATGCTGCTCTGTACAAGAAAATTACTGCACAACGCAGAATTTTCCAATTTCTTCATGGATTGAATAAATAATTAGATGCAGTTCGTAGTAGGATTCTTGGCAGCTCCCCTCTTCCTTCGATTAGATAAGTTTTTTCTGCAGTTAAGAAGGAGGAAAGCAGGCGCAATGTGATGCTTCCTGAATATTCTTCCCATGAAGGATCTGCTCTTCTCACTCAGACAACTTCTACTAGAAAATGTAGGCCCTGGTGTGATCATTGCAAGAAACCAGGCCATTCCAAGGAGAAGTGCTAGAAGCTTCATGGTAAACCAGTCGATTGGAAGCCAAGGTCTTCTAGAGATACACAGTCCCATTTAGCTTCTGCCTCAAGTGTCACAAGTTTTACCAAGGAACAGATCGAAGATCTCCAGAAATTGTTTGGCAAGTTTGCATGCCCTGGTGAGGCAAATCTGGCCATGAAAGAAACTGAAGGTAACTTCTTTCCTACAGCCCTATTATCTACACAACTTACTCCAACGTGGATCATCGACTCTGGGGCATCTGACCATATGACTGGTAACAAGGAATTGTTCCTTCAATACACAGCATCTTCTTATGGTAGATCGATTAAAACTGCTGATGGCTCACTTTCTCAAATTCAGGGTTGTGGTTCTATTAGTATTAATGAAAATCTGTTGCTCCATGATGTCTTATTTGTTCCCAATCTTGCCTGCAACCTGATATCTGTTAGCAAGCTTTCAACAGATTTAAATTGTTCCACATCTTTTAATGCTTCTGGTTGTGTTTTGCAGGCAATGGAGTCGAAGACAATGATTGGCAATGCTAGGTTGCACAATGGCCTCTATGTTCTTCATGGCACTCCACCCTCTTCTATCTCTCAATCTCCTTGTTCCCTTACAGCCTTAGGACAAAGTGATGATGCTTTATTGTGGCACTTTAGGTTAGGTCATCCTAGTTTTCAATATCTTGCAAAATTGTACCCTTCCTTATTCATCAATAAAAAGCCAAGCTTATTTAAATGACATATCTGCCCTCTTGCTAAACAAACCAAAGCAACCTATTTGCCATCTACTTATAAACCATCTCACCCTTTTTTTTTGATCCATAGTGATATTTGGGGCCCTTCTAGAGTGAAGAATGCTGATGGTTGTAAGTGGTTTATTACTTTTATTGATGATCATAGTAGGACTACTTGGACTTATTTGATGAAAGAAAAATCTGAAACTGAAAACATTTTTGAGAGATTTTACACCATGGTCATTACCCAATTCCATACTAAAATCCAATGTTCTGATAATGGCAGTGAATTTTTTGCTAGGTATTTGGGTGATTCTTTTCGAAAAAAAGGGATAGTTCAGATTAGTTCCTGTGTTGATACTCCACAACAGAATGGAGTGGCAGAAAGAAAAAATCGACACCTTCTTGAAGTCACTCGATCCCTTTTATTTACCAATAATGTTCCTAAGTACTTGTGGGAGAAGCCTTGTTAATCGCCACATATTTGATCAATCGCATGCCCAAAGAAGGTTTTGAAATTTCAAACCCCTCAATCCATTTTCTTGGACAAATATCCCTACTTTAAGCCTCTTTCTTGTACATTACCTCCTAAGATCTTTGGTTGTACAGTTTTTATTCATAATTCAGCCAGTAATAGGTCCAAGTTAGATCCTAGATCTGTAAAGTGTGTGCTAATAGGGTATTCTTCACTTAAGAAGGGCTATAAATGCTATCATCCACCATATCGAAATTTTTTTGTTACTATGGATCTTACCTTTTTGAACATGACCCTTATTTTACTACTACTACTGCAATTCAAGGGGGAGACTTGGGATGATCTTCACCTTCCTACCAACATCAGGTAATTTCTCCTAGTTTTTCTATACCTTCAGATTTTTCATCCACTCATTCCACAAATCCATCCTTGCTGCCTACAACACCTTCAGATTTCTCACTTGTATCTCCTTTACCAATCCCTTCACAAACACCAACAACTTCTCAAGATCCTTCCAAAACACCTACTCCTCCCAAACAACTTTTGACCTATACAAGGAGAAAGAAAACTATACCTGAGGCCATCTTGCAATCTGACACTTGCCGAGAATTGGATTTGAGTCCAATTGTCAATTTGGAAGATGAAGGAAATGTGATCAGTAAGTCTACTACTCCTAATCTGGATGATTTTCCTATTGCTATTAGAAAAGGAGTTAGACAGTGCACTAAACATCCTATCCAGAAATTTGTTGCTTACAGCTCATTGATGCCATCCTTTAAAGCTTTTACAGCAAGTTTAGATGAAAAAGAAATTCCTACAACTGTTGATGAGGCACTAAAGCATCCCAAGTGGAGAAGGGCTGTTGAAGAAGAGATTAGTGCACTTGAGAAAAATGGTACTGGACAATAATGGATCTTCCCAAGGTAAAAACCTGTCGGTTGTAAATGGGTTTTTTTTCTGTGAAATATAACTCGATGGCAGTTTGCGAGAGATATAAAGCAAGGCTCGTGGCTAAAGGGTATACATGGACCTATGGGATTGATTATACTGAAACCTTTGCTCCAGTGGCAAAACTCAACACTATTCGAGTTTTGTTAAGTCTTGCTGTCAACAATGATTGGAACCTACACCAACTTGATGTCAAGAATGCATTTCTTAATGGGAAGTTAGAGGAGGAAGTTTATATAAAGATCCCACCGGTCCAAATCGTTGAAGGAAATCAGAAAATTTGTAAGCTCAACAAGTCACTTTATGGCCTAAAGCAATCTCCTCGAGCTTGGTTTGACAGGTTTACCAGGGTTATTCTAAAGAATGGATACAGGCAATCACTAGCTGATCATACACTCTTTATTAAGGTAACTTCAAAAAATAAAAGGGTTATCTTGATTGTTTATGTGGATGACATAATCTTGACAGGGGATGATGATGAAGAAATTAGCTGCTTGAAGAATCTTCTGAATAGAGAGTTTGAAACAAAAGACTTAGGGAAGCTTAGATATTTTTTGGGCATGGAGGTTGCAAGGTCAAGTAAGGGGTTGGTGATAAATCAGAGGAAGTATGTCCTTGATTTACTAGATGAAGCTGGAATGCTGGGGTGTAAACCAGCAGATACACCAATGGAGGCTGGCTTGAAATTTACTAATGAAACAGACTCTTTAGTTGACAAAGAAAGGTTTCAGAGATTAGTGGGAAAATTGATCTATTTATCACTAACCAGGCCAGACATTGCTTTTCCAGTAAATGTGATAAGTCAGCATATGACCAATCCAAATGAAGAACACATGGCAGCAACAAAATGTAATCCTCGTGTACTTGAAGAAGACTCCTGGACATGGTTTATTGTTTAAGAAGACACGGGACAGATCTGTGAAAGTATTCACCGACTCTAGCTGGGCTGGAGAATTCACTGAAAGAAGATCAACCAGTGGCTATTGTACTTTTGTTTGGGGAAATCTCGTAACTTGGAGAAGTAAGAAGCAATCAGTTGTCTCCAGAAGCAGTGCAGATGCAGAATTCTGAGCTTTGGCACTAGAAATGTGTGAAGGAATTTGGCTACTTAAGTTACTGAGGGAGTTAAACACAGACCAAGAAAATAAGTTTGAGGTCTTGTGTGATAACCAATCAGCAATTCAAATTGCTAGGAATCCAGTTCAACATGATAGAACAAAACATGTTGAAATAGACAAGCATTTTATTTCGGAAAAGGTTAACAATGGGATAGCTTCTTTGTTATATATTCCTACAGAAGGACAGCTAGCTGATGTACTTACAAAAGCTTTACCCAAATCAGTTTTTGATGAGTTCTTATCCAAGCTGGGACTATACAACGTATACTCTCCAGCTTGAGGGGGAGTGTAGGATAATGCGACTTGTATGTTATTGAGTTGTATGTAATGTAAAAGACTTGTAAGTCATGTAAAAGATTAAGAGTTATCTGTTAGTAGGATAAGGACTAAGAGTTATCTGTTAGTAGATAAGAAGTCTTCTATTATTAGGAGTCCTAGTTAAAGTTAAATCCTTAAGGACTCTATAAAAGAGTTCTATGTTGTAACCTATGAGATATCGAATAACAGAATACTTTCTCTTCTGTTTTCACTAGTTTCTACAAATTTGGTATTAGTTTACTGAATATTTGGTGGTTGGATACTCTTTCCTGTTGAATTTATATTTGATTAGTTAATCAGGAATGCTACCAAATATGACTTCTCCAAGAAAAATAGTACCTACTTTTAAAAATGGTGGATGAGACTACTTGCTTGAAAGCAATGAATATTTTCAGTCCTAGTAATTGAATTATGGATCCCTATAGAATTAAGTTGCAATTGTCGATTCAATCGATAAAAGCTGACTTATAACACAGCACAAAATGTGAACGGTCACCTGGCATTTTAAAAATCTCTTCGAAGTTATAATTCCCATAGGTGTACAAGTTACATCTCAACCTTATTTGGGAAAAAAATACTTTAAAATCTCTTAGTGTAGCATTTTACTTTGCTTTTGTAGTCTTTACTTACAAGGCATCATAGTATGAAATTAGCGTTGTAGTTATTGCATGCCAAGGATTTACTGGTAGCATGATTGGGCCATTCTCAAATATTGGGAAAATTTAGAATTCTCATGTGGTTGGCTTATAGATAAGGTATGGACTAGATATGGGGATCTTCTCCTTTTGTTTACATGCATGAATACCTTTTTGAGAGACAAAAATGTCCCATATTTTTTAACATTGCCAAGATACAGTCACCTGTCAGCATTCTGTTGTAGGACAAGTAGAGAGAGGAGAATTCTTTTGAAAATTTAGGGAAGAACACAAAAATAGACAAGAAAGATTAGGGAAGAACAGGGGGTATTTGGGGTGAAACATCAGAATTTGGGGGTAAAGCTAAAGCAAGAATAATCAATAGAGGTTGAAAATCTCGATATTCTAAATCTCAGAATCTCAAATATTCAATATGTAGAAGCTAATTGAGAATAAAATAATATATGTATCTATAACTAAACCCAAGATCCTATCAAAATGCAAAACAACAATAGTAACCTTGAAAATGCCCAATTGGTGCTATATATGTAGCGAACCATTTGGGGAGCTGTCTGAACCACTTAAATATAGCGTGAACTGTCTTTTTCCCGGTCACTGCATTAATCTACAAATACGCCTGATTCAAGAGCTTAACTTGGTATTTTTTGATTTTGGAAAAGGTTTGGTGAAGTCATTTCCTTAATGTAGATAATATAGATATCAACAGAGAAGAAGGATGTTTTCTCTGATTTTATTCACTCAGAAATTAGAATGCGTACAGAAACAAACCTTCAATAGGCTGATACAAAGTGTTTTAATTAGATTAGGACTAATCTAGTTAGTAAAACTCTAATTTACAATTAGACTTTTAAGTAAAACTCTAATTTACAATAAGACGTCTACACCTCTGCATTCTACTATGAATGCTTGGGTTGTTTAGACTACATATGGGTAGTATTCTCATTATTTTAAGGGATAACTTTCCTACTTAATTGTCCTTTTAATCGTACTGGTATTGATTCCTTTTTTTTCTTTCTTTTTATGTCATCAAGGGTATTACTGCAAAAGAACGTAAGATTGGTTTTCCTCGAGCAAAAAAGGTGTCTGATGTACTCATTTCTTCCTTTTCCACTCAAACATAAGATCTCTAACCAAATATCCCACCTTTACAATTGGAGCTATGCCTTGGTGATGACAAACAATACTTTTCTTCTTTCGTTCAAAGAGAGCTTTAGGTTCAAACATCAGATCTAACCAAATATCCCACCTCTATAACTGGAGCTATGCCCCGTTGGCTATAAAGGAGACTTTCAGAACTATAGACTTGGGGTGCAATTGCTGTGCTTACATAGAAATGCAGTCTCAAAAGTTACTTTACCCTAAGGTTTTGCTTGGTTAAGTGGAAAGAAAATTGGAACTGTGGAAAATTAAAGGAGTAGAAAAATAGAAAAGATAAAAAAAAATACATTCTCTTTCCATTGGTGTGCTTGGTAGGAAAGATGGAAAATTGAAAGAAAAAGTAATTCCGACATTGTGATTTATTGTCTCTGTTGACTATGTAGGTTGCACCCGTCCATTCATAATCCATCCCTTTGTTTCCCTGGCTCATTTTTCCCTCTTTCTGAAGTACCTGTGTGTGACATATTTTCGGATATGGGTATGGAAATGATTCTCCAAATACACAAAAATTTTGAAATGATTGAATATACCTGAATTCTACACACTCAAATCCAGAAACATAATTTCATCCAATAATGAGAATCGCAAAGACATTATTTTCGACGGTGTTAAATGTATTTATACCGTGCTGTTCCTATTTGTTTTCTTTCTTTGGTGCTTTTGAAAAATCTCAACTTGGTCGTTGGAGTCTATAGCTCTGATAAACCAATAGAAAGCTGAAGATTGAGTACTAATACTGCCTTTATTTTGCATTTCTACCAGGGAAATCCCTTTTATTGCAATGGAGGAGTAGATTCTTTAGTTTCTCTAATTGAAAAAAAGAAACTGCCGAGGGAGAAACAATTTGGCATTGCAATGATCAAATCAGACAATTTCTGTATTGACATCTTTATTGTGGGAGTCTTTATACATGTTACTGTCATTGTTACCATCATGTTTATATCACAGGACCGAAACAATTATGGTTTGAAACATTATTTCTACATCTATAATTAGTTTGGTTCTTTTGAAAATATGATGAATGAATTATTCTGCTTTTCTTCTTCACAATTGTTCTCTTTGGTTTTCTTACTTCTCATTGCTATTCTTCTGTTTTCTCTCTCGATCTCAATTTCTGTTCTTTCTTTCATAATTTTGATTTAGTTCACAACAAAGGTATCATAGCTTTTCTTTTCTAGCAATTTTTTCTTCTCTCCTAACTTCATCGTCTTTCAATTTTGTTTTTTTTTTCTTCCAAATTTCCCCCTTGAAATCTGCAGCACTATATTCGTTTCATTACATTCTTATTTTCTGGTTTTAATCAGCAAGAATGAGAGAGTTTACACACAAAATTATTAATGAAATTCTTGAGGAATTTGACTCTAGGTTCATTAAGGTGAGAAATAGAGTGTTCGTCAGTTGTCAGTTGTGTCTGGTGCTGCTTCAGCCATGGAGGGTCGAGATTCGATAAGCTGTCAGAGTGGCGATCGATTTTTTCAGGTCGACAATCAGAGTTCTCGACTGACAAAGGTGGTGGTTTCGGTCAAGGACCTTTTTGTAGCGACATCGATTCAGTTATTACTTAGCAGTGGAAACTTTGAATGTCATTCAGGTGACAACTTCGACGGAGTGATTTGATTTAATACTGAAGCATTCAACGATGACGTTCGTAGTGGCTGGGGTTCTAGTGCTGCATGCCTTCATATTCCGAACTAGGAGATTTAAAGTATTTAACTATGATAACAACACTGAGCTTGTTCACAAGCCGAGCTTGGGGCGACTCGGCTCAACTTGTTAAAGTCTCAAGCAGAGCACGAGCTTGAGTCGAGCTCACTCAAGCCAAGCTCACTCGAGTCGAGCTTTGGCCGAGCCGAGCCCGAATAGCTTGCGAGTTGGTCAGGTTTATTATCGCCTCTATTCCAAACTCATCTAGGGGTTCTTTGCATGATATCTATTAGATTATGGGGTTAAATTCGAGTATCAGTGACTCAACTTGGGGTAAGCTCAAGTACATGTCTTAGGTTGAGACTTTGGGTTTGGAGTGGGTCTCGGGCAAGTTAAATATCTAGGTCCAAATTGGTACTTGAGGTGGGTTTGAGTGATTTGATCCGGCACCTTTTTAGAGCTTCACCAGCTGTTAAGATCGAAAGTGGGCACTACATAATTTTGGGTTGAGTACGGAATTGGCAAACATAACCCGAACCCGAACCGATTGCCACCTCTAAGGGAAGCACCATTCATTCTCAGTTTGGACTCAGTCTGGGGCTCGAGCATGCCTAAATGAGGTTGTGATGGATCCACACACTAGTCGTGGGATGGTGCGACCCACGGGCCCTGCAGCAATCGAATTAGTGGATCTGGGCTGCAATAGTGGACTGATTCAGAATAACATGGTTCGGCAAGTTCAAGAGAGATTTTTCCATCCGGTTCAAAATACATATGTTCAATCGGTTCAGTGCAGTGACTTCAACGATATACTTATTTTTGATCTTAGGGGAAAATGTTTGGTCATACCATTTTAAAGAATAAAACCTTCTCCAATCCTTGAGGACATCATTTTATTAATAAATAAAATAATGTATTTTGGGATTTGTTTGGGTTAACTGGAAGGCATTGTAAATTCAGGGACGAACGCAGAATTTAGGGGGCGAATTTATAAATCCTAGAGTGGAAAAATATAGATTTTTAATAGAAAATATATAGAAAATTTTTAAAAAAATTCTAATTTTTAAATTATATAGGAAGTTCAAATTTCTATGAGGTGACCGCTCCTACCAACCCCTCAATCTATCCCTGCTTGTAATTAGTTTTAAATTGTATAGAGTTCATACTTAAAAGAGTTATGAAAAATATGATGAATGAATTATTCTCTGTCCACTATTCTCTTTCTTTTTATATCTTCTTCTCAGTACTAGTCTTTTGATATCTTCTCTCGATCTCATTCTATTCTTTGTCTCTTAATTTTGATTTAGTTCATAACATAGGAGATATTAAGAGGCAAACAAATCCATTAGCTTTCTATGCTTTGAGAGCTTAATGGTTTTTGTTGCAAGTGAAACAAACTAATTTTCAGAATCCATTTGGCATCTACTCTTTTCTTCGATGATATTACATGCAATGGATAATGATAAATTTGTGTTTTTAAAATTTTGAACTCAATCAAAAATAATATAAAAATAATTAAATAACGAAAGAACAGAAACCCAAGATTCTACCTTGGGCCTTTAATTTATCAGATGAAGAAGAAGATGATGAAAAAGGATTAAAACCAAAACAACGAAATGAATTAGATTTTTTTCTTCAATAGCTGCCTGTTTATTTTTTTTTTAAGTTTTGGAGCTGAATGTATCAATTTTATTAATAACCACATTATTTATCATCAAAATTTTACCGATAATAGCCTGATTTGTTATTTTTTAAAATGAAAAAATTTGATACACAAAGTTTATAGGTGCATTTTAGTTTTAGGGGTTAGGGTTTAATTTAGGGTTTAAAGTTTAGGTTGTAGGGTTTAGAATTCAAGGTTTGTGTTTAGATTTAGGGTATAGGATTTAAGGTTTATTTTTTAGGGTTAAGATTAAGAATTTAAGATTTAAATTTTATAGTATAAATATATAAGCTTGTGTAAAATTAATTTTATATAGTCTGTGTATCAAAATTTTATTTTTTTAAATCGGATGAAATGAAAAAAGAAACAAGTAAAAAAATATCGCATAATGACTGAAAATTCGGCCCAACTAATAGGACAGTACATGGATGTGTACAAAGGTAATTGTTGGACCCATGGTTGACCTCCAACTGGATCCCTATTCATTGATCTAGATTTAGATCTTGTTTACACTTTGATAGACATTCATCGGTTAAGTTAAATAAATTCTGCTCATTGAAATTGGATCACATTCGCCCAAACTAAAATTAAATAATAAAAATAATTTTAATGCATATACTTTTTAATATATTGATGTAATTATATAGTAATATTTATTTATATTTCTTGCGTTCTAGTGTATATAAATTTAATTATAAAATATGTTAATATTAATATGAAAATATTTTTTATCATTTAAAAATTAAAACTATGCAATGGGTCTGATGAAAATATGTTGGCAAATTTTTCTTCACTTTCCAAAAGAAAATTATTGTGAGATGATTAAAGCTTTCAACGTACAGTATGGTTTTGTTGTGTAACCGAATGTAAAGCACAAGTATCCTGAGAAAGAGCAGTAGGAGCTGATAGCCAAGTCTCAAATTTTTATACCTAAACTAAGCAACCAACAAAATTCAAAGATTGAGCAAAACTTTTTGACTTTAGGTTTTCAGATATCACAATTAAAAGCCACCAATATTATCTTTACTTTGGTGGGTGACTCATTGAAGCAATGGTGGGTGGTGGGTTGGTATTCGGCAGCTTCCCAATAATGGCTGCCATACGCTGCTAAATTGCTAATGCAATTTATGTTGGATTTGCTAATGCGTTTTCTCTTTCTCGTTGCATCATATCTGATAGAAATTCAGAGTTTTTACCGCCGCTTGATGTTAAAATTTGGTCGACATCAAATAAGGTTAAAAAAAAGTTGTGATGATTTCGAACGGTTCACCAATTTTAATTTGAATAAAAAGTCATTGTAGGTGAAGATCAAAGTGGATAGACGGAACTGAAAGGAAAAATGTCGGAGTACATGGCCTAATATGAGGAAAGAAGAGTTCAGGTTTTGCTCATTTTTATTGTTCTTCTTGAGTATTTAAGGAGAATCTTCTGACTGCCTTGAATAACAAGTGTCACGCGTAGGCCTGTTGGATTGATGTTTATTGACGTTCTAGCTAAGCTGGCAGGCCTGTGTATCAGATAATAGACTTGACTGATGAAGCAAATGAATTTGATGTTGACTTTATCATGATCATAGTCGATCGAAGGATGTAGTGAAATAGTCTCTGAATGATTTTTTGTGGTCTCTTGAGTAAATTTTCAGGACTGGAGGTGTGCAAATATGTCTCCAAACTTTCAGGGTCCAGTATTAAAGACGAAATCGTCAAAGAACCTCCGTTGTGAAGGAGTGAGAGGCGGAGTACGTAGGGATATAACATTATCGAAAAAACTTTAAACACTTATCGTAAAACATATAGTTTGGACATTATTATATGATTAAATTTTCTTTTAAAATAATTGGTTAGTTCTTTTAAAGGCATTATATATAAATATTAAAAGATTGAAACTTTTATAAGAATATTTGTCAAT
This sequence comes from Hibiscus mutabilis, assembly GCA_019671005.1. Taxonomy (NCBI): domain Eukaryota; kingdom Viridiplantae; phylum Streptophyta; class Magnoliopsida; order Malvales; family Malvaceae; genus Hibiscus; species Hibiscus mutabilis. Next base: position 37,340,127 of record CM033713.1, on the reverse strand, counting down.
TTTTTTTTTGTTAAAGGGGTATTTTGTCATCGAATTTGACCTAAAAGTCAATTCAGCTTCTCGCAGAAAAATGCACCCAATTAGGTCATCTATTTCGTAAATTGCATCAAATTGACATTTGACCGACGTTGACTGTTATAGTGCTAACGTGTTAGTTAACGGTGCTGACATGGCATTCAACGATTAAATGGTAGTGCGCGTGGGGTGATGATGCGGTAGAGAGGTTGAATTGATTTTTGTAACCGAATTCTAGGGCATTCAACGATTAAATGGTAGTGCGCGTGGGGTGATGATGTGGTAGAGAGGTTGAATTGATTTTTGTAACCGAATTCTAGGGCGTAATTGATTTCTTTGCTGAGTTCAAGGGCATAATTGATTTTAATTGAAAGTTCGATAACTTACTTAATATTTAAGTTAAAAAATAAGAATTTAGAAAATTATTAAAATTTTAAAAATATTAAAACTGGATAAATAATTTGTTTAAATTTCAAGTTAATTTAATTAATTTATTTAGTTTTTGAATAAAATTGGGTAGATAATTTGGTTTTTTGAGTTGAACTTGTACAAATAAAATATACGAAAAGTCGATTAACAAATTGGGGAAATTTTCCTTTGGGTTCGTGATAATTTTAAAAAAAGTAAAGTGAGAACTATCACAAAAATTAAAATATTCTTCAATTTTTATAAAAATCCATAAACTTAATAAAAATAAATAAAATATTCAAAAAATATTGAAAATAAAACCTAATATAAAAAATCAAAATGTATTAGAAATTATAAAATAATAAAATTTAAATATAAAAATAAAAAATAAAAAATAAAAAAATGTTCATAAAGTATAAAAAATTGAAAAAATTTTATCGAAAAAGTCTTCGACTTCGTCAGTATGAGTATTACCATTCGTTAAACCTATTTTCAGTGGAACCAACATTGTATTAGAGTAACTATAAAACTCAATTTTTCTTTCGTTTTTCTACATCAAATTGATGCTCATTAATATCTGATGCAAAAAAATAATGGAGAATTTTAGTTTTATTACTACTCTAATACAATGATGATTCCCCTGATAATATGTTCAAGAAATATTAGTACGCTTAGCACGACCAGATACAGTCGAAGACTTTTTTGATGGTTTATAATTTTTTTTTAATTTTTTATATTTATAAGCTTTTGATATTTTAATTTTATGTTTTTTATTTTTTTAATTCATCATAATGTTTTATTTTTTAATATTCTATGAATATTTAACTTTATTTACACATTTTAAAATTTTTTATTTTTTAGCTTAAAGATTAAGTTATCGAACTTTCAATTAAAATCAGTTATGCCCTTAAACTCGACAAAAAAATCAATTACGACCTCGAATTCGATTAAATAATCAATACAACCCCTCTACCACGTCATCATCACACTGTACTGCCATGTCATTACGTTGACTACCGCATTAGCATTGTTGACCGCCACGTCAGCACTGTAATAGTCAACGTCAGTCAAAGAGTCAATTTGATGTAATTACGAACTAAAAGACCTAATTAAATGCGTTTTTTGACGAAAGGCTGAATTGATTTTTCGGATTGAACTCGGCGCCAAAAATACGCCTTTTTCTTTTTTTAAATAAACTTTTAATTACTTTTCAATTGAAATAAAGTTTGATCAAACATTCTACACCAACCTCAATAGAAACTTTTATGTATCCGTTAGAAATTAATAAAGGAAACGGCAAAGAAGAGAGGTGCGGCAGCTTCACACATTTCAAGTTTTGATTTCAACTTTATCTCAATATCTCTGCTCCATTAAATTGGTCCTACCACCATTTTTTACCTATTGAATTTCCCAAACCTATAAACAATTCAAAACACACACCAGAAATAAATAAATAAAAATCCTCACACGTGCAAAGCACATGCCTTTCTCCTTCAGCCTGTTCTTATTATGCAGAAAACGATCCACACCGGGCAGCCAGCTGAGCTAATAATAATAATAATAATAATAATAATAATAATAATAATAATATTGGCTGTATTGACAGGTGTTTGATGAAATTCGATCCATCTTAAAAGGCCAATTTTAAATCATCTTATGCTTTTGCTATGCACAATCGCGCAACATCATTCCAAAATGAAAACTTTTTTCTCCGTGTGACGAGCTTTTTTTTAAAAAATAAAATAAAATTGGGTGAGCGAAATTCGACTTAATTGAATTTTTTAAAACTCGATTTGATAGAAAAAAACTCGAATCGACTTAACTCGAATCATAATTTCATAAACCCAACTCGAATAGAAAAAAAAACAAATAAAGTTGTTGATGGCCAAAGTGAACATGAGTCAGAGACAGTGGTTCAGCAGTGGTCTGGACAGTCGTCCTAGGTCGGAGTTCGTGTATTGCTACTCTTTTGTAGACAATGATATCTCTGGTCGTGGATCCCCGTTTCTTTTGTTGCATGTCTTTTTTATACTGTTATGACAAGTGTAATGACTAAGTAGTCGTGGCGTGTCGATTGGTCTGGCTATGCTGTGACGTCCTAGGTTGACATTGTTATCCGCAGTGATCTCGTGCATCAGAACATGATCGCTGGGAGCGGTATTGCTTGTGGTCTTACTTGTTCGCCGCGTGCCATGGAGGATGATAGATGGATTGTGGATGGTTGCATGTGTTGTTACATATTCGTTGGAGAGTATGCGCTTAGCGTGCGTAGCAATCACGTGCATTGTTACGTAATCGCTGGACATCCTTTGTGCTATGCTGTTCGCGACCTTGTTTTGTTCGCTGTGAGCTATGTGGCTTTGACACGTGATGGTAGGTATTTGTAGGTACTAACAATTGCCCCCCAGGTGAGGGAAGGTTATAAAGTGACCTTGGCAAACTTGAGGAATATAGAGATGTGTCGCTTAAGCGGGAGCTTTGTGGTAACGGTTTTGGAAATCACTGCATACAAGTTGTAAATGTTATACGAAACGTCATGTTATGGGTCTAGGTAATAAACAGACCCGTTTTATTTGAGGAGAAATCGATGCATATGAACATCATATAACAAATGTCTTTGTTGAATAAAACACGGTTCCTTATTATAAATTCATTTTGTTAGTATTCTTGGGCTTTATTTTGCTTATTTTGATGGTTGCTTTGGAGCTTTCAAGAAGAAAAAAAGAGAAAAGGAAAGGGAAAATTTTAAGAAGGAATAAACAGCCATTTTTGTTTGTAATGGATGATTCGGCTGTGGCAATGAGTGATGAGTTTTGTTGTACTACTGAGCCAGATGAGTTGTTGAAAACACTAGAGTGTCGGGGTATTCTTGCTATCAATCATTTTTGTTATCTATTCAGTCTGCCAAAGGGGGTCTTTTGCTTGAACGCATGTTTCGATGAGGGGAAGTCGTGGTGTTTGATTCCTCTTTTTGCTTTTGAGGCTGGATTTCATTTACCACTATAGTTTTTTGTAAATTGGTTAAATTGGTTTGATGTTGCACCGGGTCAGCTGAGTGGAAGTAACTGGTGGACCTTGGTGACGTATTTCTTAAATTGCAAAATTCACAGAGTCGAACCTTCTATCGATGTGTTTTTTTATTTTTATAATGTGATGGCTGGTCATGACAAAAATGCCAAAGGTTTTGTAACTATTGGTCATTGCAGAGGAAAAGGGTCAGTGATGAGTAATCGCGCTAATAATCTTCGTTTGGATAGGACGAAGTATATGAAAGTAGAGTGTACTGTCGGGAGTTTTCCGTTCCTCGTTGTATGGCATCGGTCGGCCAAGGATAAGGTTGTGTTGCCCGATGTAGGGAAGATGCCAGTTACTGAATTAATACTTCTTAGGAGGCTAGAAAGTGATACCTTCTCGCTTTGAAGAAGTGTGTACCCTTAAAAACATTTGGATGCATTGTCTAGAGGGGAAAAGCTCTAATGGTTAGGAAGAAACAAATTTTAATGTGTTTACAGATGGATCTTTGGCAAACGTGCCTACTTGTGCAGAGACTTGGCCCTTTGGTGAAGGGGGCAATGAGTGAGTAGTGAGGATTTTTCTTGGTGGTGAAGGTGATCTAGAGAATTTCTTTTCTGAGTATAATAGCATTCGTACGTACCCTTGGAAATATTGTGAAGAGGATGCTCACCCATGAGGGGTAGTGGGGAAGCTACTCCTATTGTCTTGAAATGTGGTGTTTATGTTGGTGAGGGGGGGAAATGAGTAATCTCCAATTCGCCTGTCGTGTATGGTTCAGAAGATAAAGGAAGTTGTCTGAATTTGGAATGCAAGTCAAAGAGGAGGATGGATGCAGGTATTAGTTTAAGAATGACAAATTTTTTCTATCCCATGCGCATTTTTGCCTATTATTATATTTTATCATTGTTGTTATATATATATATATTATTACTTTCATGTATTTCGCAGGGGTGGTGAGTCTCCTTTGCAAACCGCAAGTGATAAACTAGGGGATCGGGTTAGGGAGCCAGAGATATTGCTTACTGTGTCTACTAGTGATCCAATATGTTCGCAAGGGCTGACAAAAGTGGCGCCCTCAAAGGCTTTTAGCTGCGGAAAAATAAGTGCGCCTTATGTGTTGGCTTTAACCACTGTAACGTTGCCTTTAAAAAGCATAGTTTTCGCTGCTCCCCGTCTAGAAATTTTACCTGGTATTCAAAATGCCTCTAAAAGAATCTCAATAGATATTATAGAATCCATTCGAGAAAGTGTGACAAGGCAAATGGGGGCTTATGGCTCAAGGAGTCGCCTTTTGGATGCTAAAGAAAAGATGTTGAGGAAGAGACCATCGTTTGATGCTGAAGTTACTGGAGGTTTACTTGGGTTGAGCTGTGATGCTTCATTCGTTTTGTTCGAGCTTGGTAACTCTTTTGATGTGGTTACGACTGGTGCTGTTGGGACCACTACTTCTGCCAGCTTGGCTACTATCCTACCTACTTTTCGTGTACCCTCAGGTGATGCGTTGTCACCTTTAGTTTGATAATTTTGCTACTTATTTTGCGATAAGGTTTTAGTTTTATTAGCCTTTTGTAGGTGTCAATGCTACAAATTCTATTCTTGTTTATTGCCTCGCTGAAGATAGATCCCCTGTGATTGAACCAGTTAGGACTATGTCGCTTTCAGGTGCCGCGATGACCTCTTCGGTGCCGTTGTGCGCTGATGCCTCTCATGGTGAGGGTTGTGAACCTTTGGCTCTGTGGAGTGCATACTATCCTTGGAGGGGATATTCGAAGATAGATAATTGGTTTTATCGTGAATCTGGTTCTAGGAGGTTGTTCAAATTGTACTCGGATAGCCTTGGTGCCTTGAAACCCTGTAGTAGTATTAGGAGGACTGTTGAGAGAGGTTGGGTTCTTATTCAAGAAATTGGTTGCATTTAGTTTAATATGGATAGGAATGCGAAAGCCCTTGTTGAAGGAAATTTTAGGTTGCATTCGCGAGTGGAAAGCTATATTGTTTTGTTGAGGAAAATGAACAACAACGTTCGCAGGTGGAAGGTTATGCTACTCATTTAAAGGAGCTATAAGAGAAACACGAGGCAGACGTCTGGGTGCAGATGAGGGAGTTGCATAAAAAATATGCAGAGGTAATCTCTAAGAAAGAGATGGAGGTTGATCACGCTCTAAGGATTAAAAACAAATTGCTCGCAACTATGGATTAGAGTTTGAAGACTAAGATTCAGAATCTCAAGAAGGAACTAGAGCAAACAAAAAATGCAGTAGACAAGAGCTTTGTAAATTTTACAAGGAGGTTATCTGAGCTTAAAGAATCGCATAAGAATAAAACTATGATGCTGAAAGCTACTCATGATGTTGATATAGCGGAGAAGGTTAAGGCAACTGCGGACACAACATCTGCTTTTATGGTTAAAGGGATGGATAAATCTAGAGATGTTGTCATTCTTAGTTTTCAATTGGTGCATGGTCCTTTTGATGTTAGGGGTGTGGATTTTGATGCTCTTTGCGAGGTATCCACGGATTTCAACATGAGGAATCCTTTTGGGCCTTCATAGGAAAGCTTTACTGCAAAGTATAAAGACATCATGGTCTCTTCTACCTTTGGTCTGGATATGTTTTCTTTCCTGAATGAGTGCAGTGATGTTACCGATAGACTAGATGGTAGTGGTATTTTGGGTGATTGTAGTAGGGGTGTGTAACTATTATTGTTATTTGTTTCTTTACTTTCCCTTAGGGAAGAAAACCTTGTTTTGTTGGTTGTTTAGGTTATTTTGGTATTTTTACCTAATTTGGAATGCATTTTGATGTTGTCACGAAGCACTTTTATCTCTTTATAGGATCTAATCTCTTATCTGAATTTGCTTTGATAAAAGGTGAAAATTTTTCCTCTTTTACTCTTAGTTATTAAACTCATTTGGGGTACGTTCGTTAGGTGGTAGAGGTGTTGCTTTTTTAAGCTGTGATTGCTTGGGTGTTTCTTTTTTATTGCTTTTTGAAGAAAACTCGTTTAATTTTCTTCTGCCAAACAAATTTCTTATTAAGATTTGAGTCATCCCAGAGATTTTGTGCTTTTAATTTCTTTGCAGCTTGCGATATTTTATTTTGTGTTTTCTTTGTTAGCTTTGTGAGTCAGCGAACTTGTGTAATTTAAACTATCCAACTTGATGTACACAATCCTTACTATTGCTGTAATCTAATATGGTTTGTCAAGACTTCCTAGTTTCTCAACTTTTATTTGCGATAATATTTTATTATTATTATTTTAAAATACTAGCATATATGAGGGGTTTGGTATAGGCTTGAGGGGTTGGCATTGTAGGAAGTTGTGTTAGATAAGACAGTTAAGAAGCAAAATATTGTGTGTTGCTTCTTTACTTACTCCTTATTGGTTTAGTTTTTCGTGTTTGGTATCTGTTGGCTCTTTGCAGTGATTTAGACAAGTTAAGGTAGATGGTGATGAGAGAGAAAGTTTCTAACTAGAGGTGATAGGTGTATGCGCCTACCCACGTAGTTATTGATTGGAAGTTTGAAAGTTACGTGATTTTAGTTATTTAGCTGAGATTTTAGGGTCTGAGAATTAAATGTTTGTATTAACGGCCCTCCCGATAGGAGTGTGAAACATCATCATTTTCTATTCCCATTGGTTGTTATATAATGGGGGTCTTGTGAGCATGTATCCTCATAACCTAGTCTGCGAGTGATTTTGTTCCTTTTTTATGCGATTTTCGTTTTACAATTTCACTTGTTTCATTTTGAGAGGATGAAAGGAAAATATGTTTGTGGGGAAGAGTGGTATACATAAACCGTGTCTCATAGATCTCAAGGGAGTGCTAGCTTTGTTGTTTGGGTTATTTACGTTGACAGACAATAGCATTCGGAAGGCTATTACTAGCCATCTGTAGTAAAGAGTGCCAACAGGCAATGTATTCAGAAGATCTTGGGTGTAGGGTTTTCCAAATACTATTGTCTATTGGTGTTTATTGCTACATTAGGAAGAGGCAGGTGAAGAAGGGGCGATTGCCAAGACGGTTGGTTCGCGTTGGAATTTGACCGTTTTCCTCTTGATGTAGAGCATAAGCTTTTGGAGTCGAAAATGGGAGAGGTGTTTGTCATCTCCATGTACTTTGCATGCTACATTAGCTTACGTTTCACCTTGGAGAGTTCGATGTGCCTCTCCAAATTGAGTTCGTTAAGAGGATTCTCAAGTAGTTTATCTGTTTCCCTTGTATAATTTTATGATTGTAATACTTTTTGCTTTGTTTATAAAAAAATTTGTTTTGTGAGTATTTGGAGCATTACGATCGCTTGGTTTATACTGAATTGTATGCGTATACTTTAATTTCGTTTAAGTGAATTCTTATTTCCCATGTGCGAACTTGGTTATTCTTGCTTTTGGAATGTGTTATAATTTTCAGGATTTACATTATTTTTTTATATCATTTCTCATGGAATGCCATATCTTTTTCGGAGAGGATTATGTAGTTATCTTAAGCTGGAAGAATCCTTGCCCCCTGGGTGAGATAATTTTGATTGCTATAGAATTGCTCACATTTTATCGCGCACTTGGGAGTGGCTTGCGAACTTATTCATTTCCAGTCACCTTACTATGCACACTTACTATGTGCCAAATTTGTATATTTATTCGCTAGCCTATAACAGTATTGCTAACTCATTCGCTAGCTTGCCCGTTAATTTATTTGCTAATTTGTTCCATATTTTCTTGTGTGTTCGCATATTCATAGTTACAAATTTCATTATTTTGTTGAAGCAGAAAATATGTATTCTTGTATATGCATTTTTGTATAGCTGGTTTGTAGTGAATAAGAGAGTTCGTCTATATAAATATATGGAGTAATTTTATCTATTGTACTGTAATGAGATGTTTTTTTTGTTTTGTTTGTTTTTTTAAAAGTGATGAACGCTTGCTCACTTTCTTAGAAGCGGTTGGCGATCCTTATCTTGGTGATTGGTCGCTTTATTATGCACACTTTCTTAGAAGTGGCTAGCGATCCTTATCTTTTCTAATATGAATAACTATTATTGTTTCTCATTATTTAACTTTATGTGAACTCTTAAAATGTGTTTTCTTTGAAAGTTTTGAAACATAAAGAGTGCTTTTTGATATTACAAACTTATGAAATAAATAGGTAGGAAACTATGCTTTCCCGCATACTTGTATTTCTATCCTTCAGATACGTGAATCCTTGCCCTCTAGGTGAGGTAGTCATTCGTTGTAATTCTTGGCATACTCGTTGGGGAGTAGCAATCTCTAAGGTGATTCCTTTTTGCATACTTGTTCAAAGTAGTAGGCGTTTTCATGACCTTGTAGCATTATACCCTTTATAGTGAATTTTTCATTTTTCCCATGGCATTCCTTTTGATTCATGCTCTACAATTTTAGCTGCATGGTTTTTTAATTCTCGTGCTAAAGTTTTGGTAGAGTGGATTTTAATAATCCTGTGATCGCTAGTTAGAGCATTTGTCTTATGCCACTACTTAGAGCCGTACGGGAGTTTTCATTTTTATCAAATTTCTATCAAAGCCATACTAATCATTTGATAGTAATTCAAATTCTACAACCCACAAATAAAAATTTAGGTTTCCTTTTAACATCGAGGGTGATAAATGGAAATAGATACTCAGAGAGGTGTTGAAATGACGTGCACAACTCATGTTTTACTTGGTTTAATTTTGTCGTCAACATTTTCTGCAACCTTATTTTCGGCAGCTTCCTTTTTCTATTTCTTTAACACAATAATTTGTATGCTCAAGGGATCAAAATAATTATTCCTTGCAAGCAGTAGACTTGGTTGATGCCTTAAATTTGCTATAACATGCGATTTTACATACCTTTGAGATTATCTAATCCAAAACATAATATGAATATTTGTCAAAAGTATTAATTATATAGGCATAACATTGTGCATCATGCCCATGAGTACGATTGCGATCTTGACTACCTAGTTCAGATAATCAAATAGACGTAATTTTTTTTATTTTTGGTGTGATTTTTGTATGAGGTTTGTAATTGCATTTCACTTTTTACGTGATAAGAAATTTTTATTGTTGGCTTTTTTCACATGTTGCTTATTTTAATCTTGCCATTTTCGAATAAGCAACGTATGTAGAGAAACTTGATTTTCTTTGGTCCCTCCTTTAAATATAGTCAGAATTAGATTTGTGGTAGATCCGCTTGAATAGTGTGATATAAGGAATTTTGTTGTGCGCTTCTGCTTCCAATATTGGGGACTTGTGTTATACATAAGCGATAAACTAATCATTGTTGCATGCTCGCTTACTTTGGAAGCGACGATCTTTGAGCTAATTCCTTTGTGCACACTTCTTGAAAATGGCGGACACTCAGACGATCATTTGTTTATCTCTGCTCGCTTGCTTAAGAAGCGACGATAGTTGAGCTGATTCCCTTATGCGCACTTCCTGAAAGTGGCAGACACTCAAACGATCCTTTATTTATTCCTGCTCGCTTGCTTAGGAAGTAGCTGTCATTGAGCTTATTCCCTTATGCACACTTATTGAAAGTGACGGACGCTCAAACGATACTTTGTTTATCTCTGCTCACTTGCTTAGGAAGCAGCGATCATTAAGTTGATTCTCTTATGCACACTTCTTGAAAGTGAAAGACGCTCAAACGATCCTTTATTTATCTTTGCTCGCTCACTTAGGAATAGAGTAACTCACTCAATCCTACTAAGTATCTTAATGGGAAAGACAATTTCTCAATTGTTATGTGAGGAAGTGATTAACGAAACTGAGAGAGTCTGTAAACTATTGTAGCATAAAAGGAGATGTACAAAATAAGGGTAGTGATAGAGAACTTACGATGGTAATTCCTTGTAGGTAACAAACTCGTTTCAAACCTGTGCTTTCTTGAGTTTGCTATATACAAAACGTGTGGGACTATGGAAAACAAAAAGGTAAAACAAAAGTAGGAGGTAAAGAAATAGACCTCAGGGGAAGCGACATGTATTGCAAGCTCCGAAAATCCTTCCATCTTCAAAGTTCTTTACTTGTTTCATTGTCTCACAACAACTTTGCTTATGTTTTTCTTCTCTGGTTGTTCAGTCCCTCTCTGAAGTTTAGGCCGATAAGGGTTATCACAATTTTGCTTAAGACGTTAACTGTGGGTCCTTCTTGCTGGGATAGGGCCTCTTCGCTAACACGATTGCGATCCTTCCACTTTTGTGCCAACTGAAGTGAAAGTATATGGCATTGCCTTGTTGTCTTTGGTCAGCCTGCATAAAGCCTTCCCCCGAGGGTGTGGGGAACTTGACTTGCAGGCATAAAGGGGCTGCCATTATTCTAGCTTTTCTGTAACACCCTTAACGTATACTCGTAGACCGAATATACATTAAAGATGTTACTGAATTATTAAGAAAACTTGACTAATTTTTTTTACCAAACTTTATCCTGTTGTTTAACCCTTTCTCAATTTAAATTGAAAACTACATCGATCTATAGCAGCTAGTTTCATCCCTGAATTATTTTATAAAATTTATAAATATGTTTTTGAAATAAAATATTATTCAGGGTGAAAACTAGATACCTTGCCTAGATCCTTTCTTGATTTTAAAATTTATTACACGATTTGTAACCCCCTAGACCTGGCTATACGACACACCTAAATCTAAGATGTCACATTAGGGTCACCGGAGCGACCCGCGAAAAAAATAGAAGAAAACTCTTGGAAATACATTTAAAAGTGTAAAATAACATTTCAGTTAAAACTATATTAAAAATTTCGTGTATACAAACTGAAATCCAGAAAACAAAATACGGACTCAATCATAGAATAAATCGTGACATACGGGCCCACTAATACATAGGTACCGTACTCCACGCGCAACGCCAAGGGAAACTCCAAACTAATAGCGGTCATAAATCTATAATTGAATTTCTTTAACCTGCAATGGTGAAATAAAGTGAGTTTGGGAAAACTCAGTAATACAAAACTACCAAATGATGATGTAGACAAATGCATGTAAGGTAAAACAGATACATGGTTTAGTATAAAACTATCACGGTGTTCCGGGTATCCCAATGTTCAAATTACGATTCATTTTAAATTCTTATCTATCCTCTATCTAAACTCCAATAGGCAGTTTTCTAAGACTGCATCTATATGGCATTTACCCAGGCCCATTGGGCGTAGGTGCTGACCTAAAGAGGGTGTATTGGGTCCAAAAGAATCGTCCTAACTGAAGTATAAAAGCCTGAATATAGAATGTATTACCCTAGTCGAAGTGCAGGAACCTGATATAGTAGTCACAAGGAATTATCCTAGCCGAAGCGTAAGAACCTAATACAGTAGTCATAAGGAATTACCCTAGCCAAAGCATAGGAACCTGATACAGTAGTCATAAGGAATTACCCTAGCCGAAGCGTAGGAACTTGATACAGTAGTCATAAAGAATTACCCTAGACGAAGCGTAGGAACCTGATACAGTAGTCATAAGGAATTACCCTAGCCGAAGCGTAGGAACCTGATACAGTAGTCATATGGAATTACCCTAGCCGAAGCGTAGGAACCTGAAACAGGACAGGACATGACATGCAGAATTATCAGCTGGGTTAGGGCTGAACCTAAAACAGGCGAAATTACCAGCTTGATTAGAGCTGAACCTCAGGCACTTCATATAATACCCGTATCCCGGTAACAGTCAAAGCAGTGATAATAGTAACCACATTAATAATCAGTATTAAGTAATGACAGCAGAAGATACAATGCAAACCATTCAATCAGATAAGTACTCCTTAAGTATTCGTTTCTCAGAACTGACTATAGTGTAATGCAAAGTAGATCACCTTCACTAATTAACCCCTGTACGAGCTACAAGAAATCGAACATACCTTCATATGGAATTCTTCCAATATCTTATTAGTATCCGAAATTACTAACAAACAAGGTCGTATATTACCACTTTCAAAGCTAGTCTATTTGTTTGGCTTTACTGGTATTTCTTATTCCAAGTCTTAGAGGTATTTTCAGTCATAAAGATACTTCCGGTAATTTCAAACAATTCATTCATTTCAATTCTCGAGGGTTTATCCAAGATTTCAGTTAATTTGATAAATTTCAGTGTCTGTGGTTGTTTTAGTCATTTCTATCATTCCAATCAATTCATTCACTACTGTCATTTAGATCAGTTTAGGAATACATAGAATCTTCCTGTAAATTTATCTTCAAGTGTTTGTCCATATTTTGGGTAATCCAAGTGTTTTGTTATCATACATATTTGAAATCGTGATACCGAATTCTTTCCCAGTAGAACGAGGATTTCATATAAAGTAACCATTTATCAGACCGAGTGTAAAATTTTAGGATATTTCCTTTGTTAGGGGTATTTAAGTCATTCTTATTTCTCGAGTGTATTATCGTCATTTCTTAATGAAATATTTCAAATATTAAATCATTTAACTCTATTTATCAGATAGAAAGATTATTTTTATTAACCATTTACTGAACTCAGGATCCTTTCGGTCTATTAAATTTCTCTTTCAAATAATTCGATCTTATCCAAATTACCATTCTATTATCTCATAATTTAATTGACTCAAGTAAAGTTAAAAGTACACTTAATTGTGCTCATGCAAACTTTAGCCTAGAACCATCATAAAGCATGCAAGAGGTAGTAATGTATTACCTTAAGTCCTTGCTATATCGGTTGACCCTTGAAATGACATTCGAACACTCTCAAACCCGAATTCGATGTCCCACAGCCTCCTAGATCCAAAGATATACGAATGCCTTCAATTAACCACAATCCAAAATCACTCCTTAATTATATTACTTTTAAATTGAGTAATGAAGTACAAAAGCATGTTCAGGTCTAATATCAGATTTGAAGGCTTTCGGGTTAAAATTTCACAAAACCAACTTTAAAAATAAATTTCGGACGTCGAAAAATATAAAATAAGGGTTTTTAGAAAATTTAACTTTTTGGTCAAAGTCAACAATCAGTGGTCAACGCTAACATCAACGTCAACGCTGACATCAACAGTCAACGCTGACGTCAACGGTCAATGCTGATGTCAGCAGTCAACGCTGACGTCAGCGGTCAAAGGGTTGAGTAGGTCGAGTTGACTCACTGAGTCGACTCGGTCGGGTTAACTTACTGATTTAACTCAGTTGGGTCGACTCAGTTGATTTATTGATTGTAAACTGATTTTAATGATTTATCAATGTATGATTGAGTAAATTGGGTAAAATTGATGTAACAAGGTAATTTTTGAAGTATATTTGATTTCCAGTGTTTAAGATTGATTTAATACATATTTTGGATGTATTATGATGTTGATAAGCTATTTTTATTAATAGAATCCCGAAACTCTTGGATCTCTAATTGTTTAGGTTGATAGATTTGAGCTTTTGTAATGATATTCGGGTTTAATCTTTGCTGCAAGTAAAAGGATGTTGGAAAGGGTTTTTTGATGTTAATTGATGTTGGTTGATGGGTTGAATCATTTTTTTATAGCTAGGTTAAGTTTCGGAGACGTTTGATGAGGATTTCGGTTTGTTTCGGATGGTTTCTAAGTGGGCAACCTGAGAGTTGCGGGGTTTTGTTTTGAAGCAGTGGTTTGAAAGCATAATGATGCATTTATCCTATGGTTTTATGTGTTTTAAATAGGGGATAATCAAGGCGACGAAGCTTGACGTTGTTTGTTACTTGCCGGGAGCATGTATTGCACTGGCAAGGAAGGCGAAGCATATCGGTGAGTGGAAACTAGTTTCAAATGCTTTATAAAGGTTTCTAAAGGTTGTGGTAGTTTAGGGTAAGCGTGAGACACTTACCTAAGCTCGAAAGTAAGTTTCCTTATTTTGCTCTTGAATATCAGCTTGGATATGAGCATGTTGTTTGCATGTTTTGGTGATAAACATGGTATGATTTACTTACCGGTAATGCATGATTTTGAGTATATATGCAGGGTTTGAAAAGTATATTAAATGCTATTGAGCATTGGTTTTCATTCCGGTTGGGAATAGTGTTATTGCATTGGCAATGAGATTTGCATATGTGGTGTTTTTGTAATGCATTGTAAAACAATAAGTAAATGGTTTTGTAAATGATATATTGGCTATGTGACAAGGCGAGAAAATAATCGGATATAGTTGACATGCCATAGGATTAAAGTGCACTATAAAATATGAACAAAATTTATCGTAGTCATGGGTCCTTGAGGTATGGCGATTCAACAAGGCCACTCGGACTGTTGGGACATCATCTGGGTGAGCAGTCTAATTAGGCAACCTAAATTGATGGTAATCTTGCGGTTTAACTTGGTAAGGAAGTAAAACTCGCGGTTTAACTAGGCGAGGTAATAAAATCTTACGGTTTAACTAGGCAAGAAAGTAAAACTCGCGGTTTAACTAGGCGAGGTAATAACATCTTGCGGTTTAAATAGGCAAGAAAGTAAAACTCGCAGTTTAACTAGGCGAGGTTGTCAATATTGTGGTTTAGCGAGGCAAAGATGGAAAACTTGTGGTATAACTAGGCAAGGGTGTTAAGCTCGCAGTTTAACTAGGCGAGGGTGCCCAATCTTGCAGTCTAACTAGGCAAGGTTTAGGATATCATGAGGTCTAACTAGGCATGATATGAGAAATCCGTGTATCCAATATGTGTGGATAGATGGTAGTCTATCTGGGTTACTAAAAATGCCATATATGTGGAGGTTCATGTGTCGAACTTATTGATTTAATGATTTGAGATTTAAGCATGGTTTATGATTTAATGCTTCGAGATTTAAGCATGGTTTATGATAATGCTTCGAGATTTAAGCATGGTTTATAATTTAATGCTTCAAGATTTAAGCATGGAATGTATATGATATTATATAAAGGTTATTATGTTTTGATTCGGTTGGAATCATGGAAAGATGCTTTGGTTGTAAGCATGTTTTGGGAAAAGCAAGCATGTGGTTTTTAAATGGGTTTAAATGCATCATTTTTTATGAGAATCCTCACTAAGCATATGTGCTTACACTATCTTTTTCCTAATGATGCAGAGCATTAAAATTTAGGGCAGCAAAGGCAAGGTTTGCAAGTATCCAAAAGATAAACTACTTTTGAGTATAAACTCGGATTACGTTTCCGGTTAATAAGGCAATGTGTTCGCCATGGTTTTTGGGAGTTGTAATCCTGATTTCTTATGGATTTTAAGTATGTTTCCATCCTGGGTTTTGAGGATGGTTTGATGTTGCTAAGCTTGATGTTAATACTGGCTTGTAGTTGTGGATGAATGATTGTTTAGGTATGCATCTAGAGCTTCCTTGATGATTGCCATGTTGTGATGGTTTGAGCAAGTTTATTATGTTGTGTGGGTTGTGTTGTTATGATGCATATGCTGAGATTGGTCTATTTGTGTATTTTGGGGATTTTGGCAAGGTGATTTTAGTAAGCATGCCTTTTGAACATCATGGTATGAATGCTAATTGGTTGTTGAACTTATGATGTTTAGGTTGCTGTTGCATCTTGGTAGTGTTGTATGTGAGTTTGTGGCATGATGGAATAGTTTAAATTTGAAATAAGAATGTTAAACCAGTCATTTGTGACCATTCAGGTCTAGGCATATCGGTACGCGTGTTCACATATCGGTACGGGAAGCCAATACATGCTTGTGGTTCTGGTACGTGGGCTAGACGTTCCGATACGAATATGCTTTTTAAGAGTAGCGTACCGATACTTGGGTTTGTGTATCGGTACTCGAAGGCTGAGTTTGGCGTGGAGTTTCGGTATACGGGTTTGAGGATCAGTACGAGCCTTGGGTTTTGGTAAGGCGTATCGGTACGTAGGGTCGTACTGGTACGAGAGTTGGCTACTGGAATTTTTGAAATTTGAAATGGTAAAGGCGTACGATACTCAAGTGTGGGTACCGATACTCGAGGTTGTTAAGTTAGTTAATGGCTTTGGTAAAGTTTTGTTTTCTTTCATTTTAGTCCTTGGTTGTTGTGGAATCAATTGTATGAGTATGAAGGATCTTTTTGAGCTAATTTTTTTGTCATGTGAGCATGTAACCTGACTAATTGGAGATTGGTAAACTTAATTTCAATTTTGGTTCTTTAACTTAAGGTATTTGCATTTTAGTCCTTGTAAAGAATGTGTTGCAATTGTTTACCTTTCTGAGATTCGTTTCCTTTGAAATTTCACCTGCAGCATGTATGTTCATGTAAGTTTAATAATTTACATCTAAACAAGGTAAAAGGAAAAAAATAGATTAACTTTTCGTAACCCTTCACCGGTTTACTTCGGCAAACCTAATATAGTTCTCTCGATTCGGTCGGGCGTCTAGGTCGGGTCGAGGGTGTTATATTTGTTGGTATCAGAGCCAGGTTGCGAAAATTTGGGATGTTATTGTTTGGTTAACTGATGTTGTATGAATTGCACGGTGATTGTGTATATTTACAGTGATTGTTTAACATCATGTTGGGGTATGAAATGGGAACACATTGCCTATTACTGAGGTTTTAAAATGTGTTTAAAAGTTATCTTGGATCCTTCGCTTAATGCTAGCCTAACTTTAATGTGTTTTGATGTTTTTGCTAGCGTGGTTCGACGTGAGTTTCGTGTAATGGCTGGTAGTGCAGGATTTGGGCAGAATAATGATGTGCAAGGGAATCACTCTGATGTTTTACCTTCTTCTCCTCTGCTGGTTACTCCAGTTGATGTTTGAGTAGCGACACCTGGAGTGCAAGTGCAAGCACCGGCACATGCTGTGGTGGTTAAACAAGGTTCGTCCTTAGTTGCCTCTAGACAGGCAGCGAGTGTGAGCTAGGGTAATAGAGCGGCTAATTTTGGCTATTCTGGGAAGTAGAATAGGAGGTCTCGTGATAAAAGACGTAAGTCGGGTCACAAGCGTGGTGACAGTGTTGGTCAGGGTAACCAGGGAGTTCGTAGTAGGGCTGAGTGTGAGCGTTGTGGTAGACGTCACACGGGTGTATGTTAGGAAATACCACGAGTTGTTAGAAATGTGGATTTTCTAATCACCTGAAGTGTGGTTGTCCTCGTGTTCTGAGAATTACACTAGTTCAGGATGTTGTAGTGCGACCGGAGAATAGTGGACTGGCGCAGATCTTTGTTCGTCAAGAAGGTTGCAATAACACGGATGTGATCGCAGGTACCTTCGCTTTGTAATTCTTGTCATTGTTATCTTTGGTTAATTCGGGGTCTACGCTTTCATATATGTCAACTGAGCCTATGTTTGGTGAATTCTCCTGTAGTGTTGGTAGGAGTTGGCATGCTAGTTGCTGAGTATGAGATGAAGTTTGTTCACCCGAGAGTTCTTTCCTGAGGTTCTAGCGTGATTAGTGCTAGTTGGGTTTTAGACCGTTAGATTTGTGGCTATTGTAGAGGCGTCGAATGTGCTAATGACATTCGAGATGATGTCGTGTTGGGTATTCTCTAAATACCTACTTTTGGATATTAGTCAGAGTAGTGTTGTTCTCGTGTACGGTAGTATCAAAAATGTTATAAGTGAGTGTGGATGTTGATCATGCACAGTGCAAAAACACTTATATGTATATATTTAAATATGTCAGTACATGCATTCATCTTTGGGCATGACATTTGAGGTTTTGCATCCATATGCATAGGCATCTAGGATGACATATAAGAAATCCTGCATACATATGTCTACACTTACGGATAACATTTTGGAGGCAGAGATAGTGATAGTAGCTAGTTCTTCTGGTGAGTTGGGTACGTTTAGAAGGTTGTATAGGCGGTGTCTTTTGGTGGAGCAAGGTTATAAGTTGCCGCAGATCTAATGGAGTTGCCATTCCATGGTTTTAATGTGTTTTGAGTATAGGATGGTTGAGTGAGCACAAGGCGGTTGTGGATTGTGAAGACAAAGAATTTCTTTGAGGTTAGCTGACAATTATGAAGTGGTGATGGTTGGTGAGAATGTAAAGTTCTTGTCCAATGTAGTGGCGGTTGCTCAAGCGAAAAGGATGTCGCAAGGAGGTTTCCAAGCTTATTTAACTTTTGTGGTGAGTCCTGAGGTTAAGGGTGTTCCATGAATATCTTGATCAGTTCGTGGTGGTGTTTATAGATACTATTCTCGTGTGCTCTCGTACAGAGGAAGAACATGATCAGCAATTGCAGGATGTGTTACAAGTGTTGAATGATAATCAGTTGTATGTCGAGCTAGGTAAGTGTGAGGTTTGGCTTAAGGAAGTGATGTTCCTTGGTTGTGTGGTTTTCGCGGAAGGTATTCACGTTGATCCATAGAAAATTGAGGCTATTTTCAATTGGAAGCTACCTAAGTCTGTATCGGGGGTGAGTAGTTTCTTGGGTTGGCTGGTTTTTATCTTCATTTCGTTGAGGGGTTCTCGAGTATTACAGCACCGTTGGTGAAGCTGTTGCAAAAGAATATTCCTTATGTGTGGACGGAGGGGAAGCAACACAGTTTTGAGAAGTTAAAGGAGGTTTTACCACATGCTCCGGTGTTGATTTAACCGAAATCGGGGAAGGAGTTTGTGGTTTATAGTGATGCATCGTACGTTGAGTTTGGTTGTATGCTGATGCAGAATGGTAAGGTTGTGGCCTAGGCATCGAGGCAGTTGAAGGTTCATGAGCGCAACTATCCAACTCATGATTTGGAGCTTGCGGCTGTGGTTTTTGCCTTGGATGTCTGGAGGCATTATCTTTATGGCGAAAAGTGTGTGGTTTTACGGATCACAAGAGTTTGAAATTTTTGGTGTCTCAAAAGGGATTTTAATCTTAGGCAATAAAGATGGTTGGAGTTGCTTAAGGATTGTGATTTGACAATTGAGTATCATCCTGGTAAAGCCAATATGGTTGGGGATGTATTGAGTCGTAAGGTAGGGGTTGAGCTTTGAGCTATGTTTGCAGGGTTGAGGGTGACACGGGAAGGTGTTTTGTTGGCCGAGTTGCAAGTTAAGCCTACGTTGTCACAGATGATAAAAGCTAAGCAACCGTTTGATGACTTCATGGTTGAGCATGTTAAGGATATATCAGAGGGTAATCCGACAGAATTTCATTTTGGTGATGATGGAATTTAGTGTTTCAAGGGTCGAATAGTGGTACCGGATGATCCGGAGTTAAGGCACACTATTTTGACAAAGGCACATTCAATCCTTTTGCTATGCATCTCGGTAGTGTTAAGATGTATCACGGGTTGAAGGAGACATACTACTGGGTTAGTTTGAAACAGGATATGGCTGAGTTTGTTTCCTAGTGCATGGTGTGTTAGAAGGTCAAGGTTGAACATCCGTTCTATTTGGGTTGTTGCAACCGTTGAGAATTCTGAAATGGAAATGAAATGAGATCACCATGGATTCGTAATGGGGTTGCCGTTGACGACGGCTAAAAAGGATTCATTTGGGTGATTGTTGATCGGTTCACGAAGTGCGCACATTTCTTGCCAGTGCATATGATGGATACCTTGGAAAAGTTAGCAAATTTGTATATTACTGAGGTTGTGCATTTGCACGGGGTACCTAAGTCCATTATTTCGGATGGATATCTGAGGTTTACGGCAAGGTTCTGGAGAAGTTTATAGCAGGCTTTGGGTTTGAGGTTGATCTTCAGCACCGCGTATCACCCCAGACGGATAGACAGTCTGAGCGGGTTACCCAGGTTTTAGAGGATATGTTGAGGTGTTGTATTATAGATTTTCAAAGAACCTAGGAAGCATTTACCTTTGGTTGAATTTGCTTATAACAATAGCTACCAAGATAGTATCCAGATGGCTCTATATGAGGCTCTGTATGGCCGGAGGTGTCGTACGCCCTTGTGTCGGTTGAGGTAGGGGAAAAGCATGTTTCCCTGCCAAATGTGTTGAAAGACACATATGAAAAATTAAAGCTTGTGTGTGATCGCTTGAAAGCGACAACAGATTGGCATAAATCTTACGCGGATTTGAAGCGTAAGGAAGTTGAATATGTGGTGGGCGATCGTGTATTCTTAGAAATGTCACCATGGAAAAAGGTGATGAGATTCGGACGTAAGGGTGAGCTTAGTTCGAGGTTTATTAGACCGTACGAAGTTGTTGAGTGTGTAGGTCTTGGCTTATCGGTTGAGGTTGCTTCTTGAGCTGGAGGAAATACATGATGTGTTCCATGTATCTATGTTACGGAGGTATCAGCCGGATCCTTCGCATGTTATGTCGGTGGAACATATAAAGTTGAGGCCATTTTTATCCTACGATGAGGAACCGGTGGAAATCTTCGATTCCAGTAGCAAAGTTCTTCGTGGTAGGACGATTGAGCTTGTGAAGGTCTTGTGGCGACACCGAGGTGTTAAGGAAGCCACTTGGGAAAACAAGGCGGATATGATGGGGAAATTTTCGCGTTTGTTTCCTCCAGGTAATTTCGAGGAAGAAATTTCTTATGTGGGGGAGAGTTGTAACACCTCGTTTTTGGGCTTAGATGTTTTAAAGGTTGGTTCGAGGGTCCGATGGACCGGGATTAGAGATTCAAGTCATTTTCGGGATTAAATCGAATTAAATATTTAAAAAAGGTGATAAAATGGTGGAAAAATATTCTAAAATTATTATTAATTATATTAAGAATAATGGTGAAATCAATTTTGGAAAATAAGATTTGGAAATCGGACATTTTGGCTGGTGACCAAAATGAAAGTTTTGAAAATTCTTTTTAAAGGTGACAAAAATGAAAAGGGTCAAATTCTTAGAATCTTTAAGGAGCTATTTTACCAAGTTTTTTCTGATGATTTCTCCCTTAATTAAAGATATTTTATCATGTGTTTTAAAGTTAATTAAAAAGGGATTTTAGTTAAAAGTTAGTTAAGCTCTTTAAAGAAAATTCAGGTAACTTTTCTCTCAACTTTTCTCTCCACTCTCTCCTCAGCCATACACTCAAGTTTTCATCAAAATCCAGAGGTGAGAAGTCTTTTAACTTGTATTTATGATTTGTAATTGATTAATTAATATTGATTTTACAAAATCTTATCTAAATCTTGTGTTTTTTTTAGCTTTTATCAAACCAATTGAGGGAGAAATCTCACAATTGGGGTAAGGTCCGTGATCTCCTCTATTGTATGGTTCTTTATTAAAACTCCCAAGAATTTGATCCTTAATTTATTGATTGTAAATTGATTTTAATGATTTGTCAATGTGTGATTGAATAAATTGGGTAAAATTGATGTAACAAGGTAATATTCGAAGTGGATCTGATTTCCAATGTTTAAGATTGATTTAATACATATTTTGGATGTATTATGATGTTGATAAGCTCTTTTTATTAAAAGAATCTTGAAACTCTTGGATCTCTAATTGTTTAGGTTGATAGATTTGAGTTTTTGTGATGATATTCGGGTTTAATCTTTGTTGGAAGTAAAAGGATGTTGGAAAAGGGTTTTATGATGTTGGTTGATGGGTTGAATCGTTGTTTTATGGCTGGGTTAAGTTTCGAAGACGTTTGATGATGATTTCAGTTTGTTTCGGATGGTTTTTAAGTGGGCAACCTGAGAGTTGCGGGGTTTTGTTTTGAGGCAGTGGTTTGAATGCATAATGATGCATTTATCCTCTGGTTTTATGTGTTTAAAATAGGGGATAATCAAGGCGACGAAGCTTGACGTTGTTTGTTACTTGCCAAGAGCTTATATTGCATTGGCAAGGAAGATGAAGCATATCGGTGAGTGGAAACTGGTTTCAAATGCTTTATAAACATTTCTAAAGGTTATGGGATTTTAGGGTAAGCGTGAGACACTTACCTAAGCTCGAAAGTAAGTTTCCCTTATTTTGCCCTTGAATATCGGCTTGAATATGAGCATGTTGTTTGCATGTTTTGGTGATAAACATGGTATGATTTACTTATTGGTAATGCATGATTTTGAGTACATATACAAGGTTTGAAAGTATATTAAATGCTATTGAGCATTGGTTTTCATTCGGTTTGGAATGGTGTTATTGCATTGGCAATGAGATTTGCATATGTGGTATTTTTGTAAAGCATTGTAAAACAATAAGTAAATGGTTTTGTAAATGATATATTAGCTATGTGACAAGGTAAGAAAACAATCGGATGTAGTTGGCATGTCATAGGATTAAAGTGCACTATAAAATATAAACAAAATCGATCATGGTCATGGGTCCTTGAGGTATGGCGGTTTAACAAGGCCACTCGGACTATTGGGACATCATTTGGGGCGTGCGATCTAACTAGGCAACCCAAATTAATGGTAATCTTGCGGTTTAACTAGGCAAGGAAGTAAAACTCGCGGTTTAACTAGGCGGGGTAATAAAATCTTGCGGTTTAACTAGGCAAGGAAGTAAAACTCATGGTTTAACTAGGCGAGGTAATAACATCTTGCGGTTTAACTAGGCAAGAAAGTAAAACTCACGGTTTAACTAGGCGAGGTTGTCAATCTTGCGGTTTAGCAAGGCAAAGATGGAAAACTTGTGGTATAACTAGGCAAGGGTGTTAGCTCGCGGTTTAACTAGGCGAGGGTGCCAAATCCTGCGGTCTAACTAGGCAAGGTTTAGGATATAATGAGGTCTAACTAGGCATGATATGAGAAATTCGTGTATCCGGTATGTGTGGATAGAGGGTAGTCTATCTGGGTTACTAAAAATGCCATATATGTGGAGGTTCATGTGTCGAACTTATTGATTTAATGATTTGAGATTTAAGCATGGTTTATGATTTAATGCTTCGAGATTTAAGCATGGTTTATGATTTAATGCTTCGAGATTTAAGCATTGTTTATGATTTAATGCTTCGAGATTTAAGCATGGAATGTATATGATGTTATATAAAGGTTATTATGTTTTGATTCGGTTGGAATCATGGAAAGATGCTTTGGTTGTAAGCATGTTTTGGGAAAAGCAAGCATGTGGTTTTTAAATGGGTTTAAATGCATCATTATTTTATGAGCATCCTCACTAAGCATATGTGCTTACGCTCTCTTTTTCCTAATGATGCAGATCATTAAAGTTTGGGGCAGCAAAGGCAAGGTTTGTAAGGATCCAAAAGATAAACTACTTTTGAGTATGAACTCTGTTTACGTTTTCGGTTAATAAGGCAATGTGTTTGCCATGGTTTTTGGGAGTTGTAATCCTGATTTCTTATGGATTTTAAGTATGTTTCCATGCTGGGTTTTGAGGATGGTTTGGTGTTGCTAAGCTTGATGTTAATAATTGCTTGTAGTTGTGGATGAATGGTTGCTTAGGTATGCATCTAGAGCTTCCTTGATGATTGCCATGTTGTGATGGTTTGAGCAAGTTTATTATGCTGTGTGGGTTGTGTTGTTATGATGCATATGCTGAGATTGGTCTATTTGCGTATTTTGGGATGTTTGGCAAAGTGATTTTAGTAAGCATGCCTTGAGAACATCATGGGATGTATGAATGCTAATTGGTTGTTGAACTTATGATGTTTAGGTTGTTGTTGCATCTTGGAAGTGTTGTATGTGAGTTTGTGGCATGATGGAATAGTTTAGATTTGAAATATGCATGTTAAGCCAGTCATTTGTGACCATTCAGGTCCAGGCGTACTAGTACGCGTGTTCACATATCGGTACGAAAAGCCAATACAGGCTTGTGTTCCAGTACACGAGCTAGACGCTCCGATATGGATATGCTTTTTAAGAGTAGCGTACCAATACTTGGGTTTGTGTATCGGTACATGAAGGCTGAGTTTGGCATGGGGTTTCAGTACACGGGTTTGAGGATCGGTACGAGCCTTGGGTTTTGGTAAGGCGTATCGGTACGCCGTTGTACCGGTACGGGGGTTGGCTATTGGAATTTTTGGGATTTGAAATGGTAAGGGCATACCAATACTCAAGTGTGGGTACCGATACCCGAGGCTGTTAAGTTAGTTAATGGTTTTGGTGAAGTTCTGTTTTCTTTCATTTTAGTCCTTGGTTGTTGTGGAATCAATTGTATGAGTATGGAGGATCTTTTTGAGCTGATTTTTTGTCATGTGAGCATGTAACCTGACTAATTGAAAATTGATAAACTTAATTTCAATTTTGGTCCTTTAACTTAAGGTATTTGCATTTTAGTCCTCATAAAGAATGTGTTGCAATTGTTTACCTTTTTAAGATTCGTTTCCATTGAAATTTCACCAGCAGCATGTATGTTCATGTAAGTTTAATTTGCATCTAGACAAGGTAAAAGGAAAAAAAAGGATCGACTTTTCGTAACCCTTCACCGATTTGCTTTGGCAAATCTAATGTAGTTCTCTCGGTTTGGTCGGACGTCTAGGTCAGGTCGAGGGGGTTACAATTGTCATTGCTAACGTTATTGATATCGTTATTGTTATTGCTATTGCTATTGATATTGGTAAGTATTGAATCCTTGGATACGAATGTACATGGTATACAATTGGCATGCTATAGAACTCATGAGCTCATTGGTATAGAGTGGACTATGGTCCTTGAGCTAAGGCTCTATTTGGCGATGTTGGCGGGATGTGATGATAATGGTCTTATTGGCGATATTGGAGGATATTGACCATTTATTGTTGGCAATGTTGGTTGGGAATTCGCTTATCTACATTTACATGTCGATCCAAGGAATTAAGATATAAAACTATTGTTAAAGCTTGATTTGAGATGCATTCACATTATCATACATGTTATTGTCACCATTGACATTTATGCTATTGTTATTGACTACCTCACTAGGCTAAGTAAGCCTAATGCATCTCATTTCCATGCATTTTTAGGCTAAAGGTTTGCTGGATCGAGGATCGGAGCAAGGACATTTTTTAAGCAAGTCACCAAGTTACATGTAATGTAAACTTTGTCCTTAAACTCCTAGAAAGGTGGCATAGGGTCTAGACAAGTTAGTTTAGCCCAATTTTGTATGTACATATGGTCCACTATGTTGAATGGGTTAAATTATGAAGTATGGTATGTTTATGATTTGATAAAATTGGTAAAATGGCCCTAAATGCACTAATAAGGGAAAACTGGGTAAATGGATTCGTTTTGGCATAATATTTGACATGCATGTAGATTTAATGTTTTTAAGCTTGTTGATAAAATTTGGACATGGTTAGGGCCTTCAAATTGGATAAAAACAAGACAAGTTTTGACATTACAGGCACAGACGTACCGGTACAGGTGATGTCGTATCGGTACTGTAAGGCATCTCTTGGGTAATATTAACCCAAGTGTACTGGTACGAGTAGTGTCGTACAAGTACAATCATGCAGTATTAGTATAAGGCATCGAGGCGTACCGATACTGCTACAGCAGTATCGATACGCCAAATCAACACTAGAATTTTAATGTAGCACGGTACCGGTATAGGTGGTAGTGTACCGATACCCATTCATGTTTCAATTTGGGAATTATGGATTGCGTACCGGTACAGTAATGGACCCGTACCGATACGAAGACATCGAATCCTTGTACCAGTATTGTATGATGAGTACCGATACGAGACTTAGGTTCGAAAGAAAATATTATTAAGGGCGTACCGGTACGACCTCTTGAGTACCGGTACCGATACAGGTAAGTTAGTTAACTGGTTTTAAAAATTTGATAAATGGTCACTGATTCGAATATGGGTTAATTGTAAATGTAAATGGACACCAAATCGTGTGAAATTTTACATGTAAGGTAATCGGTCCTTAAAATTCGTAAGATTTACAATTTAGTCCTTAAACTTGTACAAGTTGTTAAATGGTCCTTATCTTATAATTTGAGTGAGTTTGTATCGATCATAGTCAACCAATGCATTGAATCGAAGTTATTAATTTAGCAATTACGGTTCAAGTCATCTAAATTAGTCAACTGTTCACCGTATTGTTCACCGGTAACGCTTTTTGATCCGGGTTCCTACCAGATCGGGAAGGGGTGTTACAGGTGTGCAAAACTTAGCTCGACTCGATTTTTTAAAATTTTGAGTTATTCAAATCAAGTTATTTGTGTTATTCAAGTTAACTCAATTTAAGAGTTTAGTTTTCAAGTTCAAGATAAGTTTGGATTTTGCCGACCTAAAAAACCAAAAATGAATTTTATTTTTTTATGATTTATTCTGTAGTTTCTTTGTTTCTTCAATTCCTCATTCATTTTAAGTTTATTTTTTATTAAATTTGAACCACATGCTCCTAAACCACTGTAAAATACTAATGTAGCTTCAATGATTCTTTTTCAAAATAAATTTATTTTTTTTTAAATTTAGTAGCTCAACTTTTTATGATTTCCTTGTTTCTTCAATTCGTTATTCGTTTTAAGTCTATTTTAACCAAATTTGAAGCACATGCTTTACTAACACTATATAATATCCATGTGACTTCAATTCATATTTTTAACAACAAATTTATTCTTCATTCAACTACATTTTTGTAAATTTTCTCTTCTTACCAATTCCTTAATTTTTTTTTGGATTTTTCAATTCCTTGATTTCTTTATACTCATGTCAATATTTTATCCTAAAACGTCTTCTTTAAAAATAATATTATAAATGTATTTTATAATTTTAGATGATATTTGATTTATTAAATAATATTACACTATTACACTTACTTACACATGTGGACAAAATACAGAGAAATGTATATATGAAAATACTTTGACACACAAGCTTGTGTAAACTTTCGCTTACACAAGCCTTTTAATTTTAGGGTTTAAAGATTTAGGTTGTGGTCTTGGGTTTAGGGGTTTAAGTTGTAGGGCGTAGAATTTATAGTTTAGGGTTTAGTGTTTAAGATTTAGGTTTTAGGGTGTTAGGGCTAGAGATTTAAATTTTAGATTTTACAGCTTAAATATGAATGATTGTGTAAATTTTTTTACACTGTTTGTGTATCAAAATATAACGCATATTTTATATAATTACAGAAAGTCGTTTAAATTAGAATTGATTGTATCATAATATTATAAATAATTCAATTATATTAAAGAGAAACTAAAACAACTCGACTCAAATTTTATAAATTTTAAATAAAATTTAAATTATAAAAATAAGACTTATCAAAACGTAAATTTCTAACTAATTGAAAAAAAAACTTAATTTTATAAATAATTTTCTAGAAGTATTAAATGAACAAAAAGTCCACAAACTACAAAGCAAAAAAAAAAAGTCAATTATGAATTAGAGTCGGGAACTTTCGTTGGTTCACCAAACGATAAATAAAAACAACTCTATTCCTCAACTTTCCATTTATTGGGAAATTTTCTTTCTTTCTTTTTTCTTTCAATTTCTTTCTCTCCAAACATGGGTATCTCATGGAGCAACAGGAGGAGAAATCAAAGTTACCTCCATGCCCCTCCACCACCACCTCCCCCTCCTCCTTTCTATTATCCCCAAGAACCCACGTCCCTTCCTCCTCCGCCACCGCCGCCGCCTTCAACTAGCCACCCTTATCCGGCGGTTCCCCAGAACCCTTATTCTACACACCCTCCACCCCCACCGCCTCCAGTTCCCAACAATTACTACTGCTCCCCACCCTTCAATCCCTGTTGCTACTCAAACCCTGTCATGGGTCGCTACCCTAGTCAATACCCTCCATATTTCGCCAACCAGACTAGTGCGTGGCCCGCAATTCGTGCTCATGCCATGGTGGCGGCGCCTCCTCCTCCACCTCCTTATGTAGAGCATCAGAATGCTAAGAAAGTGAGGAATGATGTGAACGTGCATAAGGATACATTGAAGATCGAAGTAGACGAGCAAAACCCAGATCATCACTTGGTTTCTTTCGTTTTTGATGCGTTGTTTGATGGCAGGTAAAAAGCTACTTTTTTTTTTGAAAATATTATTTTGTGGATCAATTTTGGGTCTGGTTGAAGTTGTTCTTTTTAGAGGTAAAATTAATGATGGGTTTAGTTTTAGGTGTATTGTCTTATTTTTAGATGAAGTAGATCCAAATAAATGAAAGCTTAAATCCATTTTGGTTTGATGTGAAAAACCAAATTGACATTATAGGAACTGTTTCTGGGTCATTAAATGATAAAGAAAGATAGGGAATTAGATAATGTAATAGGATCTGGATGTTATATGGATTTCAAATTAGTGTTTGTAACTTCATTGCAATTGACAGTAAACTAACCAAACCTGAAGGATTAAGACTCTGCAATAGTTATCATTCTACTAGTTAGAGGAAATGTTGTTATACGAATTAGCATCATATTTTTATGATCAGATGAACTTTCTTATTAGAGTTTGGAATTGTGTATTTGGTTATTGCTTTTCTAGCTTTAACTTATCGAACTATGAGTAAAATAATCATACAGGTATTAGGAACTATGAAGACTATATTAGTGAATGTGGATTGTAATTGGGAGGCTTGTTCGTTAGAGTCCCTTTGTAATTGAAATGTATAATCCTGTCTTGTAGATAATATTAAACATTGCCTTCTTTTCAGAACATTAATCAAATGGATGAATTATAGCACTTTCAATGGAACTCTGGGAACAGCCTACCTTAGCTTGATAACTAGAAAAAAAAAGATAATGATGTGGGTACGAAGATACACAACAGTAATCAACAGAAATAAAGCTGAACAAACGAGTTCGAAAGAATATGGAACTGAAGAAAAACTTAGGGTTCAAGGAAACCTCTAGTTTTCTTTTATTTCAAATAAAATAATAATGATAAGTGTTGGCTGTAATATTTTTCCAGCTTATTTATACTAAGGTTACAAAAATAATTTAATCCTGGTTTAGATTTAAAACATAAAGGAAACTTACAATACTAGCCATCCAAAATATCTCTTAATATTTAATAAAACTGAAGTAAATAAATAGTATAATACTACAAGCTCCTGCGTCAAATAACCATCCGGAAGATTGCTAGAATCTCAATCCAAATAAAGATCTTATGAATCTAAATTGTTATAAAATTATCAGATTCTAATTTCTGCTACAGTCCCCTTCAAGTTGGGAAAAATTCAACTTTCCACTCTTGTCCACTAGCTTCTTGAATGCTCGCAATTTCTCTTGTAAGTAGATCAGCAATCTGTCATGACATTGGCGCATAGACTGTACAAATGGTACCTCGTCTACTTTCTCCTTGATAAAGTACCATTCCACTTGAACGTGCTTTGTTCTATCCTGATGCATAGAATTATGTGAGATAATAATTGCAGTTTTATTTTCACGGTAAAGCTTTAGGTCTTGACCTTCAGTTCTTCAAGTAATATTTTCAACCATAGTAACTCGCAAATTCCTTGAGCCACTGCTTCAAACTTGGTTCTGAACTGATTCAGGCCACAAGAGTCTGTTTTTACTCCTTCAAATCACTAGATTACCCCAAAGAAGCATACCATAACCATAAAGTTGACCTTCTATCATTGACAGAACCAGCCCAGTCAGCCTTTGTAAATGTTTCAACACTCTTGGCCCCATTCCTTAAAAAAATTATAGGATAGATTTCCAAGAGTCCCCTTGAGATGCCTTAAGATTCTATAAACAATTTCCATGTGTTTCCTTGTGGGGAGGGTGCATGAACTAACAAGGCTGACTGCAAAGGCAATATGAGGCCAAGTGCAGGATAAATAAATGAGTTTTCCCACTAGACACCTGTATTTACTTGATCAAATGAGCTGTAACTCGTTGATCCCAATTCCCACAATTTTGAGTTTTGATTAATTGGTGTATCACTTGGTTTGCAACCCACCATTACATCCTGTTATACTTCCATTGAAAAACGAATATACATCTTGTCCTCCATTCCTAGGAACTACATTAGAGTTCCTAGGTGTTTCATCTTAAATTCAGTAGCAAGTAACAAATATAACCTCAATATCTCTGTCGTATTGTGTCTCGCTAATATTATATCAACATTTACAATAACAACCAGCAGCACAACTTCTTTATATCTATGGAAGAAGGTATGATCAGTCTGCTTGACAATATCCTTGGTTTCAAGTGACCCTGGTAAATTTGTTTGACAAGGCTTATAAGTCATGGGGACTGTATTAATCCATAAAGAGATTTTTCCAGATTACATACTCTTTTGTTTCTTCCGTCTTAAATGATGCAGTACAATGTTTAAAAAGGTGAGCCTAGGCGCCAAGGCAAGGCGAGTGCAAAACACCTAATTGTGTCTAGGCGAGGCGATTTCAATGAATCGCATGGAGGCGCGCATGAGGCGTAAAAGACGCTGAAACGCAATGCCTAGTTTAAATTGTTTGTTTTTTTATTTCTTTCTTGTTTTTGTTTTTATTATCTTTTAAATACTAACTTGGGCCACACAAAATAACTATAATCAAATGAAATTTAAATTAACTTGGTCTAGTTTTCAAGTTCGAATTAAAATTGATTGTTTGATACACTGCAAAGTTATTTCAAGTTTGAGTTATTTAAATTCAGATTAATCTTGGTTCAAGATATTTTTATCGGGACTCGTCCAACGATATTAAAGCATAATGTGTAATTTGAACTTAAAGCATAGCACACGATGTTTCCTTTTGGTTTGTTATCATATATCCTTTTGATACATATGATGTTATAACACACGATGTTTCCTTTTTATCATGACTCGTCCAATGATATTAGAGCATAATGTGTTATCATATATCCTTTTTATATTATCATATAGCTAGGTTTGTCTATTTACAGTATATATGCTTCCTATTGCATGATAAAATGTAATGTTATATGCTTTTTGATTGGAATGTTAAAGGTAATTAATGAAATAGAGAGCTTTTGTTGAACTATTATATGATTTAATAGTCTATTTTTAGTGTTATATATGCAGATTAGTAAATATATCTTTAATTTTTATAAGGTGCGCCTTACTTCAATAAGGCTTGCACCTTGCGCCTAGGCTATAGGACCCCTATCGACTTAGTGCGCCTTGCGCCATTATTTACATTGATGCAGTAGGTACATCATATCATGTTCACCTCTTCATTTTGCCAGTTGAGTTCTTAAATTCAAATATTTGAGCAGAAATTTCCAGATCGGAGGATCCTTATTTGACAGCCTCCCAAAGGTTTTTTGTTGATGTATAGTAGTGATAATTCTTCCTGACATTATCAGTTATCACCCATTGAATTCACAAGCCACACCAAGCATATAGGATAAAAATTAGCTGGTTTCACGGCTGTACCATCAAGATAGCCCAATCAGGCTCTTTTGAATAGAATGTGACCATTGAAGATAGTTTTTTTTTTTCCTGTTGAGTTTATAAGTAGTGATTGGGAGAGATGAGTTCTCTGCAATTAGGCTCTTTTGAACAGAATGTGACCACTGAAGATAGTTTTTTTTTTCCTGTTGAGTTTATAAGCAGTGATTGGGAGAGATGAGTTCTCTGCAATTACAGTGGGAGCAATTGTATAGGTAGGATACTTGCTCCAGTCATGGCTGTTTTGGCCAATGATTCTCTCAATACACCATGCTCAGACCCTAGTATATTGGCTTCTATTTGTCCTCCAGAATTTATTTAAAGGCAGTAATTCATCCATTTGATTAGCGTTCTGAAGTAAAGGTAAAGTTTAGTTTTCACCCCTATACAAGTTTATATGGCATCCGAGCTTGGTATAATATATATAGTTCAGCATGCACATTTTTATCCATTGTACTTGACTATATATATTATACTCAATTAACCATATAATATACTTAAATACTCGTAAACGATTTTCCCGCACCTGTATCCTTCTCTCGAACCCTTTTACACCGTGTCTTAAGATCTAGGCAACTGACGAGTCGGACATCTAGAAATATACCCGCATCCGTATCTGAGTCTGAGGTAACATAGTTTTTATCCCGTATAAAGCAAATCTCACATGGGCATTACTGACTAGTCCCGTTTCAGGAGGACTACTACTGTCTGATAGGGTATGCAAAATCTATTGAATACTTTTATCTAACTGTGTTGTTTTCTAATTACAGTATCACCATTTTCTACTTTGCGAAGGAAGAGTTGAACTGTAGATTTGTTCCCGTATTTCCTGAAGCCTACGAGCCTGTGAGAGTCCCATTTCAGAAGGGACTTGGCCAAAGATTCCAGCAGCCTCCTGGAACAGGAATCGACCTAGGTTTCTTTGAATTAGATGACCTCTCAAAACCATCACCTGGGAAGATGTTTTCCCTCTTGTAATTTCTGCTGAAACATGTATGCCGCCACATTTATCAGATAAGCATGTTGATGCTCCCGAACAAAGTACATCAGCCCACATGCAAATTACTCAAGCCATTCTAGAGAAGAACAGCAGCAACACTTTCCAAGTGAAAGTGATACTGCAAATATTATGGGTTGATGGAGTTCGCTATGAGCTACGTGAGATTTATGGAATAGGAAGCTCAGCAGCAGCAGAAGGCTTTGATGATAGTGACCCAGGAAAAGAGTGTGTTATTTGCATGACTGAACCCAAGGATACTGCAGTTCTACCTTGCCGCCACATGGTAAGAATTCCCCATATTCCTTGAATATAATGCATGCTGAGCATCAATCTGATATAATAGTTTGAAATTAGCACTTATATAACTCGTGGAATATTGTGATTAAAATCTATGCTGCTTGGTCTTCTTTTTTCTTGAAGTATTAATGCTTATTCGGACGTATGTATAGAGATATAATCCTTCAAAGACCCTCAAATACATGTAAATTTTGAAAAATATTAAACATATCCATGTATGACATTCATATTTGAGTCGGGTAGCATAGATTAAATGATGTGGAGTCGGGCTCAAGCATGGGTGTTTGCCATACTTGGATGTTGTAGGAGCAGTCATGTATTTTACTTGAAAGTTATTGGATTATTGTTCTGCTATGACGTGGGTTCCACACGGCATTCACTATACCATCTTATCCTCAACATGATTTGTCTTTTATGGTTGGTGCGCATGCATTCTTGCTATGAGAAAGAGTGTGTTGATTGGCGATGAACTAATTTACTTTGGTTTTGTCTGGAATTTGGAGTTTCTTTATTGGTTACTATGGAAAATATCAGAACTAAAATTACCATGGGGATGTGATCCTCCGAATACTTCCAAAGACATAAAAAAGACCCAAAAAAAACTAAACATATGCTCACACTGGAGTCCGAGTAACATGAGGGATTTTGTGATTTGAGATTGTCTAAAATTGTTGCTAAGTTGCTTCTTTTAACAACTTAGGAGAAGTGAAAACGGCTTTGATTAATGAGTACTTGGAAACTTCTAAATCTTTGTATGATTAGAAGCTAGGATACCTGTGTTTGTCTATTTTCTCAAATTATGACTTTTCAAGCTCTACTAAATTCTCAAGTGAAATGTTTTGCTTCAGTGTATGTGTGGTGAATGTGCTAAAGCATTGAGGCTTCAGTCAAATAAATGTCCAATATGCCGTCAACCCATCGAAGAACTTATAGAAATCAAGATAAATAGCGATCGCTAAAAAGTTCTGCTCCTACAAGGTTTGATTTATGGTACGACATTCTTCTTTTTTACGATCTTTATCTAATTCACAATTATTTTGTATATTTTCATCATCACATTCATCATAGTCTTTCATATGTGAAATTTGGACCCCAAATTTACTGTCACTCGAGTGTTCTGTATAAACCAATCGAGTTAAATCTCAGATTTCTCTTGTGAACTGTTTTTGAAGTACACTTTGTCAGGAGTGATTGTATAAACTAATCGAGTTAGATCTCATATTCATTTTGTGAACTCTTTCTAAAGTACACTCCCTAGATATTTTATAGATATGTGTAAAGCTTGCATATGTTGGAAGTTAACTCTCTCTCTCTCTTAATTTTTGGGTTTCCTCTTTAGGAAGCAATGCATATTATTGAAGTGAATAATATAGTTTTTTTTTCTTCCAAGTTTTCTGCTTGATGAAAGCTTTAAAGTTTGTGAAGAATATATGAGAACCATGTAAAGTGTTCAAACTCCTCTTTATTCTTTGTCACGCTTTTTTTTAGTGTTGCTTTCGATAATTTGTTACCATCCTTGTTCGAGAGTATTGGTGTTCATGGGTCGGGTCAGGTTGGAGATCAGTTGTTTTAGATTGGCCATGGGATGACCCGAAAAGTATATTCCGAAAATAATAAGATAATAAAATGTTTTTATAAGTAAATTTAAATTAACAAAAATCATTTGTATTATTAAAGTAGTAATTCATGTCCACTTATTAGCTTGAATTATGAATGTTGTCCAAGGGCTGGACAGGCATTAATTTTTGTTTTCCGAAAAGGTTAGAAAAGATGTAGGGGCAATGTGTTGGATGAACATTCTAGGCCAGTTGAGCTTTTAAGTTTTAATATCTGGAAAGAAAATCCGGGGATGTCTTTTGACTTTTGGGAAGAAAATCTGGGAATTCATACAAGTTGGAAGAAAATAAAGGGAAAGTTTTCCAAAACTTGGACTTTGGGAGTTTCAACTTTGAAAATGGCAGTTTGAGACTAGAGAAGGATAGTAATAATTTTAAGGTTTAAATATATATTTGATATGTGAACTAGAAACCTTCTATTAAGTTGGTACTTAAAATTTTTTTACTCCTAAATAGGTATCTAAACTTATGCATTCTTTATGTCGGTACTTAAAGAATTTTTTGCTCTCAAGTTGGTATTTGAATTAGACATATTTTCTCAAATTAGTATTAAAGCTTATGCATTCTATCAATTTAGTTCAAATTCGAAATAAGTATTTAACTTTTTATATATGAAAATTCTTTCAATTTTTTTTGTTATTCTCTTAATTGTTTGTTCATCTTCCAGGAATGTTATATTACTTTCCCGTATAATAAAAATTTAGCAATAATTTATTTTATTTCAATTGTTTCTTTAATACTATAAACTCGCTCGTATCGTAATTTTTTTACTTAATTGATGTAATTTTTAAATATAAAAAGATTAACTTTATTTAATTATTTTTAATTATAATCAAATTGTAGACTTTTAGCGAGTAAATGCGTTTTATGATTTAATAATAAAATCATATCTTGCCGAGTAAAAAAAATTCATATCTATAAAAAATTTGAACTTTTGAATTTTAGATATTTGGTTTGAATATAAAATAATTATTCGTATCTGATTTAAAATTTTCAGATATCCAATTTGAATTATTCAAAAAATAAAAAAAAATAAAATCTTCAATAATTTTTTTTTTCACATCCCTGGTGCGAGTCAGGCAGAAGCATTTAATTTAACCTAACCTCTCTTGCTCTCATCATTATTAGTATTACGCACCACACCAGATTTCAGCATCGCTGTGGATTTATTGTTATGCCCTCACCTTCACTCAACATTTTCACTTACATTCTTCTCATAATAGCTTATTACTCAAACATGAATTCCATTTCCCACCATAAATCTCATTCCTCCATCATCCAAATCTCAATACTCAAACATGAGTTTTTTTTTTTTTTTTTACTTTATTAAAAAGAAGATTATTGTAAAAAAAATATTAATGTTTGTCTGAATAGTCATTTTAGCATTTGTTTTTATTTTTATAGTACTTTAACTCTTAGAATTTCATTTTGGGTCAAAATAGTTTTTTCGTAGATGAAAACCGTTATCTAGTTAACGATAAACAACTTAAAATGACTTGATAGAATGACACGTCAGTAAAAAAATTATTGTTATTTTAATAAGTTAGCACATTTGTTTATGTTAATATATAGTATCGTGTAGGTTTGTTACATCATTTAAAATCATTTACTGCTAGTTGACTAACAAATTTCATCAACGGAAGGATCATTTTAACTTACAATAAAACATTAAAAATTAAAAACTTTTTTTAAAAAATAAAATTAAAATAATTATCTAATCAAACATAAGAGAAAACATCGTCATCGTATCCCATTATAATTGAATATTGATACGATTATTGGTAAAATCCAGAGGAAGAAAAGGGAAGATTGTAAAGGACGAAATCGGAATGCATGGCATTGCACATCTGTTCTGATCCAACCATGTGGTGTTCATGTGATGTCCTCTGCCTCTGTTGTTATATAAATGGCATTCCCATTCTGCCTCTATCACCTCCCCCCTATCAACCTCTGACAACTTGTGTGATGTCATCTTCAATCCCTTCATTCTTCCCATTTTAATCATATTACTAGTAAAATCTTAATTATAACACATTCTTACCATCAATAATATATATTTATTTAGTTATCGGTATCTGACTTATTAATCGATTAATTTAAATTAAGTTCCGTAGAGGTTTAATATAAGTCCATTCTTAACCCAACTTTTTCGATTCACAATATCAAGATTTAAACTTCTAATATTACTTAAAGAACATAACACTTTATTCTGTTAGACCAATTGATTGTTGGTACCACGTGTGATGTATTACATGAACAGCGAGATTAATTCAGGTGAAACTAAAAATAAGAGTGACGGTGGGATTGTGTGTTATGAAGATTGAAATTAGAATCAAAGGTGGATATGTGTTCATGTCCAAAGATTAAAATGAGTATATTTATAATCAATAAAGGTTGGGCGTAACATTAAGACATTCTTAAAAAGCGAAAATAGGGTTCAAACCTTGGACACAATAATATTTATGTTATATAATTTAACATATATTAAAGTTGTACTTTTGTTTAAATTTCGAATTCTTTTGATAAATGAGTTGTTGGAATTTTCCTTGTGAACTGCTGGCAGACAAAATTATTATGTTTGCTATTGTTTTGCCCCCTTTTTCACAATGGAATGCCAAAGAATCATATGAAAATAAGCAGCAAAATCAGGGTAAAGTTAAGTTATTAGTTAAACAAGTTGTTCCTTAATTAGTTTTTTTGGCACAATTCAATGCCTTTTTACAAGTAAAATGTGACAACTTCAGTGTCCAAACATCAAAGGGAGGAGAAGAAAAGTGCAAAGCAAGAGGGTGTTAGGCTTTTGAGAGAGAAATAATCAATGATTTGCGTAAAAAAGAAGGGTTCCAAGTTCAAACTAAAAGAAGAAGAAAGACCTACAAATAAACGTGATTTTACCTCCTCCATCATTGCATATAATAGGGCTAGGTTTCTTGTACCTTTCATTCGTTAGAAAGCATATAATACCCCAAAAAATTAATTAAAAATATTTATTACATGAAGAAAAAAAACATAATGTATTACATAAAAATTTATGAAATCTTACTTTTAGGAATTTTAACTTCGAATATTCAAGATGACATTTATTTGTTATCCTGTTAATCTTCCTCACTTCGAACCATCGGATTGGATTTAGATATGCGTTCACAATCAACGTTTCTTGCGATTGAGTTGTGGTAACAACTGTTTTGTCAACGTGCCATAAGCTTATATGCATTTTTTTAATGTTGGTGTTGATGACTTTATCCTTTAATTGGCGATTTCTGGTGGTGTTCATATCTATCTTTTGTTCGACTCTTTTAGTTGAGTTTTTAACATTTTCATATTATGGTCCTTGTATGATTTCAAGTGTTTAGTTTTTGTTTTAATGGTTATAGGAAAATGTCCAGATTAAGTGTTTAGTTTACGCTTATGACTGTAAACCCTCAATCTAATTTAAATATATTTTTAATAAAACTAGAGGTTTTTATTAAAAAATACTTAAAATATGAAAAAGGGGTCTATTTAGAATCGGAGGCAATTCCAAAAACATTTATTTGTATTTAATTTTATTTAATACTTAGAGTGTGTTTAATTGATCAAACCTATTGAAATAATTGAGGAATTCTTTTGGGTAGATGGAAATAATTGAGGGGAAAAGCCGAATGCAAAATGTAAAATCTTATGAAGAAGTGGAAGGCATAGGCTTGGCTGACTGTTCTCCATAAATATCAATATTTTCCCTCATGAAATGAATAATGCAACCCTTCACTGCACAATTTTTATAGCCATGTTGGGCAACTTTACCAGTTTTGAACCCCAAGTCTTTTATATTCTTTGATACCATACTATAACATTGTAACTTCAACTCTGTATAATTTAATTCAGAGGTATTTGCCAATCAAGCAATAATTCGATTGATTTTGTTATTGTTGTTGGAATGTTCAGAAAATCATAAGTTTGAGAATGTTCAAATGTAATTATCTTTGATTTAAAGATTGCGAGCTTATGAGTAGTTTAGATATCATAATTTGTACAACTTTTTAAGATAAATTTTGGCTTAAATAAAAAATCAACCCCTAAATTATACCTTATGTTTGCTTTTAGCCCTTAAACTATTTTTTTGGTAAAAATAAATTCCTAAATTATCATTTCTGGCCACTTTAAGTCCGATGGCTATCTAAGTCAAAAAAAATATGTCGACTAATAAGATGTTGACACATCACAAAGATTTTTGACCAATAGATAATTTAGGGACTAAAAGAAAAAATGACATAGTTTAGGTACTTATTTTAACAAAAAATAGTTTAGGCACTTAAAGTGACTAAAAATGATAGTTTAGAGACTTATTTTGACAAAAAAATAGTTACAGGGCTAAAAGCAAACATAAGGCATAATTTAATGGCTGATTTTTAATTTAAGCCAAAAATTTTATTATTAATTAATGAATCGAGTCAAGTTTATTTTAAATCATTAAATTATTTTTCTAAAGCCAACTGAAACAATTATTTGGATAGTTTTTTTTTTGAAATGAAAATAATTGGATAGTTGAATATTCACATCAAGGAAGAATAAAAGAATTCTTTTGTTCACACTATGTAAGGAACGTCTCATGAGTCATGCTTAATTAACAAAACAAACCTCCATGTACTTGATTTAGGAAAAGATTTCACTTTTTTTCTCTCTTCCATTCTTATCATAAAACCAGTTAGAAAAATTGGTTAGTGATTGAATCCCTAAGACTTTTAATTTTTATCTAATCTATTTAATTAAAATAATTTTGATGAAACCTTTATATAAGTACAATTTATAGTAAATAATTAATAAAATTGTATACACAAGAATTAAGGGTTGGAGAATAAAACATAAATATTAAAAAGTGGGAGAAATAAATTTATAATTAAGTCATTTTATTAAAATAACACAAAAACAAAGATAAAAAAATTGCCGTGCATGGGGACAAGAGCCCCTCCAAAGGCCCACATAAGTCGTCTCCAATTGTATATAAATTATTATTTAAATAAAGAGATTAAAAATTTAAATTTTATATTTGTAATAAAAATATTTAAAATCAATTTTTATAATTTATTCTTATAATTTTCGGTTCAATGGAAGAATCCAATTAAAGTACCTTCCTCATTCTCGTATAATAATAACCAAGCATGTAATCATGGGTTTGAACTTCTTATGTAATACCTTCCAACCAGGAAAAGGAGGCTTATTTTTCTCTCACTTTCCTATTTTTTTTAGAAAAAGTAAAAGCAATATCATTTTCAGAAATTTTACTTGATATATATTATAAAACAACGGTCGCACTCATAGTATTATTTATAGGCATGCCAAGTCTAGAAACTTGGACAATTATTCTTCTTCTTTTTTTAATTTTTTCTGGAATATTAACCATAGCCTGTGAATAGATTTTTTTGCAAGCAAATTTCTATAGGTTTAGAGAACTACAATTCAACTTCAACTCATGCAATTATTTAGTTATAAAGAGAATTAAATTCGAGAATATTAATCATAATATGATTAGGATAGATGCGATAACAAAAAAAAGTTTTGAAAATATAAATATAAACACATGAAAATTAATATAAACACATAAATATTTTAAAATCTATATAATACAATTTATTAACACTTTTATAAATATAAAAACATTAAACATGATTATTGTATGGCAAAATGCACTAATACAATATCGATGTACCTGTCACGTATACCCATAACAAAAGATTTCCATTGAACTAAAGTTTTAATTGAAATTAAATATATATAAGGTCAGATACATGAATTACTATATCTATGCAAAGCCATCTAACTAAGTAAATGTCACTTAATTTATCTATCTACCCATCCAATGGGTCGGGCTGGTTAGTTTTTACCCGCCCCACTTTGACACAATTTTAATGAGTTTAGTGCTTAAAATGAAATTGTATTTTAATGAAAAATTTTACTTGGACTCTTTTACTATATTTTTGGTCAATTTAATCATTAAGTTTTTATTTCATCTATCAAGTTAGTCCTTAACGTTTGAAATTATGGAAAATATCGTGTGACCTAATTAAGTTCTGTCACGTGTAGTAAATATTAAAATTTAAAAACAATGAAATACATTAATAAAACTGAAAAAGAATCCAAAACAATTACCAAAAAATCATAATTTGAATTTATATTTTAAAAATTGCAATTATGCTTAATTTGTTTTTTTTAATTTAAACTATGAAGAACGTGCATATTGGGGAGGAGCGCCGCCAGCAAGTTTGGGCGCTGTTCATCGGGAATCTGTCTAGAACGCTACATTAGAAGGGTTTATGGCAGGTGTTTGACATGCACGGAGTAGTGGTAGATGCGTTCATTCTAGAAAAGCTTGCAACGGATGGTTCGCGTTTTAGTTTTGTCCGGATGGGTTCAAGTGATGATGCGGATCAAGTGATAGAGCGACTGAACGGAGCATGGATTTATGGATCACGTATCCATGTATCAATGGCGCAAAGGGGAGTGAGGGATTCCTTTTGGAGACGTAAGCGTTTGGGCACAAAAACAGTCAGAGAGGGTGGTGCAACACATACAATCGAGGTTAAGCAATTAAATACTAAGAATCCTACGTAACAAGAGATGAGGGTAGGGAAGTTTCGCCTTGCAAAGGGTAGAATCGATGAGTCAAAGGCTGCGATCCTAAGAAATTGTGCGGTAGGTTGGTGCGACCGACCATGGAGCATTAAGGAATTGGCCGCAAAATTGAAAGTGACACAATTACAAGGGTTTTCGATTATGCGGATTGCAGGGATGATGATATTGTTGATGTTTGTGAACTTAGCTATTAGGGATGAGGTTTTGAGATATGGGGTTTTACAGGATTGTTTTGCACGGGTGGAGTTGTGGTCACCGAAGATCAGAATGGAGTCGAGACGAGTATGGTTAGCAATTGGTGGATTGTCGATCCACGTGGGACTAAACATCGGGATCCTTTCAGGAGGAATTTATGGAGCAGAAAATTGGGCATGTCTTAGGGGACTCTTACGTCCCGGATCCAAGTGGGACTTGCGTGTGTTTAGTGATCAATCAAATCAGTTGTGTATTTCAAACAGTGAGGTGAATATTTCAAATCTACAATAGAAGGATAAGTATAAGGATTGAGAGTTTGCTAAGGAACGTGGGAGTCCTAGTTCAATTCGAGTTATTTCGAGTGCTCAATGTCTCATTCAAGATAATGAAAGAGCAGTGTTCGACTAGGAGTGTAATACTATAAGTGCAAATTTGAATAATGCTACAGAGCTTATCCCAATAGAGAGCACACAGGGAAACAGGTACATCGAGAATTATTGGTATACTTAAGAAACCATTGTTGTGAAACCATGAGAATTATGGGTATCTCTCGGGTTACTGCCGAGGGTGGTCTGTGAACATGAGAATTATGTCTTGGAATATTAGGGGTTTGGGGAGAACGTTGATGTTTGCAGGATGTTCTAAGGAAGAATCGTGTAGATATGGTGTTGATTCAAGAATTGAACATGGAGGAAATAATTCTTTGATTATTGCAAAATTATGGACGTCATAAAATTATGAATATGCTTTCTCACCGTTACTAGGGGTGTCGGGAGGTATTTTGGTCGTCTGGAAGGGGACAAAATTTTCTTTGGAAGCTGTTGAAGTGGACAGGCACTTTGTTCTGATTCAAGGCCGATGGGTGCATGAAGATTTAGGTTGCTGCATTATGGCTGTGTACGCTCCATACGAGTGCAGGGAACAAGAGTTGCTGTAGTTAAACATCTTGCATCGGGTGAATGGCTATCATGGTCTGTGGTACATAGTTGGAGACTTTAATTCTGTTTTACGACCAATGGAAAGGGCATGATGTATTATGGTGTAGCAAGGGATGGATTGTAACGCCCCGAAAACCGGCCTAGTCAGAATTAAGTTTTAATGACCGGAAAATATATATCGAAAAGGTCCAAATATTATATCAACCTTAATTGGGTAATCAATTTTATCGTATTAGACTCTAATTGAGTCAAATTATTGAACTCAGACCTAATTGAATCCTTAGAAACCTTTTTAGTGACTAAATTGTAAAAATCAAAAGTTTGAGGGTAAAAGTGTAAATTTTGAGAAGTTGAGGGACCACCCTCATAATTATCCTAATTTCTTGGGTGATTCACCACCTTACTTAGCATATTCACGTGAAATGGGTATGGGAATTAAGAAAAAGGATGACATATAGTCATCATCTTTTAGCAAATCAAGAAAAGATAAAAAGGAAAAGAATTTAGTATATTTTATAGCTTACCCTTGTTGAAAGGAAAACTTCCCATCGGTTGGCTACTACCCAAATATAGGAAGTGTTTACCAACACTTAAGAAACCATTGTTGTGAAACCGAGCCTTACCCCTTTACTTTCCATTTTCTTTGTTAAAGTGAAAACCAAACACCTCCATTGTCATCTTCAACCTAAGCTCAAACAAGCACTTCTTTTATTTGTGCAAGCTTTCATCGATTTCTCTATACTGTTTGGTAGCCAGCATATTGGTAAGCAAAAGCCCTCAAACAATTTCATAAGCCCATGAAAGATTGAAGTTTAATTTTGGTTTAAAGTTAAGGAGCTTATAGCTAAAATCATGTTCTTCAATCCTAAAATTCATGGGAAGCTATTATAGATAGCTATTGTAAGTTTAAATATCGGTTTGAATTCATAGTATTGATTTTAGCCTTTCCCTTTATTTTAACACAAGTGTTGGAGAAAGATAGCTATCATCTCTATTAAAGGCTAAGAACAAGGAGTCGTAATCCGAGAGCCGTAGGAGCTTCAGAATTCAAGGTGAGTGCAGCCGGAGTCTCGGAATTAGACTAGATGCCTTTTCCGAATCACTGAATATTGATTATTACATTGCTAACATTGTATTATAGGGTTATTGTATAAGAACATCATTGATGGCTGATTTGGTAAGTAATGGTAAGTATTGCATCGAATCATTGTCCGTAGCATTGTTTATATTGTCATCGAAATCATTGAAACGTTGTCATATTGAATTATTGAGCATTGGATATTGACTACTGCATATTGCTATTGGAATATTGAAATATGCCTATTATTATTGAAGCATTGAATATTGCATTGAAATATTGTATTGAACATTGCTATCGATCTACTACTATGGAGTTATTGTTATTGAACTACCGTATTGAAAATATTGTTAACGAATCATTGTACCAAACTATTGTTATTGAAATACCGTTATTGAACTATTGATTATTGGACCTTGGATTCGAGAGTATTGGATACAATTGGCATGCCATAAAATTCATGAGCTCATTGGTACGGGTAGGCTACGACCTTTATATTGGTGAGGCGGAAGGATGTTGTGATTTGGTCAAATTGGTGCGGCGGATGATATATGACTAGACCACTGTTGATTTTGGTGCAGAGGAGGAATTTGTGTATCCATATACCGTACATTGATCCAAGGAAAAACTATTGTTTAATGATAAATATGTTATTGAATATGGACATAGTATTGATTATTGTCATAGCATTGTTATTGATCATTGACACATTGACATTGGATATTTAAGCATGGATGTTGAACATTTTTACTTTGAAATTAGACATTGATGCATTGTTATTGAACATTGACATATTGCCATTGGATTATTGATGAAACATGCATTTGAATGCATATTGATTATTGGCATTGTTTATGACTACCTCACTAGGCAAAGTATGCCTAATGCATTCATCTTCCATGCATTTCAGGTTAAGAGTTTGAGATCGAGATTGGAGCTGAAGAAGGTTTTTGGCAAGTCACTACGTTTATAATGTAAAGTATATCAACCCTATGAACTCCTAGAATGGTGGCAAAGTAGTTAGATTAGTCACTTTTAGTCATTTTGTTATGTGTATATTGCTTGTGGCATGTATAAGCCTTAAGGATTGGACTCATATGGTCATGAAATTTGACATGCTAGTAGATTATGTTGATATTAATTTGCTGGTAAAATCTCATTGCATTTGGACATTGTTTGATAGGATAAATTGGATTAAAACCATAACAAACCTTTCATTTTAGTGCAGGGCGTATCGATACAGGTGGTGGCGTATCGATAGGGGTATGCATATTTGGACATAGTAAATATCGGTCAATAGGGTGTATCGATATGTCAAATGGCGTATCGGTACGAAAAGTTAACACTGGAATCTAGAAAATTAAATGCATCGGTACGGTCTTTAGGGCGTATCGAAACGGGTCAACATGGTCAACCTGTACCGGTACGGTTCCCTAGCCATACTGATATAGTAGTGTTCACTGGATTCTGATAATTATAAATATACATTGCGTATCGATACAGGGTCTACCTGTATCGATACGAGCTCATTGACTCTTAGCTGTTTTAACATTCATGACACAGATGTATCGGTACGGCCTCTCGAGT
Organism: Hibiscus mutabilis; assembly: GCA_019671005.1. NCBI lineage: Eukaryota > Viridiplantae > Streptophyta > Magnoliopsida > Malvales > Malvaceae > Hibiscus > Hibiscus mutabilis. The sequence continues at coordinate 37,295,357 of CM033713.1, read as the reverse complement.
ACCGATATTGATACAGGTAAATCTGTTAAAAGTTAATTGGAAAAAGTTTAAAACATTGCATATTGGTCACCGAATATTGTATAGTGTAATTGAATGGGTAAATGGAATCCGATTAACATGAAAATTGGTATTATCATTGAATATAGGTTGAATTTCAGTATAGTAAGGTTAATTTCAAAAAAGGACCTTTAAAATACAAAAATTATAGTTTAGCCCCTAAAACTTGTAAAAGCTTAAAATTGGTTCGAAACCGATAAGCACAACATTGTACTGAGTTGTTAACCTTGATGAATCAATATTGTATGGCTTGAAAGGAATGTCCTTGTTAAATCACTGAATTTTGACTAAAAATTATTACACCGATCATCGCACCGTGTTCTGGTAACGCCTTCCGACCCAGTTCTCTACCAGGCCAGGAAGGGGGTGTTACATGGATAGGTTCGCTTCTTTCATCGATAATGAAAGGTTGGTGGACTTGCCGCTACTAGGGAAGCAATTTACTTGGTTCGGACTGGGTAATCGACACAGTAGGCTCGACAAGATTCTAGTTCAAGTGAGTGGGTGGATTGTTTTTCCAATATCCAGCAACTATTACTACCAAGAGGGGTTTTGGATTATTGCCCTTTGTTGCTACTATCTAATGATCATGACTGTGGCCTTCGGCCTTTCAAGTTTCTTAATTTTTGGATGGACAGTAAGCTGAATGCGACTAGTATTACTACGAAATGGTGCTATTTGTCTGAAGTCGAGATTGGGAATAAGAATATGTTGGTTAAGTTAAGGCATCTAAAGAATTTCTTAAAAGTGTGGAACAAATCTGAGTTTGGATATGTGGAGGAAGTAATTGATTGTTTACAAAAGAAAATAGAAGGTGTCGATGTTTTGGGGCCGAATGAATTGGATGAAGGATTAGTTGCACAACGAAGAAAATAGATGCAATGTAACACCCCGATCTCAATCTGGATCCAATGTATTACATTTGGGTCACCCAAAATCTGACCTATCAAAATTCCAATTTAAAACCATAAGTTTAGCTATCGTTTAAAATAATTAAACATACATAAATCCAAGAAGGTAAATAAGCATTAAAATTAAGTTTACAAAATACGAGCTCCAAGTTAAAAACATCGTATACCAAAATAATATTTCAAATAGAGTTACATACTCAACAGTAGTAAGGTCCTATGAATACATTAGCCCAAACTAAAATAACAAGTGCTATACTCTGAAGCGAACACAATGTTGGGAAATCATCGTCACTATGCTCCTTCAAAGGGTGACCTGTCAAACTACGTACGAAAAACAACACATCCACACATTGAGTTAACAAAGCTCAGTGGTACATTTATACTCTACCATAATTTGTGATTATCATAAAATAAGCATGCAAGATAAAAATAGTTAGAGAGCGTAGATAAGGCTTTACTATCTATGAGTTACCATCTAGCCTACACTAGCTAGAGTTCTTAGATCATCTATCTCAAGGTATCATTAAGTTTACAACCATCTTACATGATCCACAAGGCTTTACCATACTCGAGTTCACATAGCCTATCGAGTTACTCAAGCTCACACAACCTATCGAGTTAATACATATCGTACCTTAATCACTAGCTATCAAGTACATAAGCCATCATCTATAACATCCATACAACATACATAAATACATCCATACATTATCTACATAATGTCCAACGATGCCCTACTTTACCCGTGCTCACACAGCCATCGGGCTAAATAGACCATATCCAAATCACCATAGCCACAAATATGCCCTAGACATACTTGGATCACATTAGCCATAAGTAGTATTTACCTGAGGTCACTTAGCCAATCAAGTTACTTGAGCTCACTCAGCCTATCGAGTTAAATACCTTATCCAGATCAACATAGCCATATATAGGTTTCTACCCGCACCCAGATCACTCACCCGTGGGTATGTCGGATGTACTTGTTTACTCAGCCTGAAGTACGCCTCCCCTTATATAAGTACCATAGTACTAACTCTAGGATATCGAGATTCTTTTACAACAATTATAAGATAATACATGCTCCCTGAGCATTCATACACTTCACCAAGAGGTAAGTGGCACCAAGCCAAGCCATCATAAATGCCACAAGACATAGCATTAACAGACATGATTATCTCGATTCATCACTTATAAAGCTATTACAGGATACACCCACTCTTGAGGGTTAAAACTCGGTTTCTCAATTTTACTATTTATTTTACCACCTTAGAAGCCCATTAGGCAATAGACCTCGAATTATAGGCCCCTCGAACTCAAAATGTATTTTTTGGGTAGATTACCTAGTGGGTACTAACACCCTCCCATGAGTACCAATATGATCCTCTGGGAATCGATACCTATTCATATGTACCGATACATGGTTTTACAAGCCGAAAGGGGTTTAGCCATAACCCTGTACTGGTACATGACCATCGATACCGATACCCTATTGATACCGATTTGCCCCCAAGTGTACCAATACCCATTTATACTGTTAGAATTCATGAAGAACATGGGGTATCGATGCCCTCCTTAGGTGTACTGATACGCCCTTTAAGAATCACATGTGTTCATCATTTTTAACATAGGGTATCGATACAGGCTCCCCGTGTATCGATACCGAAGCCTAGAAATGGCTTCAAAGGCTCGAGAAATCACTTTTCAAGCCCCCAAAATATAACACCTTTAATCTATTGCCTTGATCCTACACTTATGAGATTTGTTTAGGGTGGTTTACTACCATTTTTACACCTTACTAACATTTAATCCGAGATTTACCATTAACAAGGCTTAAAGCTACCTTAACACCAAACTAGCTATCTTAAACCATAAAATCAAGCAAGGCAATTATTTATGATTTTCAAGAAGAATAGGAGTCAGAGATGTATTGACCTTAAGCCAAAATCCTGAAATGCACTTTTATACTAAGCTCCTTCAACTTTTGTCTTGACCCAAGCTTGAAGAAGCTCTTTAACCCCCTTGAAAATATACTTTTCTAGAAGCTTACGAGGAAGAGATTAACATACTAAAAACTTGGATCTTGGATGTAAGGAAAGATGAAGAAATCTTGAATCTTTTAAGCTTTGGTGGCTTGGTTTCTTTGGAGAAGATGATAGGAAAAAGAAAAGGAGAAAAGGTAAGAAATAAAGGGTGATATCACAACACTCATTTTTGTCCCCCAACCGTTCATGCGAAGACAAGGGGAAATGAAGGTGATCAACCATTTTTTTTTAAAAAGGTTTATTTACAACATCAATCCTTCATCGTTTTCCCTTTCACAAAATGGTCCATTCTCAAGCATACAAGGTCTAAAACCCAACCACTTAAGCCCAAACTTGGCCCAATAGGTCAAATTATCTAACCTAACACGAAGGTCCATGAATTGGGTCAATGCCCCATCGTTGAATCAGAAATTTGGGTCATTAAAACTCTCCCCTCATAAAAAGAAATTTTGTCGTCGAAATTAAACAAAGGAATGAGATGCAACCATTACAGATCCATCAATTTCCAACTCACATACGTTCTCCATGATTTTGAAATTCTATCCCTAACCATTCCTCAACCAAATCTCATAATACTGGACTCTTCAACTCTCATCTCATGAATCCCTCACGATTCATTTTTCAACAATCAAGCAACACTCACATCTAACCTCAAAGCGGATCAACATAGAATGGCTTCAAACAATATTGTCCAAGCATCAACTCAAAGAAATCACTTCAGAAGAGTTTCATCTCGGCTAACAATCTTTTCTACAATTATCGGCAGTTTGAACCTTAAATTCAAACCTCACATGTGCCCGAAACACGACACCTTTTCTAAGAAATACTACTTGGAACACTTCTTCGTCTATCATTAACACTATGACCAACTTTTTTCAAGAACAAAGAAACTTTGACAATCAAACTCTACCATTTATCTATCTTGAATTAACAACCTTCTTCCCGGCTTGGCCAACTAAGACGAAACTTAGCAATTCACTTTACTAAAGCTCACCCCAACACGAACAAAGTTAACTCATAACCATGTGATTTCACGACTCGAACCACTTGATTCCAAACAAAAACCTTTGCGTTGAAACTCTAACAAGCTCTTAAGGATTCTGAATGGTTCTTCTAACAAGGTCTGTTGCAACAAAAGAATCATGGTTGCACATAACCATAACCGATAACCCACATTCATGCTGCGCTACTCTAATAATCTTTACACTGTTTTACCATACATATAAAAAATATATCTTAAAAAATTGGTAGAGCGAACACTCAAATCATAGATCTCAAGATTTTATCGACACACTCGTGAGCCTAAACCACTTCACAACTTGTCCTAAAAGTCTAACGTCACCTCAAACAAAATCTTTATCACAACTTCTCTTTAATCTTCCCTTATGATACTCAAATTCTGAATGATCATACGAAAACCTTAAAACTTTTTAACCAATTACAAGATTATCAACCCCGAGAAACGGTAATGGTCCTTCTCCGTTACACGTTGACTCACAACATCTAACGCCACCACTCTTTGCCATACCAACACAGCTACATCCCAAGGTGAACCACTTGGCAAAGAAACCCATATTCACTCACTTTTACAAATGAGTCCTCACTCTAAAAGTCTGTTCGGTGCCATACCACAAGGAGATAGACACTAACACCAAACTCAATGTTACCTCTATCGTGGGTTCTAATCCATATTCAAGAGGTAAACTTGCTCATTCCTCGTAGAGCACTTCAACAACCTCTAAAACTCTAAAGCTTTAGACTCTTAACCCTCATATCTACTACGTGGGCTAAGAACATCTTGCAACTTACAAGAATCTCCTTGAACTAACATCATAGGAACGTGACACTCACACTAGGGAGGTAATGGTTCCCTGCGTTCATTACCAATAACCCGATTCACTTTGAAACCTGAAACTTTAAGACTCTTGCTTGAAAACCAAGGCATACGCTATGCTCACAAGACCAACCTATACTGAGGGTAACATCCACAACTAGGGAGAGAGTAAATCTAACAATTCCACAGAGACTGTTTCTCTCAATCCTCACTTACCATTCACTACAAAAACCTTACTTAACAGCACATACAAATCTGAAAAATTAATCAATCCAACATCAACCTCTAGATCTTATCACAACACTAATTTAACACAAACCAAAACCATTACATGAACAAAAGATCAAATTTCTATAAATGCAACAATTGAAAGCCAAAACAGAATATAGGTACTTGGCATATCATTGGTGGCAAGGATGTCATCTTTGGCCTGAACGGTGGTCTGTCTAGCAATGGCTTAAGTGTTGACTCTGACGGTAGATCTTACATGACCTCTACCCTGATACCCAAATAATGCCCTAGCACCGCCTCTTGCGGAACCCTGACCACTTTGAGAATGAGTCAACCTCTGAGGCTGAACTAGAGTATCCTCATCCATAACAGGGCAGTCCTTCACCATGTAACCTGGTGCCTAGCACTTGTAGCATACCCATCAAAGCCTATTGGGCCAAACTAAAACTTGGTTTCTCATTTTTACTATTTATTTTACCAACTTAGAAGCCTATTGGGACATGGACCTCAAATTATAAGCCCCTCGAACTCAAAATGTATTTTTTCGAGCATATTACCCACTAGGTACCGATATCCTCCTACGAGTACCGATACGATCCTCTGGGTACTGATACCCATCTATGCGAATTGGTACCTGGCTCTACAAGTCATATGGGTTTAGCCAAACCCCCATACCAGTATACGATCATCGGTACCAATATCCTATGGGTACTAATACGCCCTCAAGCGTACCAATACCCACTTATGCTACTAGAATTCACGAGGAACAGTGGGTATCGATACCCTCCTTAGTTGTACTGATATACCCTTCAAGAATCACTTGTGTTCATCATTTTTAACACAGGTTACTGATACAAGCTCCCCGTGTATCGGTATTGAAGCTTACAAATGGGCTTCCAAGGCTTAGAAAATCACTTCCCAAGCCCCAAAACATAACTTTTAACCGTTGACTTGATCTTACATCTTATGAGAGTTGTTTATGGTGGTTTACTACCATTTTTAGACCTTACAAACATTTAATCTAAGATTTAACATTAACAAGGCTTAAAGCTACCTTAACACCAAACTAGCAATCTTAAACTATAATATCAAAAAAGGCAATTAATTTATAATCTTCAAGAAGAGTAGGAGTCAGAGATGAACTGACCTCTAGCCAAAATCCCAAAATGTACTTTTACTCTAAGCTCCTTCAACTTTTCTCTTGACCCAAGCTTGAAGAAGCTCTTTAACCTACTTTTCCCTTGAAAATATACTTTTCTGAAAGCTTACGAGGAAGAGATTAACATACTAAAAACTTGAACCTTGGATGTAAGGAAAGATGAAAGAAGCTTGAATATTTTAAGCTTTGGCGGCTTGGTTTCTATGGATAAGATGATAGGAAAAAAAAATGAGAAAATGTGAGAAAGAAAGGGTGATATCACAACCTACCTTTTTGTCCTCCAACCACTCACATGAAGACAAGGGGAAATGAGGGTGATCAACCATTTATTTTAAAAAAGGTTTATTTATAACATCAATCCTTCATGGTTTTCCTTTCATAAAACGGTCCATTCTCAAGCATACAAGGTCCAAAACCGAACCACTTAAGCCCAAACTTGGCCTAATGGGTCCAATTATCTAACCTAACACGAATTTCTGTGACTCGAGTTAACGCTCTATCGTTGACTCAAAAAATTGGGTCGTTACATGCAGAATTTATGGCGTGTTATGAAGCGGAAGAAAGCATTATGGAGGTGAAGACATGACCTTCTTTCATAGAATTGCAAAATTACGTGCTACACAAAATTGTATCGTGGGTCTTAGAATTGGGGGTAAATTGGAAACAGATCAGGGAGGCTGCGGCAGCTTATAGTGAGGGAATTTATGAAGCATTTTGCAGTGGATGTTCGTTTGAGTTCATGGGTAGTTGAAGGCTTATTCAATATGATCTCTGAGCAGGATAATTTGAAGTTGAAAAAGTCGTTCACGATAGAGGAGGCACGAGATATCATTTGGAGTTATGAGGGTTCAAAATCACCAAGACCGGATGATTTCAATTTTTATTTTTATAAGAAGAGTTAGGAGGTTGTGCAATTTGATGTTATACGATTTCTATAGCATTTTCACGTTATTGCTTAGTTATCACGTGGAGTGAATCTCACATTCTAAGTGTTTATTCCTAAGGTGGTTTTGCCACTGTCCTTATCTGATTTCAGGCCGATAAGTTTGGTGAAATCCGTTTATAAATTTTTGGCAAAAAAATTTGGCGAGGAAATTACAAAGAGTATTGGGGATAGTGATTAGCGACTCAAAAATAACTTTTTTCAAGGGTCGACAAATCGTGGATGGTATTCTTTTGTCGAATGAGATTATTTATTCTTTGCGTAGACAATTTGGCGGGGGAAGGGATTTGTGCTCAAGCTTGATTTTGTGAAAGCATATGATTGTGTATGTTGGGAGTTTTTGGATCAAATTCTTCAGTGTATGGGGTTTGGTCCAACGTAGAGAGCTTGGGTATGGGAGAGTATTAGCACAGTTCGATTGTCTATTTTATTTAACAGACGCGACAAAGGAGTTTGATATGGGCAGGGGGCTTAGGCAAGGCTGTCTTTTGTCTCCGTTGTTATTTGTAAATGTAGCTGAGGCGTTGCATCATATGTTGGAGACGGCTTCGGGCATATGGGTTATACGTGGTGTAGAGGTTGTGTTGGGGGTGTCAATTTTGTATTTACAATTTGCAGACTATACCATTTTATTTTTCAAAGCGTCGGTGGATTATGCGCAGATTGTAAAGCGATTGCTGAATTGTTTCCAAGTTTGCTCTAGGTTGAAGATAAATTTCTGGAAGTCTTGTTTGTTTGTGTTTGGTGTTGACAGTGAGATTTTTGACTCGGTGGCGCAAGTATTAGGTTGCTAAAAGGGTGAATTGCTATTTAAATATTTGGAAATGTCGATAGGCTTTAACCCAAAGTCTATGCTAGTGTGGGAACCGGTGATTGCGAGTGTTTTGAGGAATCTGGCTGGGTGGAAGAAAACATTTATGTCTTTTGTTGCTCGCCTTACTTTGGTAAGTTTTGTACTCTCCTCTTTGTCAGTATATTATATGGGTTTATTTCTTGTGCCGAAATGAGTTATTGCTGCTATAGACAATATTAGACGTGCTTTTTTGTGGGGTGGTATTGGGTTACATCGGAGGAGGAGCAGTGTTAGTTGGGAGGTTATGTGTAGACCACGTAATCTTGGGTGTCTTGAGGGTTGCGGATTTGCGTGAGGAACTTAGCTCTGCTATCAAAATGGTCTTGGCAATATGCCACAGAGGCAAATTCATTATGAAGGTCACTTATTATCGCTAAGTATGGCGAGAATGTTCAATGGTGACATTTTAATACAGATAATCGAAGTGCAATGCCGACAATATAGAAACAGATTGTTTCATCCGTTTGTAGTGAGCGAGTAGTGGCACATATGGATGATTCAATTTTTCTTTGGAAAATTGGTGATGAGGGCAGCGTTTCGTTTTTGGTTTGATCCATTGTGTGTCGAGCAGCCACTAAAGGATATGTTTCCATGCTTATTTTCAATATAGCTTTGTTATGCGATTATGCTATTGCCGGTTCTCTTATGTATACACAACGACTGCATTTTTTTGTAGGGATCTTCGGGTTTTCGAGAAGAAGTTGTTACAAGAGTTTCAAACCTTGGTGCGAGATGTGAGGGTTCGATCTAAAGTTTGCCATTGCCTCGTTCTTTTGGTGAATTCTTTATACCAAGTTTTCATTATTCTCTTGTGGGTGAGAAATGCCAATGGTGGATGCCGTGCGTTACGACATTTTTGTGGTCATTATGGTTAAGGAGGAATGACATTGCATTTAACAATAAACATTTGTGATAGGTGAATTGTGTTTTTTTGTTGAAGTTAAGATCCTTTTATTAGATCAAGGCTGCTCGGGAGGGTGTTAATGTGAGCGAGGCAATATGGTGGAGTTGCTCGACATTGTACCTTAGTACAACAACATCGAGTTCGTCTAGAGAGGGTGTGCGTTGGGAGCTACCTCTAGCGGGAGTCCTAAAATTTAACCGTTGATGGATCTACTCATGGCAAACCAGGTTTGGCAGATTTTGGGAGGGTGCTTCGGGATTCAGAGAGTCAGGTATTGGCATTAGTCTCTAGGCCTCTTGGTTCGCTCAAATCTAATGAGGCCGAGGTCAATGCCATAGAGTTTGCGTTGCGCATGTTTTGGGGATCGCATTGGCCAGAGTCCAATTTGGTCATTGAGTCAGATTAAAAGATTGCCATAGGTTGGGTATTGCATGCAAGCAAGCATCCGTGGCGATTATGGAAGATGTTTGCATTGATTGATAGGGCGTGTATGGAACTTTCGAGTGAGTGTTTTCATCCTGCTTATCACGAGGCCAATTGCTGATGCTCTGGCTAAGGAGGGTGTATCTCATGAGTTGTTATTTTAGGCTTGTATGTAATAGACTAGATTGACGTGTCGAGTTCATGGGATGGGTATGGATTCAGCGATAGGGTGTGGTGAATCTTTTTTGGGGTCTGTCCTTCGTTTCTTTAGTTAACGTGTCGTACTCTTTTCTTTCAACCTAGGATTAGGGAGGTTTTTAATAAGACGTACGTTAACTTAATCCTGTATGATTTCCCTTAAAAGCATACAGTTTGATTGAGCAAAAAAATTAAAAATTTTAAAAAATCCTAAAAATTGAAAAAAAATCTATTTTAATTCTTTTTATATTTTTTAGATTTTTTTGCATTTAACTTGAATTTAGATTTCTTTTTAAAAATTTTAATGTTTTAATATTATTCATTACAAGTGGAAAAACATGAATTGGACTATTTCATACTTTTTTAACAGAAATGGTCAAGGGGCTAAAATGAGAAAGAAATAAAAATTTAAGATAAACTGATAGAAAAATAGTAAAATGACTAAAGTGAAAAATTCACTTATATTACATGAGCCATTTTAGGTAGTCTTTTGTATATTTTAAACCTAACTTTAGATTATTTTCTTTTCACTCAATCTTTGTTCAAATTGTGTGTATAATTTGCATCTTACGCAACTTTTATGCTTTTAATATAGATTGTATCTTAATTATTTTTTAAATTTCAAATAATTTACCGAGTATTGGGTGCTTTGGTAAAGCACATTGTACTCCTTTTGAGAGGACGTGAGTTCAAACCTTGGAGACGACATTGTTTGGAGAGAAAGCCTCGCATCCCGAACATGGACCATAAAATGGACATGCATATTACCAAAAATAAAATCAAATATTTTAAGGCTTAAGGGTTTAATAAGCCCTTAAACTTTTACAAAAAAATCAATTAAGCCTTTAAACTTTTTTTGCACCCAATTAAGCCCTCAAACTCAAGAAAAAAAATCAATTAAGCCCCTAAACTTTTTTGCACCAAATTAAGCCCTCAAACTCAAAAAAAAAATCAATTTGGCCCTTTGACCAACGTTGACCGTTAAATTTAACGGGTTCTTTTTTAAATCTTCTCGGCATGTGCCGCAACAAAATAATCTCACTTGACATTTCTAAGAATTTTTTAACTTTATTTTTTAAAAAATATATAAAAATCTGAAAAAATCTAAAAAATTTAAATATATAAAAATCCGAAAATATCTAAAAATTATATTTTTTCTTCAGATTTTTTTATATTTTTCAATTTATTTTTTTATAATTGTATAATAATATTTAATATTTTAATTTTTTTAAAAATATTTTAATCTTTTGAAAAATTATTATTTATTATTTTCAAATAAATTTTGGAATTAAAAATATTTTTTATATTTTTAAAATAATTTTCAAGAATTTTTTAGATTTTTTTCGGATTTTTATATTTTTTAAAAATTAAAGTTTAAAAATTCATAGAAATGAGAAGTGACATTATCCTGTTACAACACATGCCAAGAGGATTTTAAAAAACCCGTTAAATTTAACGGTCAAAGTGCCAAATTGATTTTTTTTTTGAGTTTGAAGGCAAGAAAAGTTTAGGGGCTTAATTGATTTTTTTGCAAAAGTTTAAGGGCTTATTTAACAGTCAACGTTAGTCAAAGGGACAAATTGATTTTTTTTCTTGAGTTTGAGGGCTTAATTGGGTGTAAAAAAAATTTAGGGGCTTAATTGATTTTTTTGCAAAAGTTTAAGGGCTTATTAAACCCTTAAACCATATTTTAATTAGCATAAAATAATAAAATTTTCAATATAATGTAAATAATTACATGAAACTAAAATAATAAAAAACAAACATTATTTTTTATAACAGGCCTTAAACCTGACTTAGTTTAGTTAGAACATATTATTAAAATATTTATTAGCCTTACGCAATCTTGATTTTTTTGCCACTCCTACATCCGCGACTTTTTCTTTTGTTTGGAGAATGAAATTCATCGGTAGAAAGGTACAAGGCTCAAGGAAGGCCATGGACAAATACAAAGAGAGTGTTGGCACCTGTGAACTTCCACTATGCTAACGACCACAAGGCTATTACCCACGGCTCACGGGCATACCTTGCGAATGATCACCACCGACCTTTAGGGGTGTGCAAAACCGGGTTCGATTAACCATTTGTAAATTATTTCGGTTAATCGTTAGGTTCAGGTCACCTAATTCTCGACCATAAACCGTAACCATTCAACCGGTTAACAGTTTATTAGGTTAACTAAAAAATTCGGTTCGATTCGATTCGGGTAACGATTTTTTATTTTGTTTATTAAAAATATAAATTTTAATAATATATTAGAAAAATGTATATACTTTTAAAAACCGACACATTATATTAGTATCTTTTTTAATGCTAGCAAGTTAAACACTTAAACTTCATAAAATGAAATTATGGTTTTACTTTTGGGGAATGAGAAAATAAAATAAACTCTGATTTTTTAATATAAAATATTAAAATAGCATATAATATAATAATATATTATATAACCGGTCGGTTCAGTTACCTGGTTTGTCCCAAAATCGTAAATCGTAAACCGTAACCAAACCAATTTCTTTTTAAAAATAAAAACCTGAACCGAAACCGAATTTTTTGGTTCGGTTAACCAAATTTTCGGTTCGGTTTTTTCGAGTTTCGAAATAGATTTTGGTTTTTTTTGCACACCCCTATCGACCACGTGGCCATCACCCACGGCTCGCGGACATACCTTGCGAACGATCACTAGCGACCACGTGGCCAGCACCCATGACTCGCGAACATACCTCACTAACGATCACCAGTGACCGCGTGTGGACACACGTGGACCTATTTAAATGACAAAACTAGTCTAGAACGTCACTTCCTAGGATGTCAAATCGCAAGGCCACGACACATGTCCAAACCCTATAAATAGCCATGCAATAAGGAGAAGCGACGCGACTACACTTGATACCAAAGGACCAGACCAAAGAACATCAGAGCTACCCCCAACCATCATTAGAACCCCAATCATTGCCGTCTATGTTCGTTGATCACTTTACTAGTCAACAATTGGTGCAGCAAGCATAGATAGAACACACAGCCTTCAGATCTTTTAGACTTTTCAGATTAAAGTTTGAGTTTTGTTTGAGCAATTAGAAATGGATAAGGAGCAACCAGTAAAGACGACCAGAAAGGAAATAGGGGAATTTAACCCGATAGATCAAGTGAATCCCCTCAACATGTAACAATGGCAACAACAATTGTGGGCTCAGCCCCCTCCATGGTTTAAGAGTGTAGGAGCAAACACACACCAACCCAATAGAGCTTCACCGTCAGAAAACCAGTAACCAACAATTTGTAGATATGCAGGAAAGATTGAAGATGATGGAAGAATCTGTTACTTTTGAGGAGATAATTCGAACAACAACAGAAATTCATGTAAGTCTAAATAAAGCAGCAAAGGCTACCGATGAGAGGAATGGAAGATTAATTCATGAGCGAACAAAGAAGAGTAGAGGTAAATTAGTTAGAGATGAACAAGAAGGAAGAGAAGTAGAGCAACCATGATAGGGTGTGCCCATACATGGGTTTTATAGACCTCAAATGGAGAATTTTGAGGAGGATTATAAAGATACCGGATTATTATAGAAAATGATGATACCCAACAAATGTTACAAGAAAATATAGAGTAACTCGAAAATAATTTTTAGAATGTGCAGAATTTCCAGCATACGGATTCTTCTAGAGATTCTTGCAAGTACAAAAAAGAGACCCTAGCTAAAAGTATTCTTGAGCATCATGTGTCTACATCCTTTAAATTTCCCTGATTTGTTTGGCCTTAGAACGAGTGGTAGGTCCTTGTGGCATGACTTCTGGATCTGTTGGTGGTGTACTCGCATCACCTTCCTCCCCCTAAAGTCTTCCTTCCCCTCCCCTCTAGGTAGGATTATGATTAGATTTAGGATTTGTCAAAAAAATAGTTATTATCTTTGAAAGACCTTTTAGCACGCTCGAATCGATCTCCGATAATCGTCAAGAGGGTTATTTTTGATGCTTGGTTGAATTGGCTAAAATCGATAAAAGATTGGACAAAATGCACAATGATTTTAGAGTGGTTCGGCTTTCTAACCAAAGCCTACATCCACTACCTTAGCACACCACTAAGGATTTCCCAAATCACTATGAGTTCTTCCCCTTTTCAAGGCTTAGGAGGAAACCTTTATAACCCTATCTTTTACTGGCTAAGATAGAACAAGGGATAAGAAGTAAACAAATTACCTCACAAAGGTGGGTGTTTACGGAGATTAAGCTCACTAGAAAGAGTACAAAAAATATACAAATAAGCACTCTCTAGAATATGTACAAGAGAAATGAAGAAATAAGAATTGGACTCAAATTCTCTTGATCAACATGCTTAGATATATTCTCTAACCATCTTCAAGTGTTCAAGGTCTTCTTTTATGGTACGGAATGAGTTCCTAGCCATTGGAGACCGTTGGGGACATTTTCCAAGCTAAAATTCTCTTTCTGGTGCTACTGGTATTGATACGCGAGTTACCTGTATCGGTACTCCTAGTAGCCATTGGGCGCGCTTCAGCAGACGGGTATCGATATGCTTGATAGGCGTATCGATACGCCCTTCTTGGAAACTAGCCATTGGGGTTTTGAAAAACATAGGGGATCGGTACGCGTATAAGCGTATCGGTACGACCCCTAACCGTATCGGTACGCCTAAGCCTGTACCGGTATGGGTCTTCGGCTCTAGAAAAATATTGTAGTTGAAACCCTAAGGTGTATCGATACGAGGTGTAACCGTATCGGTACGGGTATGCTGAAAACTTGAGTTTGGCTACTTTAAAACGTTTAAAACACTTCTACAACTTTTGAAAACATTTCAAACATATTTTCAAGTTGTTTGGACTTAAAGTCATTTTTGAAATCTTTTTAATTTAGTCCAAAACTATTTTTAAATTATTATATCAAAACAAATATCATAACAATCTCCCCCATTTGATATAATTAAACCAACTTGAAAAATTGTGTTTGAGATTCTCCCCTTAGTAAAATAAATTTTGAATAAGAGAATAAAATTTAAAAATAATTAAAGCTCCCCCTTATTCATTTGAAAATTTAATTTTTCAAAACTTTCTCCCCTTTTTGTTATATCAAAAATGGTTCAAACCAAAGTTTGAAAGCTTTTAAGTCCATAACAATGGAGAATTTAAAAATTTTTTTGACAAAAAAAATGTTTTGTTAAAATAGGCTCCCCTTACTTAAGGAATTCCAAAAAAAATTGAAACTTAGAAGATATTGAATTTCATAAATAGATCAAATCAAATTAAGAGCATATGAAATTCAATTATCCAAGTTCTCAAAACAAAAGAATAGATAACCAAATAAATAAAGAATTAGCTTAGAGGTTACCCATCTTCTTTATTTGTGTGACTAGAGCATTTCCATATCTTTGCTTTGCTTGCCATTACTCCAAACACACCTACAAAAGACATTTACTTGATTTTTGGTATCCAAATTGCTTTTGATCCATTTACATTAGTCATAATGTGTTTAGTTCCCTTAGGAACTCATACTTGTCTAATCCTATAAGTTTTTCTTTTCTTTATAAGACAATGTGAGCATTTTGACATTATGTGACAAGATGAATTATTAAAAATAATTTATTTTTCTTTTGTTAAGCTTTCAAGCTTAACTTTCAAATCAAGATTCTCTTTTTCTAAAACTCCATTGCTTGTTTTTGAAAACTTTAAATCATTTTTCAAAATTTCATTTTGGTTTTCAAAATCCAATTTTGTTTTCAAATGAAATTCGTTTTTAAATTCAAGTTTAGAAATCATTTTCTTAAATTTGGAATTCATGGTCTCAAATTCCAAAAATAATTCATCGAAAGCATCTTGTAACTCATTAAATGTATATGAATTTAATTCATTTGAGTTAAAAGATACCTTGGGCTCATCGAGAGCCAAAACACCATCGACCTTTGGATTGGAGAAAAGGTTTGCATATGATTGATCATCATCTTTCTTTTCTCCCTTCTTGTTGCCATAGAGCTTCTCAAGCTTCTCTCAAATTTCTTAAATTTGGAATTCATGGTCTCAAATTCCAAAAATAATTCATCGAAAGCATCTTGTAACTCATTAAATGTATATGAATTTAATTCATTTGAGTTAAAAGATACCTTGGGCTCATCGAGAGCCAAAACACCATCGACCTTTGGATTGGAGAAAAGGTTTGCATATGATTGATCATCATCTTTCTTTTCTCCCTTCTTGTTGCCATAGAGCTTCTCAAGCTTCTCTCAAATTTCTTTTGCACTTTTGCATGTGGAGACTTTCTTGGAAACGTCTTCATTGAGGCCACAAAGAAGAGTGTGCATCGCCTTTGTGTTTAGTTTCGCCTTCGTTTCATTTGTACTCCTTTGCTTCTTCTTCTTCTTAGGAGCTTCCAAGTATCTATCTTCAATGATATCCCAAACCTCAAAATTGAGAGATTTGATGAAATATTTTATGATATTGCTCCATTGGAAGTATGCTTCTCCTTCGAAGAGCGGAGGACACGAGATAGAGCGGCCTTCTTCAAATCTTGCCATTTTCTTAAACGGTGGACTTCGAGCAAATAATCTTTACTCCGAGATATTAGTCCTTCGATGGATACCAATTGAAAGGCCTTGTAGCACACTCGAATCGATCTCCGATAACCGTCAAGAGGTTTATTTTTTATGCTTGGTTGAATTGGCTAAAATCGATAATAGATTTGACAAAATGTACAATGATTTTAGAGTGGCTTGGCTTTCTAACCAAAGCCTACATCCACTACCTTAGCACACCACTAAGGATTTCCCAATTCACTATGAATTCTTCCCATTTTCAAGGCTTAGGAGGAAACCTTCACAACCATATCTTTTACTGGCTAAGATAGAACCAACTCTAGTTTTTCACTAAGGTTAAACTAGAACCTCTCCTTTTACAAGGGATAAGAAGTAAACAAATTGCCTCACAAAGGTGGGTGTTTACAGAGATTAAGCTCACTAGAAAGATTACAAAAAATATACAAATAAACACTCTCTAGAATATGTACAAGAGAAATGAAGAAATAAGAATAGGACTCAAATTCTCTTGATCAACATGCTTGGATATATTCTCTAACCATCTTTAAGTGTTCAAGGTCTTCTTTTATGGTGTAGAATGAGTTTCTAGCCATTGAAGACTGTTGGGGATCAAATGGAGCTGTTGGGGATGTTTTCCAAGCTAAAATTCTCTTTCTGGTGCTGTTGGTACCGATACGTGGGTTACTCGTATCGGTAAACCTAGTAGTCATATTGGTACGCCCTTCTTGAAAACTAGCCGTTGGGGGTTTGAAAAAAATATGGGATCGGTACGCGTATAAGCGTATCGGTACGACCCCTCACCGTATCAGTACGCCTAAGCCTGTACAGGTACGAGTTTTTGGTTCTGGAAAAATATTGTAGCTGAAACCCTAAGGTGTATCGATACGGGGTGTAACTGTATCTGTACGGGCATGTTGAAAACTTGATTTTGACTACTTTAAAACGTTTAAAACACTTCCAAATTTTTTTGAAAACATCTTAAACATATTTTCAAGTTGTTTGGATTTAAAGTTATTTTTGAAATCTTTTCAATTTAGTTCAAAACTAATTTTCAATTATTATATCAAAATAAATATCCTAAAAATCTTGGTTTCCAAACACACCTCAAATATAAAGTGGATAAGTACCAAGGTCACTTAAATATAGGTTTTATAATAAACATGTCACTTTTAAAAAAAAAATTACAAGCATGTCACCCAATTAACATATTGTTACAAACATGTCAATCTGTCGTTAAAATTGAAACAAACATGTAATGTGACCTTGTATAATTACATTTTTAGTCCATAAAACTTACACATTCTGTCAATTCTTCATAATCGAAAACAATTCAATAAAACTGTCTCTTTCATATTTAAAAATTTCATCAATTTCGTCTTTTTGTGATACTGTCAAACTGAATGACCTCATCAAATCAAAGAAAGAGTTGAATAATTGTATCATATCATAAAATATTATGAACGACAAGTTATTATTAAACAATTGTTATACCAAGAAAGTAACATGAAATAATATAACATTTTTAGGAGAAGAATAAATACTAAAATGAGTATATTCAACCAAAAAAATGCTAAAATGATGGAATTTTTAAATATGAAGAGTTAAATTTATTGAATTGTTTCGAACTAGGATCAAATTCATAGAATGTATAAGTTTTGAGAACAAAAACTATTATTATACCATGTCACATCACCAATCCCGTCTAATGTTTAATGACCATGGACATGTTTGTAGCATATGTTAATTAAGTGAAACATGTTTGTAACTTTTAAAAGAAAAATGACACATTTGTTATAAAATATATAATTAAGTAACCTTAGGCTTAGTTTAGCCTGATAAATTTTAGCTATTTCAAAATTTAATTGAAGATATGGAGCATAATAATATATATTTATGTATTGTTTTTTTAAAATTACAATTATAAACTCAAACTATATAAGTGTACGACTTCGATCGAAATTAATCAATACAATATACAATATAATTATTGGGTGCGGGATTGAATCTCACTACTTGCATTTGTCTCCCATTTTCGATGGCGTCATCAGGGCGATCTTAATAGAGATCACAAAATCTTGGGCAATCTCAATGGCGATCATAGGAGGGATCAGGATGACCTCAAAATATCGGGCGTTCACAGGGGAGACAAGAGGTTCAACAATGTTGGACTCTATTTGTAGCAAGTTTACCGACACAATTGCATTGACAAGGGATATGGCAAGTGCTCGACAAACATTGGGTAGTTGTTGATGTTTTTGTGCCACGGAAGAGAGCAAACGATAGATCGCAGTTTGAATTTGTTCAGATGAAAACAAAAGAGGATGCTGAGAGAGTGATCGAAAGGTTCGATGGGCTTTGCTTGTATGGATCGAGGGTGCGTATGCAGATGGCGATGCAGGATACGAGAGACTCGTATTTTCAGAGAAAGCCTTCGATTTCTCAGCAGCGTATGGGGTCGAATCCATCACAAATCAAGCAAAATTAGGAGGAACAACGATCACAAAGTGTAGGACCTAGAACCCTTAATCCGGAAATGTCAAAACGAATTGAGGGTGTTATTGATACGGAAAAATTAGAGATTCTAAAGAATTGTGCGTTGGGATTTTGTCGAACACGATATTGAATAAGGGATTTAGCAAAAAAATTTCAAGAAGCCAATTGTGAGGGTTTTACAGTGATGAGAGTTGCGGGATCATTAGTGCTTCTCATGTTTGTAGATATGCGTGTGAGAAGAAGGGTTTGGAGGATCGACAATTGGATAAATGGCTGGAAAATGTTATGGAATGGTCTCATTCGATGAACATCCCAAATCAGAGGGTTTGGTTATCGGCGAGTGGCATTTCGATACATGCCTGGTCCGAAGGTGCGTTTAAGAATATTACTGCGATGTGGGGAGATTTGGTTCAAATAGATCTTGAAACATTAGCATCGTCATCTTTTGAGCGATGTCGTTTCCAAGTGGAGACAGATTGGATGACACAAATTGATAAGAAGATTGATTTGCAAGTTGGTGGTGAGGTATTCCAGATTCGGGTTGTGGAGATGAAAGAGGCGCTAGGGCCTAAATGTGACTGTTGTTGTGGAGTCGATGTTGAATCTAACACGGAAGAAGTGAATGCAGCAAGCATGGTAGGGTCTAAGGATATTACAGATTTGAAGAGTGTCATTCCTGTAGCGACCATGATGGACTCATTGAATGATACGATTGTTGCTGATACGATTGAGGGAGCGTTGCCTAACACGGACATATCGAATCCAATTACATTATTGGTGCATAATTCTGATGACATTGATTGGTTATGGGAAGGAAATAAAAGGGAGGATCCGAGAGTCTTGGAATCGCCTATAGCATCGAGATGGAAGGATGAGGAGATCGGATTGGTATCAAAGATTAGAGAAGATAGAGTAAGTGTTGATGTGATGTCTTTAGAGTGTCAAGCTATGCATATGTGGACTGAACAACATGAGCCGCAAAGGGAATGTACTGTGAGTCCAACGAAGAGCGATGCGAGAGATGTTTACTGAACCATTTGTTGGGCCTCGGACCGAGATTGCTAGGGCTGGAAGGCGGAGTTTATGGAATATAAGGGGGAATTTAAGCGTGTGATGTAATACCCCGAAGTTTACAATACTGTTTAAGGGTCATTTAGTGCTAAGATAATTGCTTAAAAGCTTACTTAGTGACTAAAATGACAAAAATGCAAAAGTTAGGATTTTCTCAATTATGGACTGTAGAAAAGAAATTTCTGAGGTTTTAAGGTGCCATGTGATAGAGAACGAGTAAAATAGGATACTCACAAATTTTGGTTAAAATCCAAGGAAAACTGAAATGGGAATTCAAGGTTAAAGTTTAGTGACCAAAATGATAATTTTTAAAGCTTGGGTGGTACAAGTCGAAATATGAAAAGTTGAAGAACCAAAGTTGTAATTTCCCAAAAAGTTAGGTGTTTTATTACATAAATAGATAGAGCACCTATTGGTGTGGACCGAATGCGGAATTACTAGTTTGATCTGATATTTCGATTATTGAGAAATTGCAATCAAAGTTTAAGTGGAATTCAGATACCTGATCGAACTGAAAAATTATGAAATTTTACCATATGATAGAGAAAGATTATGAAAGTCATTTCCAAGTGTTGGAAGTATTTTAGTTCGATTCAGGATGAATCCTATAATTTATTTTGAATAAGGAATTTATTTAGTAACCGATAAAATTCTCGACATTTATTGGTAAATCGGATCAAGCTAAAATTTCGGAGATGATTCCATAGACCTTGGATGAGTTATAACATATTATTTTATGGATATTTGGAAAATTTATCATTAATTTTTTTTATCATGTACATGGATTAAACAGATCATGGAGAAAAATCTGATATAGATTACAAGAATAAAATGCAGTATAAGATATCGAATTTCGATTGAATTGCAAAGTTAAGCGTGCTCAAGACATAGAATGGGTGACTTATTTGGAAGGTCACATGTTAGTACTTTAGACTGATAAAAAGGAATCAGTCCGAGTTAATATTATTCAATGGATAGGTCTATTAAGAAATATTAAGAGAAATTGTATCCGATAAAGATTTCAGGTAATTATCGGTATATTTGGACCGAGTCAAAATTTTAAGTTTGACTTCATAAATATGCAATATTTATTTGATAATATTATTTATCTTTCATATATGGAAATAAAGAATTTTTTAGAATTTATTTGATAGCCCGATGAAGGGAAAATCGCAGTAGAAGTAGTAAGTGAATATCGGGAAATCGGATCGAATCGAAATTTCAGAGGTTGTACCACAAGTCGCGGAAAATTCATAAAATACTATTTTATGAATAAATTATTAATTGGTTGATTGTGATCTAACTAGAATAGTTGGATTTTTAAAAAATGGCAAAATTAGTGATTTAAGTGACTAGTTTTGATGATTTGGTCACAATGGCAATTTTGAAATATTTTGAAGGTACCATGGGTAATATGGTAATTTCCCATGTGAAAGCATTACTCTAGCTTGGTTAGAGTTGAATGGAATTTGGTTGGAATTGAACTAGAATGACAAATTGTAAATAATGATTCAGTTGGAGGTTAATTTTGGAATAAGGACTAAATTGAATAAAAAATTCAATTTATCAACACATGTGGCATAAAATGATAAAAGGTGAAAAAATATGTTCATCTTCCTTCCTCTATTTTCGAAAACACCAAGAAAAGTAGGGGAAAATACACAATTTTCCTAGGCATTTTGAAGGCTCAAAAGTTAGAATCAAGCTATTACGAGGCTAAAGGTACCAGATCAAAGAAAAATAAGGAAAAAGTATCGAAATAGCTTAGTGAGGCTAATATCATGCATGGCCCATGTGAGTGCATTTTTACTTATTTGTTATATATGTGATATGAATGATTGTATTTTTATTTGTTTTATATATATGACATGAGAGAGACTTGCGAGAAGTCGACATTAATATTAATGAAAATATATGTTGATCAAAGTTATGTAAATGGAATGAAATACTAAATGACATATGAGATACACTGATATGGTATAATGATTTATCTAAGGTAAATCGAATTTTAGATATTTGGGAATAAACCAACCATTATCGAATTATGGATGATAATATTGGTGAATTGGATATTAAATGTAAAAATTTTATATTGTTATGCCCAAGTACTAGTATGAGAGTCTTTGGTATAATTGGATATCCAAAGAGTCATAGCAGCTGCAATCCAGCACTACGGTGTGTTCCAGGCACTTTGGTGTTGATATCAGACGCTACGGTGTTGCAGTCACTTCGGTGATGTTTAGACACTTCGGTGTCGACTAGCACAAAAAGTGCGATAATGAGGAGCAAAGGGCGTCCTTGAGTACGCACTCATCCTAGTCGCTTCGGCGATGCAGACGCTATGGCATTGTAGACACTAAGGTGTCGTATGATGACTCATATACCATAGGTTCACATGAGAATCTTTGGTATAGTTGGATATCTATAGGGTCTTAGCAGCTGCATCCTAGCACTACGGTGCGTTTCAGTCACTTCGGTGATGTTTAGACACTTTGGTGTCGACTTAGACGCTACGACATTGTTCAGACACTTCGGTTTTGTTAGCACAAAATGTGTGATAATAAGGAGCAAAGAGTGTCCTTGGTTATATGAGGAGCAAAGAGTGTCCTTGGTTATATGAGGAGCAAAGAGCATCCTCAAGTACGTACTCATCTCAGTCGCTTCGGCGATGCAAATGCTACGGCATCGTAGACACTACGGTGTCGTAATGACTCGCGTACCATAGCATCACATGATTTTGTACTTTGGGCGATAATACATGAAATATATTTATGCAGGCAGTTAAGTTAAAAAAAACTTAACATATATTTGATTGATAAAATAAAAGTTTGATGATATGATATAGACTACAATTGGAACACGCTTGCCATTTTGCAAGAACTGTATTACACTGTTATATGACAGAGGAATGACTTGATATTTACCTTGAGCCATAAGATTTTACAGTACAGTTACATAACTTTACAGTACAAATTTCTTACATGATTATTCCTGCATTACAGATTTCATGATTTTATACTTTGGGCTATAATACTTGAAATGCATTTATGCAAGTAGTTAAGCTAAAAAGCTTAATGTACACAAGACTAGTAAGACAGATCGAATCCTATGATTTGAATATTATATTGTTAAATGAACTATACATGTAAGGTAGTTCTATACATGATAAAATGTTACCAACTGTAATTGGAAATCGCTTGCCATTTTGCAAGGCTGTGATATTTATAATCATTGTTTTACATTGTTATGATTATACCTCACTAAGTTATACTTAGCGTGTGTTTTGTATCACACGTAGGTACTTCAGACTAGATAACAGAGGAGGAGCTGCACATTGTTGGATCAAGATATCCTGCATTAGCAGTAAGTATCACCACATCCTAGTCTAGTGGGGCATGTATAAAATTTAAATAAGTAGCTATTTTGTATGTCTAAATTTTCGTATGCTACTTATAAGTTAATGTGGATGTATAATCTAGAAACATGATTAAGTTTAAGAAATTAAAAATATTAGAAAAAATGCTTCAAATGATTTTAAACTTAGTTGGTCGTTAACCGCGTAGCGATTTTAAAATCAAGAAAAGGGTCTAGGCAGCACACATAGTTTTCACCCTGAATCATATTTTCGTTTTAATAACTGCTTAAAGTATTTTATAAACCAATTCATGGTCGAAATCAGTGTAAATCAGTTAGTAACATCTTTAATGTGTATTCGAATATCGAATATACGTTATGGGTGTTACATTTAGTGGTATCAGAGCAAAGGTTTAGCCGATTCTGGAGGTTAAATTGAGTCCAATATGATTTTGCTAAAGTGTACATGCCCCTAGGATGTGATGTTACTGATGTATTGCTTGCATAACTTGATGTAGCTCCTCAATAGTATGAATAAGACTCTAATGGCTATAAGAAAAAAATAAGATACTGTTAGATTTCGTCAGTTGACGAATTTCGAGGGTTAAGAAAAGACCCATAGTGGATACAACACAGTGAAATAAATATGGTAGTTAACTCCTATCCAGGATGAGTTATCTGTATAATAGAGAACTGGTACAGTAATTATAAGATGTTAGTCTCTAACATATGTATTTGCACTTAAGCTTATAATAGCATAAGTTATAAGAAATTTAGAGAGTAAGGGCTATTACGCACATTTCAAGGTAAAAGGTAGTCATGGGACGATAAGCTTATGACTGAATGGAATTGTTGGAGATTACTGTAGATGTAATTTGGTAGCTAGCTTAAGATAAGCTGAAGGCTGTGATTAGCATTACAAATTTGGAGACATTATCTATATAGTGAAAAGTGTTATATCTACACAGACTATAACAGTGTGAAGTATTTAAGGACACAACCAGATCTACAATTTAGGCAACGAAGATGAATTGAATTTCTAAGGGATTTTCAATGTTATTACTTATTAGGAAAGGCTAATGTAGTAGCTTAATGATCTTAGCTAAAAAAATGTTCTTTATTTCGCAGGTAATGAATGTTTAATTGTCTTCGGGAAAGAATGGTACACTAAGTACAAAGTTACAACTCTAACCAACCTTGTTAGATCCAATTAAAGATTTGTAAGTGGCAGATGAATAATGCCTTGAAAAGAGAAAGAAAATTGAATCTAGAGAAACCTAAGATTATGAAAGCAGATCTGATGGATTGCTATTGAGGAAAAGTTTATAATAGTGAAATGATGAAAGAAATTTTAATAGAAGGACAGTTAGTTGGACTATTCTGATCTTCGAAGATAAGTTACGAGCCTATATTATTGAGAACACGGGATTGTAGGAGAGGAATGAAATGTTTGGAATAATCCAAAAGTGGATGGAGTTTATCTGACTCGAGAAATAGAAGACAAAGTGAGGATTCTTTAAAATAATCCTAAAGCAGCTGCAGATCGACAATAGGCACATATGGATAAAAAGAAAAAAGATATTGAGTTTAAATTCAGAAACAAGGTATATATGGAAATTTCACCTTGTAAAAAAGGTTATATGTAAAACTCTCAAAATTTGAGTTTGGTTATTAGAAGTGGCTTTCTTGTGTTATATTATTTTAACCGAAGGGATCCACGTCGACCCTAAAAAGATACAATCCATTGTGGAAATAGAAGGTTCCAAATAATATTAACGAGGTTTGTAGTTTCTTGAGACTTGTTAGATATTATTGAAGGTTTGTGAACAACTTTTCGATGATAGCTGCTCCACTTACAAAGCTATTGAAAAAGAATGTTCCATTCGTATAGACTGAGAAGTGTCAAGAAAGCTTTGATCAGTTAAAGAAAATTTTTAAACAGAAGCTCCGGTTTTGGTATAACCAGAGTCATAAAAAGAGTTTACTCTGTACTGTAACGCATCCTATAATGGAATAGGGTACGCGTTGATGCAAGATAGGAAGGTGATCACGTATGCTTCCCGACAACTAAATGCACATGAAAGGAATTATCCGATTCATGATCTGGAACTTGCGACTGTAGTTTTTACACTGAAAGTGTGGCGACATTATCTCTATGGTGAACGCTACCACGTGTATACTGATTATAAAAGTTTAAAATATTTGATGACACAGAAATGGTTAAATCTACGACAACAAAGATGGTTGTAACTAATAAAGGATTATGACCTGATCAGTGATTACCATCCAGGCTAAGCAAATGTCAAAATCGATACCTTAAATCGAAAAACATTTATTACATTATGAACTTTAAATGCTCAATTGACATGAAAAGGTTGGTTCGTTGCTAGTTGAGATGCAATTAAGATCTCTATTGCCAAATCGAAATGAAGAAAGTCAGCAACAAGATGAAGATTATATAGCAAAGATAAAACAAGTGGAGTGCCAATATTTATAGTATCAGATCGAAATCACAAAGTTGAAGAGGCAACATGGGAAACTAAGGATACAATGGAAAATTAGTACCCACATTTATTCGAAACAGATACATCTTGAAAATTCGAGGACGAATTATCTTAAGGGGAAGAATTGTAATACCCCAAAATTTACAGTACTGTTTAAGGTTCATTTAGTGCTAAGATAATTGCTTAAAAGCTTACTTTGTGACTAAAATGATAAAAATGCAAAAGTTAGGATTTTCTCAATTATGGACTCTAGAAAAGAAATTTCTGAGGTTTTAAGGTGTCATGTGATAGAGAATGAGTAAAATAGGATACTCGAAAAAATTGGTTAAAATCCAAGGAAAATTGAAATGGGAATTCAAGGTTAAAGTTTAGTGACCAAAATGATAAGTTTTAAAACTTGGGTGGTACAAGTCAAAATATGAAAAGTTGAAGGACCAAAGTTGTAATTTCCCAAAAAGTTAGGTGTTTTATTACATAAATAGATAGATCACCTATTGGTGAGGATCAAATGTGGAATTACTAGTTTGATCCGATATTTCAATTATTGGGAAATTGCAGTCAAAGTTTAAGTGGAATTTAGATACCCGGATCGAACTAAAAAATTATGAAATTTTACCATATGATAGAGAAAGATTATAAAAGTCATTTCCAAGTGTTGGAAGTATTTTATTTCGATTCAGGATGAATCCTATGATTTATTTTGATTAAGAAATTTATTTAGTAACCGATAAAATTCTCGGCATTTATTCGTAAATCATATCAAGCTAAAATTTTGTAGATGATTCTGTAGTGATCCTTTTTCGCTAAAAACGGTAAAAAAAATAAGGTTTTAAGGTGTTTAGGGTCTTTTGGGTATTTTAAAATGTCTTCCATTGGGGTTTTAGAAAAAATCATATTATTTAAAAATTGAGTCGCCACCAGCCACTAGGGTAGGC
Organism: Hibiscus mutabilis; assembly: GCA_019671005.1. NCBI lineage: Eukaryota > Viridiplantae > Streptophyta > Magnoliopsida > Malvales > Malvaceae > Hibiscus > Hibiscus mutabilis. The sequence continues at coordinate 37,268,901 of CM033713.1, read as the reverse complement.
CCGGCACCATAAAAACCAAAGATTTTAAAAATGTCAGGTTCGGGAGTCGGTTACGGATGGGGAAGGATTAGCACCCCTACACCGCCCAAAATTGGTTCTTTAATAATTACCGCTTTATTGTAAAGTGACGATTAAATTAAAATTTGGTTATAAGTGTGAGTAAATTTTAAAGGCCCCGTTATCCGAGAGTAAACGCCCAACCACCATCACTACGCCTGATACTGGTCCCATTTACGCTCGGATAAAAAGGCACCACATTAACAATTTATACATCCGTTATGCAAACTTAGAAAGCAAAATATGAAACATAAATTTACATTGACATGATATTAAAAACATGAACACGTGAATTTTACAAAATTAAATCAAAATAATAAAGTATATGAATAAGAAAAAACATAAATACCTTAATGAGCACAAAGCATAAGCACAAAATATGGAAAAGAAAAAAACATGCCTCCAAAATTTAAGTAAACTAATCCTAACATGCTTGAGCATATGTATATATAAAACCACAAGAACAACACGTGCATGACATGCATGTAATATGACATTAAACTAATTAAATCTAAGCAACAAGCTAAAAAAACTAATATTTAACATATGACACAACTTGAAATAAAATAAAACATGCCATTAGCTAACACATATCATAATGTACAAAATGAACAAACAAAGAAATCATGCTAACATGGATACGAATATATGAATTAAAACAAGCATAATATATAAAATGACCATATTCACAAAATGACCAACACTAAAACATGCCAAAAAAATCATCACCCAAATAATATACAACATAATTAACCATTTAAATAAAATAAAAAATGGAAAGGGGACTGAAATGAAACAGAAACGAAGTATAAGGAAATAAATGTAGACTAACAGAAAAAACATGCTGGAAACTAAAGTCTATATTTCAGTGACTAAACCGAAACAAAATGGAAACTAAAGGCCACAAAAAACATAAAGAAAAAACCATATTAAATGTGCCTGAAAGATAGAAGGACCATAAGTGTAAATATCCCTGACCAGAATTAAAGCGGGCAAGAACATGGGGGACCTAGGGCGTAATTATACCATTGAACAAAAACGCGGATCCTCCCCGGTCGGGTCACCGCGTGAACCGGGTCTGCACCAAACGGTGCCATTTTGGCTTCTGAGTTTTAAAGCATAATGAAGGTTTATTTTTTTTTGCTTCGAACCAGATTAAACACACAAAAAACCTGATTTCATATCCTCTCAGTTCACTCAACACTCAAACCCTAGGCGACGGCCGTATCCCTTCATGCTTGCCATTCATCGGTGCATGGCCTCACGGTGGAGGTTCAGATAGCAAAGACAGTGACCTTCTTCCCCAAATCGGTGCTAAATCCCTAACCCTTCTCTTGTTTTCGATTCAAAATTAACAAAAAAAGGTTTGATTTGAAACTATAAAAACTGATTTTTTGATCTCAATTCGAAGGCTTAAAGAAGCAAAGAAAGATTTGAAATTTCAATCTGAAATTTTATTAAACCCACTTAATTTTTTTTTGAATTCCCCCTGGTTACAGATTTTTTAATTTAAAAACTCTTTTACAATTTTTCTCAAAATGAGAACCCTTCTATTCTCTCTTTTTTACGAAACCCAGAAAAAACCGCCTCTTACAAGCTTTCTGGTTCGGTTTTATAACCATTCAAAATAACCACTCTTATATTTTTTATTCATTATACAGATTGACGGCAGCATGATTTCGGGATTGAGCTGGGTATGGCAGATTGAGTAGGTGATTAGGGTATGGATCGTTCAGTTTAGGGGTGTGGGTAAAGAGTTAGGGTAGGTTATTTTTAATTTTAGGGTTTTTAGATCTAGGGTTTTGGGAAATTAAGGTTTAGGGGTTGATTTAATTTGGGGTTTATTTTGGTTATCAGTGAAGTGACGGCGGCGGCGGACGAATGGCGGTGGATGACCGACGACGGCCAGTCATTAGGGTTGAGTTAGGGTTAGGGCTTAGTTTTAGGTTTGGGTTATTGGGTTACAAGTTTGGGCCGGTTCGTGTGGGTTTTGGTTTCGGGTTTGGGTAACCCGGATGAAAATGGGTTGTTACAGCTGCCCCTCTTTGCTCGTTGTTGTGTAACGACAACGGAGTAAAGACTAAAAATGACCCATTTCATTCGGTCTAGCTGGTCATCTCCCTTCTTGACATATGTCTTCTTTCTTCGGTAGATCTTCTATTTTTTTGACACATGTCTTCTTTCTTGTCTTGGTTGATCCACCTTGTCACTCTTAGGGAAGCAACATCTTCAAAATGGGGGGTTGCCTGTTAGGGAAGAAAAATGAGTGCAACTTGCTACATTATTTGATGAAGAACTAAAACCTAAAGAAAATTTGACCAGCTGCAACACCAACGAAGAGGCAGGGTCTACAAAATTTGATCCAGCTGCAACACTGATGAAGAGGCAGGATCGGTGGATGAAAGTTCCAATGTCTGATCCAGCTACAACTCTGACGAAGAGGCAGTATCAAAAAATTGAAAACTTCTTTTTTTTCTTTTCTTTTTTTTTTTAAATTTTCTCTTTTTTTGAATTTTTCTCTCTTTTTTCTTCTTTTTTTAGATACAACATTGATAAAACTTGAAATTAGTAAATTTTGACCAAGCTACAACACCGACGAAGAGGCAAGACCGAAAGTTAGTAAATCAGTTCAGCTACAACACCGACGAAGAGGCAGAACCGAAAGTTAGACTTAACCAAGTTACAACACCAACGAAGAGGCAAGGTCTAAAGATTTGATCCAGCTACGACTCTAACGAAGAGGCAGGATCGGAAGGTTGTTCTTTTTGTGTGATCAAGCTACGACTCTGACGAAGAGGCATGATCAAAAATTGGCAAATTTGGTTCAGCTACAACACCGACGAAGAGGCAAAACCGATGGATGAAAATTTCAATGTCTGATCCAGCTACAACTCTGACGAAGATGCAGTATCAGAGAATTGAAAACCTTTCCTTTTTTCTTTCTTTTTTTCTTATTTTTTGCTTTTTTCTTCATTTTTTGTTCTTTTTCATTTTCTCTCTTTCTTTTTTTTACTTTTCCTTTTTTTGCCTTTTTTGCTTCTTTTTTCAGATACAACATTGATAAAACTTGAAAGTTAGTAAATTTTGACCAAGCTACAACACCAACGAAGAAGCATGGTCTAAAGTTAGTAATGTTGATCAAGCTACAACACCGACGAAGAGGTGAGATCAAGAGTTAGTGGATTTGGTGTAGCTACAACACCGACGAAGAGGCAAGACCGAGAGTTACTGAATTAGGTTCAGCTACAACACCGACGAAGAGGCAGAACCGAACATTAAATTTGACCAAGCTACAACACCGATGAAGAGGCAAGGTCTGAAGATTTGATCCCGCTACGACTTTGACGAAAAAGCTGGATCAGAGTGTTTTTTTGTGATCAAGTTATGACTCTGACAAAGAGGCGTGATTGGAATTTGGAAAATTTGGTTCAGCTACAACACCGACGAATAGGCAGAACCAAAAAATTGGATTTGACCAAGCTAGAACACCGACGAAGAGGCAAGGTCTAAAGATTTGATCCAGCTACGACTCCGATGAAGAGGCAAGATCAGATGGTTTTCTTCTTTTTTTCGATCAAGCTACAACTCTGACGAAGAGGCATGATCAGACTTTGGCAAATTTGGTTCAGCTGCAACACCGACGAAGAGGCAGAACCTTAAATTTATAAAGTTGGATCTATCCACGCCATCAATGGAGGGGGTAAGATCGGATTTCAGCAACACAGATCTTACTATACCATCAACAAAGGAGCAAGATCGGCAAATGATAACAACTTGATTTTCATTTTGATTTGATTTTTTTCGAATTTTTTTTGGATTCTTTTATTTTTTTCCTTTCCTTTTCTTCTCTCTTTTTTTTCTTTTTTCTTTTTTGATTTTTTTCTTTATCTTTTATTTATATATTTTTATTTTTTTCTTTTTTTGATTGATTTTTTTAGCTACAACTATAATAAAAAGGTAAATTCCAAGTAAAATTTAGGTTTTGTGGGAATCTGAGAAGGATTGTAGCTGCTGTGTTTAGAATGCATTATGATGCATTAATCCTCTGTTGTTTTGTGGTAAAAACAGGGGAGGTTGATCCGGAAGTGATTGGAGAAGCGTTGGAGGCTTCAAATACTTGATTTTGCATCGGAGAATCGAGGTTTCGCGTATCGATGAGTGAAAACGTGGTTTAAAACATTTGATATTTTGGAACAGAGTTTTGGGAGTTAAGGTAGAGCTTGAAACGCTTACATAGACTCATAAGTAAGTATAAAGTGGTTTTACTCTCTCGGTCGTGCTAGTAAGAAATGGTTTTATGCACTTGTTTTGATTTACATGATACCTATTGTTTAAGCATGTTTTAAAGTATTTGATATACTATTTTTAAGCATGAAATGCTGAAGGATGCACATGGTATGTGATCCTTGTAAGTATGTGGTTTATACTTGTGTTTAAAGCATGTGATGTTGCTTGGAAAAATGGTTTGGTGCATGCTTGTTAAAACAGTGAGGTAAATGGAAAATGGTTAATTATATTGGTAAGTGATGTGGTTTTAAAATTGTTATCGGATATAGTTGGCCGGCCATAGGATTGAGTGCACTATAAATAACTCGCCTTGGATATTGAGGGGTTTATACGGCGTACCGAATACTCCATCCAAGTACCCTAACGATAGAGGGGTTAAATAGTACCGAATACTCCTGTTAGTGCATTAAGCGTCTAATCGATGATTAGGGTGGGTGTCCCTGTGGGTTGTTATGGTACCCGGTTGTTGTTAATGTACTGCGATTGTGATTGTATCGCTATTCCGGTTGAGATGGCTTGAAGTGTTGGGTTAACACTTGTTGAATCCGTGTATCCGATGAACACTTTTGTTAATGGACTTGTTAATGATCACTTAAAAGCCAATATAATTGTTAATGTATCATTGGAATGTATATGTTGTATAATGTGGTTTATACATGTTTCTCCTTAAGCTTTGCATTTGGTAGTAATGCATGGGAAGGCTTAAGTGGAGGGTTAGCAATGTGACTTGCTGTTGAATAATGATACATGTAGCATATAGTTTAATATGTTGGTTTTAATGGTGTAAAGTGCATGTTTTAAAAGGGCATAAGGTTTCAAAGGATGATGTTAAGTAAATGGTTTGAAATGCATTGATGGTGTTTATTTTTGAGCACTCTCACTAAGCCTTGTGTGCTTACGCTCTCGTTATCCATCAATGCAGATAATTGAGGTCTTGGAAGGCAGCAAGAAGCAAGGGGATCTTGGTAAGACTTGTTTCCAAAGTATGTTTTGGTCTAGACTATAATGAATAATGGCAATGGGGTACTTGTTGTATTTTGGGAGATGTTTTGTGGAACTCCCTGTTTGAGCATGTTTTTTTTAGTTGCTATTGGGTTGTAAATGGCCTTTAAAGATTGTTTTTGGTGCTAGTTTATATTTGGATATGTTGGTTGGATGCATATTAGGAAGCATGACTATAGATATCCTCTTTGATGCATGAATCCTTGTTGTGTTGTTAGAATTGTGATGCTAGTTGGCATGAGATATGTTTGGCATGTTGGTATTGTGTTTAAAGCATGTTAGGGTAGTTTGAGTATGCTTTTGGAATGAAAAACTAGCCAAATGTGACATTACATTCCCAGGCGTATCGATACACGGGGGACCGTATCGGTACGGCTAGGCAATTTCAGGCTTGTGGGATCGATACAGGTCTTGTATGCCTTGGCAAACTTGGCCTGGCGTACCGATACGAGGATGGGCATTTCGATACGAGTTTTAGCCTCTGGAATTCACTTTTGCAACTTGAACTCGCATATTGAAACACCTGAGAAACCGTATTGGTAAGGTTTAAAATATTTCAAAAGTTCGATATTTCAGTTAGGCTTATCGATATGGCTTGGTGGTGTATCAAAACATAGTGTTTCAAACCGTATCAGTACGAGCTTACCCGTTTCGGTATAGATGACCGTTTATCCAGTGAATGTCACTTTTGGGCAGTTATGCTTTCTTTGCATTTTAGTCCCTAATTCTTGCCGATGCAATTACATGTGGCAGAATGATCGGTTTGAGCTGAAATTTGAAATGAAAGATTGGAACCTGACTAATTGAAGGTTGGTAACCTAAAACTGAGCTTTAATCCTGGAATCCTTTGTATTTGCAATTTGGTCCCTAAATAGCAAACGTAATCAATTGGATGTCAAGTTAACGCCCAATTGAGTTGGGGTTGAACCTGATGTCTGTATGAACATGTAGGTTAATAATTAACATCTAGATAAGATAAAAGGAAAAAATGGACTGGTTTGGTTGTATCTCTTCAGTTTGCTATGAAAAACCTAATGTAACCTTCTTGGTTTGGTTGGGCGTCTAGGCCGGGTCAAGGGGGTTACATTTGGTGGTATCAGAGCCAGGTTTGGTTCGTCTGGGAGATTGTTGTGTTATTGTCGTGAGTTATGCTCTGTTGTATGATGTGTACGGTTATTGTTGTATGTTCACTGGTTGATATGCACGGTGATTGACATATGTATGTTGGTTGTTGTATGCTATGTTGGGGAAGTTTTGGGGTACCTATTGCCTTATTATTATAGTCTGAAAAGTTTTAATTTTTGAAATGAAAGTCTTGGATCCTTGCTTAAGGTTGGCCTGACTATTTTTGTTTTGAAATAATTATCATACCTTAGATATATTTTAGCATGATGAGACTGAGGAGAGAGTTGCAATCTAGCGCGATTACTGTTGCCGCTGGGCAGGATGATTAAGGAGAAGTTGTACCTCCTGTAGGGTTACCACTGCCCTCACCTAATCCACCTGAGGGAGTGGAGCAAGTACCACTTGCGCCAGTTGGGCCAGGGGTGAGTGACATGGTACCGTTGATACAGGCCATGATCGGTGCATTTTAGGCAGCAGTTGAGGGTGTTCGTGTACCATCACCACCGGTTGAGGGGCAAGATTTGCTGCTAGAGCGTCTTCGTAGTTTGGGCGGAGTTGAGTTCTGAGGGTTGTCGCATGAGGCTTTTGAGGGTTGGTTGGCCAGTACTAAGAGGATACTGGCCAGATGGGGTGCACCGATGCTCGTAAGCTGGGCTGTGTTGTTTCCCTGCTGTAGGGGGATGCTTATGCATGGTGGACTACCACGATATTCGGTATGGCGACAAATGATATGACCTGGGAGTTTTTCTATGAAGCTTTTCGGAAGAAGCTTTTGGGAGTCCGATATCAGGACGAAAAGAAGCGTGAGTTTATGGCTTTGGTGCATGGCAGTATGTCTGTTGCGAAGTATGAAGTGCAGTTCGTGAGGTTGAGTCAGTATGCACCTGAGTTGGTTCCTGACGAGCGTACTCGATGTGATCGTTTCTGTTATGGGCTTGTGCAGGATGTTAAGACATACATGCTTGCTGCTGATTACACAGACTTTGATGTGTTGGTTTCGCGAGCCAAGGACGTGGAGCAGAATTTGGGTTTGGCTTCTGGATCGCGAGGAACTAGCTCAGGTAAGAGAGCTATTGATTCGGGTTATAGCGGTGGTCGAGCCAAGAGACACTGTGATAGGAGGTTTCTCCCAGAGCTGAGGCATGGCAGAGGTGTTGTGGGACATAGAGTCCAGGGGTAGGGTTCCCAGGTTAGAGCACCGATTAGCACTTGTTGGGTTTGTGGATCCCGATATCATTTGAGGTGAGATTGCCTGCGTTTGGCTAGGGAGGGTCATACACATGCGCCTGTGGTAGCTAATGCTTGTTGGAGTTGTGGGTCAGGCGACCATCAGAGGCGTGATTGTCCATTGTTGGCTCGAGGTGGACAGGGTGCTGCACCTATTGTTGCTCCGCAGCAGGGTCGTGGCCGCGGAACGTTTCAGCGTCGAGATGGTGGATAGGGGACTGTGTCTCATACTGTTGCTATCTAGCCTGAGGAAGGTGGACCGACTAGGGTGTATGGGTACCGCGAGGGTCGCAATGACACTGATGTGATTGTAGGTACTTTTACCCTACAGTCTTTGTCGTTGTATTCGTTGGTCAATTTTGGTTCTACTCATTCATACATTTTGAGTGAGCATGCCGAGCTGCTTGATATATCTGTTGAAATTCTTAATGTGGGTGTTAGAGTGACTAGTTCTCTTGGGGAGATAGTCGTGGTTAGGAGATTGTATCGTAGGTGTCCGCTGATGGTCCAGGGATATGTGTTTGCTGTGGACTTGATGGAGTTACCATTCCATGGTTTTGATGTGATTCTGGGTATGGATTGGTTGACCGAACATCGGGCTGTGGTGGATTTTGAGACCAAACAGATATCCTTGAGGTTGTCGGATGATTACGAGGTGGTGGTTATTGGTGAGAATGCCAAGTTTTTGTCTAATGTTGTTTCGGCTTTGGAAGCAAGTCGAATGTTGGATTCGAGATGTCAGGCTTATTTGGCCTATGTTATGAATACTGGATCAAAAGAGTTAAGGGTGCAGGGTGTTTGCACCGTATGTGAGTTTCCGGGTGTTTTTCTAGAGGAATTACTAGGGTTGCCACCTGACCGTAAGGTAGAGTTTGGCATTGAGGTCTTTGCGGGTCGGACCAATATCCATTGCTCTGTATCGCATGGCTCCAAAGGAATTGAAAGATTTGAAAATGCAGTTGCAGGAGTTGCTTGACCCTGGGTTCATTAGACCTAGTATTTCACCGTGGGGAGCGCCGATGCTTTTTGTTAAGAAGAAAAATGGCATGTTGCGGATGTGTATAGATTACTAGCAACTGAATAAGTTGACCATAAAGAACAAGTATCCCTTACCGCGGATAGATGACCTATTTGATCAGTTTAGGGGAGCTTCGGTGTTTTCCAAGATAGATTTGAGGTCAGGGTACTATCAGTTAAAGGTGAAGGAGGTGGATGTGCCCATAACAACCTTTCGTACAAGGTACGGGCATTACGAGTTTCTTGTGATACCGTTTGGTTTGACGAATGCTCAAGATACTTTTATGGACATGATGAACCGAGTGTTCCATGAGTTTTTGGACCAGTTTGTACTTGTTTTTATCGATGATATCCTTGTGTACTCTCGCACTGAGGAGGATCATGATAGGCATTTGAGAGTTGTGCTTCAGACGCTATTGGTTAATCAGCTTTATGCCAAGATAAGCAAATGTGAGTTCTGGCTTAAGGAGGTTGTGTTTCTTGGGAATATTGTGTCGGCCGAAGGAATCCGTGTTGATCCGCATAAGGTTGAGGCTGTAATGAGTTGGAAGGAGCCTAAATCCGTGACAGAGGTTAGAAGTTTCCTTGGTTTGGCAGGTTACTACCGAAGGTTTGTGGAAGGGTTCTCCAATTTGGCGGCTCCGTTAACAAATGTGTTACAGAAGAATGTTCGGTTTGAGTGGACAGAGGATAGGCAGCGAGCTTTCGAAAAGTTGAATGAAGCTTTCACGAGAGCTCCAGTCTTGGTTCAACCAGAATTGGGAAAAGAGTTTATTGTATATAGTGATGTGGCGTATGTTAGGCTCGGTTGCGTGTTGATGCAAGAGGGTAAGGTAGTGGCGTATGCATCTAGGCAATTGAAGGTGCATGAATGTAACTACCCTACTCACGATCTTGAGCTTGCAGCGGTTGTGTTTGCCTTGAAGATCTTGAGGCATTATCTTTATGGTGAAAAATATGTGGTTTATACAGATCATAAGAGTTCGAAATATCTAATGTCACAAAAGGAGCTGAATCTTAGGCAACGTAGATGGTTGAAGTTGCTTAAGGATTATGATCTGACCATTGAGTATCATCCGGGGAAAGCCAATGTTGTGGCGGATGCTTTGAGCAGGAAAGCGGCTGTGGAGTTGAGAGCCATGTTTGCTCGATTGAGTGTGATGAATGACGGAGGTTTGTTGGCCGAGTTGCAAGTGAAGCCATTTTTATCACAGATGATTAAGGAGAAACAACCGTATGATAGGAGTTTGGTACCTCATGTGGAAGATATCAGGGATAGAAATCATACGGAATTTTATTTCAACGATGATGGGGTGTTGTGTTTCAAAGGTCGAATAGTGGTGCCTGAGGACGAAGAGTTGAGGCATACTATTTTGACTGAAGCACACGCTAGTCCTTTTGCTATGCATCCCGATAGTACTAAGATGTATCGAGGGTTGAAGGAGGAGTACTATTGGGTTGGACTGAAGAGGGATGTGGCAGATTTCGTTGCTCGGTATATGGTTTGTCAGCCGGTGAAGGCTGAGCATCAGTTCCCTTCCGGGTTGTTGCAACTGTTGAGGATACCGAAATGGAAGTGGGAAAGAATCACCATGGATTTTCTGTCTGGGCTACCTTTGACGTCGACCAAAAAGGATTCCATCTGGGTGATTGTTGATCGATTTACGAAGTGTGCGCATTTTGTACCTGTGCATACTACGTATACCTTGGACAGGTTGGCTGAGTTGTACATCTCTGAAATAGTGCGTTTGCACGGGGTGCCCAAATCTATAGTTTTGGATAGGGATCCGTAGTTCACCACAAGGTTTTGGGTGAGTTTGCATCGTGCTTTGGGAACCCGATTGAGTTTCAGTACCTCGTACCACCCTCAGACGGATGGCTAGTCAGAGTGCGTGATTTAGGTTCTCGAGGATATGCTAAGGTGTTGTGTTATTGAGTATCAGTGAACGTGGTAGAAGCAGTTACCGTTGGTGGAGTTTGCTTACAATAACAGTTATCATACTAGCATACATATGGCACCTTATGAGGCGTTGTACGACAATAAGTGTCGTACGCCCGTGTGTTGGGCAGAAGCAGGGGAAAAGTTTGTGTCGATGCCTAATGTTTTGAAAGGCACGACCGAAAAGGTAAAGTTGATATGTGAGCGCTTAAAAGCAGCTGCAGATCATCAGAAATCCTATACGTAGGGATATAGAGTACGCTGTGGGTGATAAAGTGTCGCCCTGGAAAAAGGTGTTGCGTTTTGGGCGAAAATGGAAGCTTAGCCCGAGGTTCATTGGACCATACGAGGTTGTCGAGCATGTGGGTCCTGTTGCGTATCGTTTGAGGTTACCTTCGGAGTTAGGAAAGATTCATGATGTGTTCCATGTTTTGGTGTTGCGGAGGTATAGGTCGGATCCGTCGCATGTCATGCCAGTGGAAGAGATCGAGTCAAGACCAGACCTATCTTACGATGAAGAACCAGTAGAGATTCTTGATACCAGCAATAAGGTGCTCTGTGGAAAAACAATCGAGCTGGTTAAGGTGTTGTGGAAGCACTGCGGGGTTGAAGAGGCCACATGGGAACGCAAGTCGGACATGTTGAAACAATTTCTGCACCTGTTTCCTCTAGGTAAATTTTGGGGACGAAATTTCTTAAGTGAGGGGAGAGTTGTAATGCCCCAGTTTTAGGGCCTAGCGATTTGGTGGTTTATTAGACAGTCTGATGGACTGGAGTAGATATTCGAGTCGATTTCGAGATCGAATAATTTTGGTGTTGGAAAAATTATGGAAAAATGCTCAAAAATCATTATTAATTATGTATTTAATAATGGTGGAATCAATTTTGAAAAATGAGTTTTGGAAGATGGACATTTTGGTTAGTGACCAAAATAAAAGTATTGAAAACTGTGATTTTCTAGTGACTAAAATGAAAAGGGTCAAATACTTAGAAACTTTAAGGAGCTATTTTACCAATTGGTTCTGATGATTTCTCCCTTGATTTGACTTATTTTAACATATGGTTTAATTAGAAATTAAAGAGGATTTTGTTAAAAAGTTAGTTATCTTTTCCAAAACAAAAATCACGTCATTTTCTCTCAATTTTTTCTCTCCATTCTCTCCTCAGCCAAACAACCATGTTTTCATCAGATTTCCAGAGGTGAGGTGATTTCTAACTTGATTTTATTGTTTCAGATTGTTTTATAAAGATTGTTTATGCAAAATCTCCTTGAAATCTTTTGTTTTCTTAGCTTTTCACAAATCAATTGAGGGAGAAACATCACAATAGGGGTAAAGTCCAAGATCTCCTCTATTGTATGGTTCTTTATTGAAATTCCCAAGCATTTGATCATTGTTTTTGTGTTTCTTATCTGATTTTGATGATTTTTTAATGTTTAATTGAGTCCTTTGGGGAAAATTAGTTATAGTAAGTAAGGTTGCTTTGATTCATATTTTGGATGTTTAATAATGTTGATAAGTGATTTTTATCAATGGAATCCCGAAACTTAAGAATCTCTATTGTTTAGGTTGTTAGTTTTGAGGTTTTGTGGTATTTATATGGTTGTAAGGTTGTTGGAAGTGGTAGGTTGTTTTGAATCTGTTTTTAGATGTGTTTTGGTGTTGAAAGTGATGTTAGATTGATAGATGTTGTCTGGGTTGTGAATCGAAGTATTTTGGTTATGTTTTCGGTTATTGAGGAGGGTTAATTGTGAAGGTTTTGTGGGAATCCGAGAAGGATTGTAGCTATTGTGTTTATAATGCATTATGATGCATTAATCCTCTGTTGTTTTTTGGTAAAAATAGTGGAGGTTGATCCGGAAGTGATTGGAGAAGCGTTGGAGGCTTCAGATACTTGATTTTGCCTCGGCGAATCGAGGTTTCGCGTTTTGGTGAGTGAAAATGGTTTAAAGCGTTTGATGTTTTGGAACAGAGTTTTGGGAGTTAATGTAGAGCTTGAAATGCTTACCTAGACTCGAAAGTAAGTATAAAGTGGTTTTACTCTCTCGGTCGTGCTAGTAGGAAATGGTTTTATGCACTTGTTTTGATTTACATGATACCTACTGTTTAAGCATGTTTTAAAGTATTTGATATACTGTTTTAAGCATGAAATGCTGAAGGATGCACATGGTAAGTGATCTTTGTAAGTATGTTGTTTATACTTGTGTTTAAAGCATGTGATGTTGCTTTGGAAAAATAGTTTGGTGAATGCTTGTTAAAACAGTGAGGTAAATGGAAAATGGTTAATTATATTGGCAAATGATGTGGTTTTAAAATTGTTATCGGATATAGTTGGCCGGCCATAGGATTGAGTGCACTATAAATAGGTCATCTTGGATTTAAGGGGTTTATATGGCGTACCGAATCTCCATCCAAGTACCCTAACGGTAGAGGGGTTAAACAGTATCGAATACTCCCATTATTGGATTAAACGTCTAACTGATGATTGGGGTGGGTGTCCCCGTAGGTTGTTATGGTACCCGGTTGTTATTGTACCCGGTTGTTAATGTACCGCGATTGTGATTGTATCGCTATTTCGGTTGAGATGGCTTGAAGTGTTGGGTTAACACTTGTTGAATCCGTGTATCTAATGAACACTTTTGTTAATGGACTTGTTAATGATCACTTGAAAGCCAATATAATTGTTAATGTATCATTGGAATGCATATGTTGTATAATGTGGTTTATACATGTTTCTCCTTAAGCTTTGCATTTTGTAGTAATGCATGGGAAGGCTTAAGTGAAGGGTTAGCAATGTGACTTGCTGTTGAATAATGATACATGTAGCATATAGTTTAATATGTTGGTTTTAATGGTGTAAAGTGCATGTTTTAAAAGGGCATATGGTTTCAAAGGATGGTGTTAAGTAAATGGTTTTAAATGCATTGATGGTGTTTATTTTTTAGCACTCTCACTAAGCCTTGTGTGCTTACGCTCTCGTTGTCCATCAATGCAAATAATTGAGGTCTTGGAAGGCAGCAAGAAGCAAGGGGATCTTGGCAAGACTTGTTTTCAAAGTATGTTTTGGTCTAGACTATAATGAATAATGGCAATGGGGTACTTGTTGTATTTTGGGAGATGTTTTGTGGAACTCTCGGTTTGAGCATGTTTCTTTAGTTGCTATTGGGTTGTAAATGGCCTTTAAGGATTGTTTTTGGTGCTAGTTTATATTTGGATATGTTGGTTGGATGCATATTAGGAAGCATGACTATAGATATCCTCTTTGATGCATGAATCCTTGTTGTGTTGTTAGAATTGTGATGCTAGCTGGCATGAGATATGTTTGGCATGTTGGTATTGTGTTTAAAGCATGTTAGGGTGGTTTGAGTATGCTTTTGGAATGAAAAACCAGCCAAATGTGACATTACAGGCCCAGGCGTACCGATACGCGGGGGACCGTATCGGTACGGCTAGGCAATTTCAGGCTTGTGGGATCGATACAAGTCTTGTATGCCTTGGCAAATTTGGCCTGGCGTACCGATACGAGGATGGGCGTTTCGATACGAGTTTTAGCCTCTAGAATTCACTTTTGCAACTTGAACCTGTGTATCGAAACACTTGAGAATCTGTATCGGTGCGGTTTAACATATTTCAAAAGTTTGGTATTTCAGTTAGGTGTATCGATACGACTTGGTGGTGTACCGATACAGAGTGTTTCAAACTGTATCGGTACGTGCTTACCCGTTTCGATACGGATGACCGTTTATCCAGTGAATGTCACTTTTGGGCAGTTATGCTTTCTTTGCATTTTAATCCCTAATTCTTGCCGATGCAATTACATGTGGTAGAATGATCTATTTGAGCTAAAATTTGAAATGAAAGATTGAAACCTGACTAATTGAAGGTTGGTAACCTAAAAGTGAGCTTTAATCCTGGAATCCTTTGTATTTTCAGTTTGGTCCCTAAATTGCAAACATGATCAATTGAATGTCAAGTTGATGCCCGATTGAGTTGGGGTTGCACCTGATGTCTGCATAAACATGTAGGGTTAATAATTGGCATCTAGATAAGATAAAATGAAAAAAATGGACCGGATTTGGTTGTATCTCTTCGGTTTGCTACTGTAATCCTAATATAACCTTTTTGGTTCGGGTTGGGCATCTAGGTCGGGTCAAGGGGTTAAAATTATATTGTTATACCCAAGTACTAGTGTGAGTGTATTTGGTATAATTGGATACCCAAAGAGTCATAGCAGCTGCAATCCTGCACTACGGTGCGTTCTAGACACTTCGGTGTTGATATCAGACGCTACGGCGTTGCAGTCACTTCGGTGATTTTTAGACACTTCGGTGTCGAGTAGCACAAAAAGTACGATAATGAGGAGCAAAGGGCGTCTCGAGTACGTGCTCATCCAGTCGCTTTGGCGTTGCAGATGCTACGACGTTGTAGACACTACAGTTTCGTATGATGACTCATATACCATAGGTTCACATGAGAATCTTTTGTATAGTTGGATATCCATAGGGCCTTAGCAACTGCATACTAGTACTACGGTGCGTTTTAGTCACTTCGGTGATGTTTAGACACTTCAGTGTTGACTTAGATGCTACGACGTTGTTCAGACACTTCGGTGTTGTTAGCACAAAATGTGTGATAATAAGGAGCAAAGAGTGTCCTTGGTTATATGAGGAGCAAAGAGTGTCCTTGGTTATATAAGGAGCAAAGAGTGTCCTTGAGTACGTACTCACCTCAGTTGCTTCGGCGATGTAGACAGTATGGCGTCGTAGACACTACGGTGTCGTAATGACTCGCGTACCGTAGCATCACGTGATTTGTACTTTGGGCGATAATACATGAAAAATATTTATGCAGGTAGTTAAGTTAAAAAAACTTAACGTATATTTGATTGATAAAATAAAGGTTTGATGATATGATATAGACTGCATTTGGAACACGCTTACCATTTTGCAAGAACTGTTATATGACAGAGGAATGACTTGATATTTACCTTGAGCCATAAGATTTTACAGTACAGTTACATAACTTTACATTACAAAACTTATTGCCATACAAATTTCTTACATGATTATTCGTGCATTACAGATTTCATGATTTTATACTTTGGGCTATAATACTTGAAATGCATTTATACAAGTAGTTAATCTAAAAAGCTTAATGTACACAAGACTAGTAAGACAGATCAAATCCTATTATTTGAATATTATATTGTTAAATGAACTATACATGTAAGGTAGTTCTATACATGATAAAATGTTATCAACTGCAATTGGAAATCGCTTGCCATTTTGCAGGGCTGTGATATTTATAATCATTGTTTTACATTGTTATGATTATACCTCACTATGTTATATTTAGCGTGTGTTTTGTATCACGCGTAGGTACTTCGAACTAGATAATAGAGGATGAGCTGTACATCGTTGGATCAAGATAGGCTGCATTATCAGTAACTATCACCACATACTAGTCTAGTGGGGTATGTATAAAATTTAAATAATTAGCTATTTTGTATGTCTAAATTTTCGTACGCTAATTATAAGTTAATGTGGATGTATGATCTAGAAACATGATTAAGTTTAAGAAATTAAAAATATTAAAAAAAATGCTTCAAATGATTTTAAACTTAGTTGGTCGTTTATCGCGTAGCGATTTTAAAATCAAGAAAAAGGTCTAGGCAGCACACATAGTTTTCACCCTGAATCATATTTTCATTTTAATAACTGCTTAAAGTATTTTATAAACCAATTCAGGGTCGAAATCAGTGTAAATCAGTTAGTAAAATCTTTAATGTGTATTCGAATATCGAATATACGTTGAGGGTGTTACATGTTAGGCAAGTATCTGAGGTAATTCTTAGTGGCCTATATCCAGAGAAGCGTTTTGAGGCAGAAAAGAAGTTGGGTAAACGGGGTAGGGGACGACCAAAGAAAAATCAAGCAAAATCAGCTAGAGTGGCGAACGAGTCATTATCCGATTCAGATTTCTTGAGTAGGAAGAATGCGCTATTAAAAGAGGCAAGAGAGACGTTGGAATTGGGTAAATATATTGTAGTTGAAACGGTGGGAAAAGAGGATGCGATTGTGAAGGATATCACTAGATTGTTAGAATCAAGGTCTCATAACAATAGCATCGAGGGATACGGTTGTTGTCGTGGAATGTTAGGGGGCTCAGAACGGCATCAAAACAAAGAGCGGTGCAATCTTTAGTACGACAACATAAAGGCGTGATGTTTCTTTTGCAGGAGATGAAATTAGAATTTATTACTGAAAGGTTGGTGAGTCATTTCTGGTTTTATGATAATTTTGGATTTGTGTTTTCACTGTCGATTAGTAGATCGGGAGGTATTTTGATAAGATGGGATCAAGCGAGTTTTTGGTTAGATACGGTGAGAGTGGAGGCGTGTTTTATTCTTGTATAGGGTTTTTGGCGGGTTGGGGGTTAGAGGTGTGGCATTATTGGGGTGTACGGATCCAGCTTGTTCAATGAACAATGTATCTTATGGCAGGAGTTAAGTATGGTGCTTCAGTCTCGACAAGGGACATGGTGCATTGGAGGTAACTTTAACATAGTGCTTTAGCCGGTTGAATGCCAGGGAGTGTCGGATATTTCAAGAGGTATGGAGGAATTTAGTGAATTTGTCAGACTGAATAATTTATTTGATGTTCAGTTACAGGGAAAACTTTTTACATGGTTTGGATTAGGGAATCGTTGTAGCCGTTTTAACAGATTTCTTATTTCCGCTGAGTGGTTGGATAGATTCTCAAGTTTGGGGACGTTGTCGTTGCCACGAGGTTTTTCTGATCACACACCATAGCTGTTGTATTATGAGGATGGTGATACAGGTCCTAAACCGTTTCATTTTTTGAATGTATGGTTGGAGAATCATAGTTTTATACGTGATATAGAGACGAAATGGATTAGGTTGAGTAATGAGGGTGCTGGAGGGTTTCTAAATAAATTGTGTGGATTGAAATGTTTCTTAAAGCAATGGAATACTGAGTCTTTTGGTAATGTTGATGACTAAATCCTTGTGGTGACAAAGAGAATTGATGACTTAGATAATGCTATGGGAATTGATGTTCAAGTCGGGGGAATGTTGATGAGCGTTGATAGTTACACTCAGAGTTGTGGAAGTTATCACACTATCGAGAATCTATTTGGCAACAAAAATCAAGAGTTAAAAGGCTTAAAGAATGGGATCTGAATACACATTTTTCCATAAGACGACGAAGTTTAGAGCTATTTCTAATAAGATTTTGGTTCTACAGGTAAATGGAAAATAGGAGATGAATAATGAGCGTTTGAAATGTGTTATATTCTGGGAGTTTAAGAAACACTTTTCCCATCAACAAGCGGCGGGTTCGCTGGATGCTATGGTGCAGTTTGGGCATTTGAGTGACTTACAGGCAGTTAATTTGGAAGGGGAATTTATAGAGAAGGAGGTATGTACGGCATTGGGGAGTTGTGAGGGGTCGAAGGCACCGGGTCCTGATGGATATACGTTTGAATTTTACAAGAAAGGCTGGTCATTTTTGAAACTGGATGTGATGTCCTTTTTAAAATCTTTTTGGGTTTCAGGCAAATTGCCGAAGGGTGTTAATGCGACTTTTGTGACGTTGATTCCAAAAAAGGAGAACCCATGGGTGATTAGTGATTTTAGACCCATTTGCCTTTTGAATTCGTTATATAAAATTTTGGCAAAATGCATGGCCAAACACCTTCAGAATGTTCTTCTGTTGTTAATTAGTGATACCCAATCCGATTTTGTACATGGTCAACAGATTTTGGATGGTATTATGTTGGCAAATGAAACAATTCATTCGATGCAGAAGTCAGGATTTAGTGAAGGAGGGATGGTTTTGATACTTGACTTTGCAAAGGCTTATGATTGTGTTAAGTGGGAGAGCATCGATCAGATAATGAATCGTATTGGTTATTGTAGATTTGGGAGAGTATTAATACAGCTCGGTTGTCAATTTTGGTAAATGGTAGTCTGACTCAGGAATTTGCAATGCAACGGGGTATACGACAAGGTGATCCGCTTTCACCGTTGTTGTTTGTCATGGTTGCAGAAATGCTCCACCAATTATTGGTAAATGCAAAAGCGTTAGGAGTGATAAAAGGGGTTCGAGTAACATCGGATTTTTGCTTATCACATCTTCAGTTTGCAGATGACACTATTCTTTTCTTTCAAGGTGAGCTTCCGTATGTAAGAAATTTGAAGAAGATCCTCACTTGTTTTGAATATGCGACAGGTTTACATATAAATTATGTGAAATCTTGTGTGTATGTTGTGGGTGTAGATGTGAAATTGGTTGCAGATATAGCTACAATTTTAGGTTGTGATCAGGGTGATCTTCTGATTTCTTATTTGGGGTTGCCGCTTGGGGTGAATCCATGTAGCATGGCAATGTGGGATCCGTTGATTGCTCAATCTCTACAATATTTGGCAGGTTGGAAAAAAGGAGCGTTGTCTTTTGTTGGGCACCTTATTTTAGTGAATTTAGTATTATTCGTTCTACCTCTTTATTATATATGGGTTTTTCTTGTCCCAAAGAGTACCATTCGTCGTATTGACCGTATCAGGAGGAACTTTCTTTGGGGTGGGACGAAAGAGAAGCATAAATTGTATCATGTTAGTTTGAAGGTTGCTTGTCGTCCAAAGAAGTTTGGTGGCTTGGGGTGGTGGATCTTCGTGTTAGAAATTTGGCATTACTAGCAAAGTGGAGTTGGAGATACGCCATGAATGAGGGTTCGTTATGGCAAAATTTGATTAAGGCTAAATATGGGAGGGATGTGTTCAAATAGCGTGCTTGTGAGTTGGGTCAGAGAAATATGTCTGCGATTTGGCGTCAGATTGTGGATGTACAACATGATGAGTGTATGCGCAGGTTTATGAACCAATCTCAGTTTGCGTGGATTCTAGCTTCTGGGTCAAAAGTGTTATTTTGGTATGATAATTGGAGTCTGGATGAACCATTATACATTAGTTTTCCGCGTTTATTTCGAGTGGCTTTAAATAAGATGGCTTTGGTAATTTATTATACTAGGGAGGGAAGGTTTGATCGTTCTCATTGGTAGGAGTTTTTTACACGCGAATTGCGTGCTTTCGAGGAAAAGTAGTTGAGTGAATTACAATCTAGTGTCATTAGTTTTCGGTTGCATCCTTCAGTTGAGGATCAGTTGATTTGGAAGCCCTCGCTTTGTGGTTCGTTCTTTGTGGGTTCATTATATTCGTTGATGGTGTTTTTTCATTTAGAATGTATATTAGAGGTGAACTCAGTTTGGCGAATGCGTGTTCATCCAAAAATATAATGCTTCTTATGGTTTGTAATGCTAGATAGGTTACCTACTTTGGATGTGTTACGTGCGAGGGGCGTACCCTTGTATGAAGCGATGATTCGTTGTCGGTGGTGCAATAAGAGAATGGATTATATTGATCATATTTTCCTCCTTTGTAGCGAGATGTGGAAGGTATGGGTGCTTTTCTTTCAATGGTGGCAAGTAGAAGTGGTGTGTCCTAACATATTGTCTGCATTTCTTTTACAATGTTATCAAAGTTTCTTCACGGATCTGTTGCGTGATTGGTGGTTGACGGGATGTGCTGCGGTTGTTTGGTCATTGTGGCTTGCTCAAAAAGACATAATTTTTAATGACAGATGGATGTCATGTGATGATGTGTTCTTTATTGTTAAATTATGTTCGTTGTTTTGGGTTCGAGCACATTCCTCACCGGGAGAAATTAGTGAGTCAACATGGTGGGCTGGTCCTCGCAATTGTTTGCAATCTTTTTGCACGAGAGTTGGACGCATTGTTAGTGTTTGGGAACCACCTCGAGAGGGTATTTTGAAATTCAATGTTGATGGTGTGGCGAGGGGTAAACCGGGGTTAGCAGGTTGTGGGGGAGTGCTCGGTGACTGCAGTGGGCGTATACTTGCCATGTTTTTAGGGCCATTGGGAGTGATTGATTCTAATGAGTCAGAATTGCAAGTTATTTGTCATGCGTTAACCATGTTCCACGATTCGAGATGGTCTGAGATGGACTCGGTGGTGATTGAGTCTGATTCGATGGTGGCACTCACCTGGGTGTTACATAAGGAGAGGCGTCCGTGGTCTTTTTGGCACTGGTTTCGTCAGATTGATGATGTTTGCGAGGTTTTGTCATGTGTGTGCTTTCAGCATGTCTATCGCGAGGCGAATAGCTTAGCTAATACATTGGCAAAGGGTGGCGTGGATCGACATACATGGCTTCAGTTGGTAGATTGAGGTTTGTAGGTGTTTGGTTGGGGTGTCTGAATACATGGTTCCAAATTTTTTGTTGGTGTTAATTTTCGTTGTCTTTGTGGTAGTTGGTGTTTGTTCCTTGTATTGTTCTACTTTCGTAGGTACTCTTTTCCTCCATTTAGGCTTAGGGAGGTTTTTAATGAGGCCTACTTTATTAGTGGCTTTTCATGACTATATTAATGAAATCATACGTTTTGCTGAGCAAAAAAAATATACAATATAATTAATCTAAATCGCGATAAATTTCTTTTTCAATTCTCATTGCGACCAGTATGCCTTAAATGTTCCGCGAATAGGAAAAAACCTCGAACAAAATGAGAGGTAACTAACCAACTTCCCTTAAAGTAAACTCAAACAAGTAATGTTATTTTTATATTTTATGGTCATTGATCTTTACGGTGTTGACGTGATAGTTAACAGTGTTGTCGTGGTGAATCACTATGCTAACTTAGTAGTCCATGATGCTGACATGATAATTCACGTGTGAAATATGACCTAACAAAGGGCTAAATTGATTTTTTGTCGAGTTCGAGAGCATATTTAATCTTTAAGTGAAAATTAAGGGTTTAATAAAATTTTAAAACTTTAAAAATTTTAAATGTTCATAAACGTATTAAAATTAATGGTAAAGTTCACAAATGGTCACGAAGCTATACCAAAATAATCATTTTGGTTACTGAGTTTTTAAAAGTTACATAATGGACATTAAACTTTAGATTTTGTTACAAAATGAGCATTGAGCTTTAAATTTTGTTACAAAATGAGCATTGGGTCTTTAATATTCATATTAAATGTTATAAATGATCATTAAACTTTGTAAACACATAATGGTTATTAAACTTTGTAAATGTAATAGAATAGTCATAAAAATATTTAATTGTTATGAAATAATAAATTCACTCTATAATTATTACAAAATGATAATTGAATTATTATAAAATGATAATTGCACTATTTAATTATTACAAAACAATTGATTATTATAGGTTATATTGTAATTCTTTTACAGTTAACTTTAAAAGACTTTGTTTTGAGAAACATATCAATTGTTAGTAGAATCACAATATCGCATACACAAATACAAGTATTTTAAAATATAATTATGAAATATAATGCAAGAATGTATTAATATAATTTTAAATAATTAATCGAACTTTCGGGTTAACCTAATATTCTAGTGCAAAATATTAATATTTTTAGGGGTGAGCAAAACTCGACTAAAAAAAACTGAAATTTTTGACTCGACTTGAAAAAATTTCAAATAAAGTTTGAGTTGTAAAATGAAAATTCGAATAACTTGAATAACTCAAAAAAATTTAGTAATTAGTGGATTTATTTTTAAGTTTGAGTTGAGTCTCTCAATTTTTCCTGATATATATACTGATATAAAAAATATATGAAGAAATATGTCACATATGAAAAAATATGAAGAGATATATATGCATATATTATATGATTAGAGAAAGTCGTTTAAAGTGGAGTCAAAACGTACTATAAAATGATAAATAATTACAATTAAATTTGTATAGTAACTAGAATACTCGGCTCGACTCGAATTGAAAAATTTTTAAATAAAGTTTGAGTTGTAAAATATGACGCATCAACTCGAATAACTCGAATTTTTTTACTCAACTTGACTTGATCGAACGCTCACCCCTAAACATTTTAATATTAATTTAGATAAAAATTTAGAGTTTTTTTTACAATGGCAACTGAATTTTATTAAACAACCATGAAAGATATTACAAATACAACACATTCAGAATGGATAATTATAGGGACTAATCCACCAAAATCACAAAAACCTAAAAGTGCAAAGAAAAGTACATATTTTCATAGAGATTAGCATACTGTTAAAATTCAGAAGCCTTTTGTAGCACCTCCTTCCCGTATCCACCACTGAATACGAGTCAGAGATGTCACATGACACTTTATAAAACAATTCACTCTTAAAAACTGGTAAAAGTTTTGTCTCTAATAAATTAAAACACAAAATTGGAGCTCCCTTTACCTTTCAAAAATAACAAAATGACTATTCAATAAATAATAGGCTCTGAACCAAAATAGACAATTTCATTTCATTTATACCTGCCACTAAAATTAATCAAAAACCTCAAGTAGGATGTCATTACTATGGTAGCTTGATGAAATTCTCTGAACTTGATGTAACTTACTCCAATATCTTGAACCACTTACGTGTGCAAAATCAAACACATGCTAAGTACAAACTTAGTGAGGCAATTAGTAAACTACTTAGTTAAATCATGTGATCATCATTACATTATATCATATGACAATGCAATACAATTCCCTGCAAAATGGCAAGCGATCCCAGTACAGTTTATATCATAACATAAAACAATTATAAGTATCATGCTGTCAGTATTCATCAATCATCAGGTAGTCATTTATAGTATAACATTCTTTAAATATAGCCCAAAGTATGTAATATGAGATCAAGGTACTCGAGTCACATGAATAAGACACTAGAGTGTCTAACGTGAATATGCAAATGAGTACGTACTCAATGACGCTCTTTATTCCTCATAAAAGCACCTCGTTAGTGTCATTAGCACTATGGGCGTGGATCCCCAGGGTGCACACCAAGGGCTTGGGTCCCCAAGGTGTATGTGACACCATCATAGTCACAAAAACATGAAATCATATCATAACTTGAGTGATGCAGCTGCTAAGGACTCTATGGCATGCCAACTATACCATGGACTCTCATAAATAAATACTTGAGCATTTCATTTCATTATCAATCAATCATCATCATTCATGTAAATGGGCAATTCACATCCCATAATTCATCATATTTTTCATATGTACTTGTCATTATTGTATTATGCATCACATCGATTATTCTAGTATATCATAATCAAAGTCTGTAACATGACTGAAATAGTTATCATAGAGGTGACCATGTACTTTACATGACACACAGTGCCACTTGTAGACATAAATTATAATTTCTGATCAGTTTATAACTTTTAAACAATGCATTTTTATATTCAGATCAGGGTTGACTTATCGCAAGTCTTCCCTCTTATATTTAACATACATATAAATGTTGCACTCACCTTGGCCACTTAACACAATGTCTCACTAATTCCTAGTTCGATCCTTTCTTTCATAGTACCTCGAACCTTCTTTGATTCGGACTTGACTTCATTAATCACATGAATACAACAAAATATTTGTTAGATTCAAATTTATCAATACCTTAGACATGTTGTCTAATATAATTATTTGAATATAAAATTTCCAAATATTTTTTCTTTCTTCCCTGTACTGTTCAAAAACTCATTGTGGTCCTTAGTAACCAATTTGAACTTCCAATAATTCTTCCGAGCTTGCTAACTAACATCTAAATACAAAATGTTTCAAATTCCGTTTTCTGACAAATTGCGCTACCTTCAAAGATTTACTTATAGAGGGCAGAATACATACCGGATCTTAATTTTCTTTATACTATAGAAACTAGATTTGATAACGGTTCTATCGGTATAAGCCACATAAATTAGCAAAATCTACCAAAATTATAAAAATTCTTTACATTCACGTCACAGAGCTATCCAAGCAGAAATTACTGTGTAATTTTTCTGACCTTCTTTTGAATAAAAATCCATATCTTTTAACACCGAACTCGAAATCAGTTTTCGTTTGTTGGAAACGAAACTAGACTAACAAATCTTTACAACGGTATAAAATTCATCATTTAACCATTTTTGTAGAATTTATGGTGAATTTTTAAACTTACTGTCATAATTCAAATTCTAACATAACTTTCCATAAATAACTTCTAATTTACACCAAGCTCCTTATTTCTTTACTTTTCAATTTAGTCTCATCGCTTAAATTCAAATGACTAGAATAAAGCTTGTATTCATATGTTCTATTTACATCCTTCATCAAAATAGGCTTAAACCGTTACTTCTCTAACTGCTCTTGATTTGTCGATATGGTCACCAAAATTTAAGGATGCAAGCTTCTTAACTTTGCAAATTAGTCCTACAATCAACATTACTACCTTAATTCCATCATTTTAACTAAAAATCATATTTACTACTTCTACATATCCTCTTTGCTGAATAGACCATTCAAGTTTGACAAATTGTCAAAATGATCACTAATGCGATTAATCGTCGGTTTAGCATTCTAACTTCATTTTCATGTCTCTAACATCATTAATAACATAAATACACATCAAATTCATAAAAAAATCAGATCTGGTCCCTTAATTTGAAGCTTGTCGAAATGGTCCCTATGTATTTAACTTAGGGTTTTGCTTCCAAACAACAAATCAAGCTTACTAGATCATTAATCCAACATCACAAACTCTAAGTTAGACTTGAATCCATAAACCCTAATCTTCTATATACAAACCAAAATATGTAGGGTTTAAATCTCAACTCAATAACATGATTCTAACATCATACAAGCATGATTCTAACTTAGAATAAACCATGGATTCATAAAATCATAAAAACCCCAATTTGTTCATAAACCCTAATTTTTCCTCATATCAAATATCATCAACCAAGAAAGTATTCTATGAGTTATTTACATCAAAAGATAGAGCTCGAAGAGTAGAAATATTTTGTTGTTCGAAAGATTACCTAAAAACTGAGATTCGGGGCTTAAATCGAGCTTGTAAATTTTTTTTCTTTTTCTCTTCACCAACGTTTTGGAGAGTATTTTTGCTGAGAATTCCTTTATATTTCATATATTTAAGACACTTGTATCATTAAAAACAAAATTTTAATTCAATAAATTCCACTTTCCAAAAATACCCTCCAACTAGATTTATATTTCTAATTTGCATTTTGTAACATTCCAGCTGGAATTAGTTAAATTCTAATCAGCCACTATTCATCCATAAAAGAAATCTCAAAATTCCCTCCATGTCCCTTTTGGGTAAAATGACCAAAACGCCATTTACTGATCAACTTACTCACAAAATTGTTATTCTATGTCATTTCGACCGATTTAAATTTTTCCCGGTCTCTTTTAACATCAAAATATCCATAAAATGATATTTTATGACTCTTCTAAGGTCCATGGAACTATCTCTAAAATTTTAGCTCGATCCGATTATCTGAATATTTTTTTGAACTTTATCACTTTATAGCCATTAATACAAACTCCGTACGAAAATCTAGGTAACACGAAAACGTCATTCTTGGGGGTAAACTATTAATTTACGGGGTTAAAATACATAACTTTTGAAAATTACACTTTGATCCCTGAATTTATTCAAACTTTATACTTTAGCCACAAAACTTTCAAAATTTACATTTTAGTCAGTAGCCAAAAATTGGGATATTACACCTTATGGAATCTCCTTCTCTCTATCCAAACAAGACGCATTAAGGGATGAAAAAAGAGTGGAGAGTAAGCCAAACTATCATGCAGATTGTTCTGCTACCCAGGACTGATTACATCGGCAAACAACCATCAACCGAGTGGGGATCAATCTTTCTATGACCACCGACAGAATCATAATTAGAAACTAGCATCGTGAAGATCTCTTTACAAGCGCCAAACGACCTCCAATGTGTGCTGAAATCATGCCAAAACGACAGATAAAACGAAACCACTAAAACAAAAAAAGCGTGCCACAAGAGCAGAAATTCTTATTAGAATAAAAATAAATTAAAAATTAAAAATATAACAAATAAAAGCAAAAAATAATGAATACCAACGATCAACAACTAATATATAGATGATTGTCGATCGCCGGCTAACTCAAAAAAAAATTGCATGCGGCGCTTTTAGTTATTTTAAAAGAAAAAGTAGGGTTGCAACTCTGAATATTTTGGATTGGAATAACACTAAAGAACTAATATAATTTATTTTAGGCTTAACATAAAATTAAGTGCCAAAGCAATACTTGTTTTTTACTTTATTTTTTTAGTTTTATTTATTTTTAACTTAAATTTTAAAAACCCTAAATTTCATAAAATTTAAAAAATAACCCTAAATCCCTAACTCAAAACCCAAAATCTCCTAAATTGTCGCCGTTGTCTTCATCGATAGCCTCGGCGAAGCCTGCCACTATTGTCGCCGATTGCCGTCGCATATTTTCCCCAACCAGGCATTGTCGAAAGTCGATAATGGCGTACCTAACGTAGAAAGAAATCAAAGTCGCAAAAGGATGTCGATCGACACACCTGTCGTAGACTATCGACGGTGAGTAATTGGGGAAAATGGGCAGTGACATCTGGCGACGGTAGTGGTGGGCTATGACCAGGCTATAGACGTAGCAGTAATGACAATTTGGGAAATTTTGGATTAGAAATTCAGGATTATTTTGTAAAATTGTAAACTATTAAGTTATTTTTAAAAAATTAAAAAATATATCACGTATTATATTTTAATTAGATGACAAGTTTTTTAAATGTCGCAAATGACCAGGCACCTAAACTAACGAAATAAAAATTTAAGCATATGTTTTGAGAAAAATAATTTAGACACAAAAAATTAATGTGTATAAATTAGACACTTATTTTTCTATTAAACCTTTATTTTATAATAAAAAAACACAGGTATTTGAGAAACTAAAATCAAATGGATTGGCGTACTTGGAACAAACAAACAATGGAGATCTTTAGCATGTTTTGTAAAAGTGAGAAGTGAGAAGTGAAAATGTAAAAGGTTAAAAAGTTAAAGCGGTTACCTAATTTTAATCATTATTAGGAATGAGAGTAGGGACAAAATCGTCAATAAGAACACGGTATTCAAGAATGGTGGGTCCTATTTCTCCCATCGCACTCACTCTGCCCCACACCATCACATGACTCTTATCTTGTTTTACTATAATGCTATAATATATTAAAACTTCATTTTATATATCTTCTTTTTTTTACCTTTTTTTTATCTCAGTTTTAAATGTAATGCTAAAATAAAGAAATACTAATACAATTTAGGTTTTTCATATATAAAATACGAGACAATTGGGAGGCAAACAGGCATAAAAGCATGAAATAATGTCGATTAAAGTTATAATACAAAATTACTAAAACTTATAGCTATATTTATACTTTAGACAAGCTTATTGTAGAGAAATAAAAGGAACAAACAAACAAAATCTGTGAGATGTAAGTTTTATTTGTGTTGCTCGGAGGGGATGCATGTGGTTCCTTCATCTCTATTTTTTTTAAATAATCAAATTAGTGCTAATTTCTTCTTTAATGCGTGCTGTAAAGATAGAAAAATATGCATACTCATTTAGAAAAAATGTACCCTTATTTTCTAATTTCTAAATCTACCACAGTATATTATATATATATATATATATATAAACATTCTCATAGAAAAGGGAAAGGCCACCGCTGGCTTGCCACTTACATTATCCTCCTCTCCCCTAAAACTTGAACGAAAATATTCTGTAAATTACCACTATCATAATTTAAGCCCTAGTTCAACTGAGGATTAAAAAATGAAAAAGGGGAAACAAAACTAAAATAAAAATTAAAAATACCATTTTTCAAGTACATTATGGCATCAAACTTGGAACTTCTTTAACCATTGTTGCCTTCATCAACTTAAATCCAAATCTTCTTTTTTTGGGAGGGTAAATTATTCCAAATATCTTCACATAATATTGCAGCTCGAGGTATTCTCATCACTAAAGTAGTGGGTATATGGGTCGGGTTGAGGCTGGGGGTGTGGGTACTGGTATGGATATTGATATGGGTATGGGGGCATGTAATTGACAGCCGGGGGTGGCCTAGCATGCATCATGGGCTGAAACCTCTCATTTGCTGCTCCCACTGCGCGTTGCTGGTTCATCATTGCTGCCATGTACTGTTGTTGATGGTATGGGTTACCGGGCATAACATCTGGACCCGCCCCTTGGAAGTACCCGCCACCGCCTCCACCGCCGCCGTTCATAGCTGGTAAGCCTTGAACCGCTGGGATGTTACCCATTTGGTTCATGGATAAGCTGCCCATTTGGCCCATTGCCATATTCATGGAAGCCGCCCTTTGAAGACCCATGTTTCCACCATTAGGGCCGGCACCCATGGTTGGGAACCCATCGGAAACACCCATCGGAGCACCATTATTCCCCTTCTTGCCCCCATTTGGACCACCGTGGTTACCACCACCGTTCTTGTTTACCTCCTGAGGTAAAGCACCACTATTTTTACCTCCGTTTTTACCACCACCGCAGCCTTGATTTGGGTTTCCCCCATTACTATTTCCTCCAGCAGGACCGCCTTTTTTACCACCGTTTCCATTGTTACCACCAGCAACAGGCACACCATTGGCACCGGCACCGCCCTTTTTCCCGTTAGCCCCAGCGTTTGCAGCAGCATTTTGGGGATGATTACCATTCAACATCATCATATTGATGGGCATTCCTTTAGGTGCATTTCCCATGACGGGTTTCATCTTGTTAAGCGGATGTCGAGGATCATCCAACTCGTCGTCGTCAAATTCATCGTCATCGAGATCGCAATCATCATCCAAGTCATCATCGTAATAATCATCGTCACTAAAATCCTCCTCAGCAAACTTGACAGCTTTGTGATTGTTGTTAGGATTAGGACCCATCTTCATGTCTTTCAACTGAGGCAGCTTCAGATCTTGAAACCCTTTCATCTGTTGAAGATGCTGCAATTGTTGAGGCGTCGGCTGGACTCCTTTGGACTGGTTATTGTTGTTGATGTTCCCTTTCTGGCCTTCCTTCTTGTTGTTATTGTTGATGTTGTTCTTGTTTCCACCTTTGCTGCCATTATCAAGCATTTGCATGTTCTTGAACTGGTTGGCAAGGTGACTCTGGTTATTGTTGTTGTTGTTGGTAGCTTTTGAAGACCCCCAAAGCTCTGCATGTTTCCCTGATTTTGCAAGCTTCTTGACCAGAACATCTGGGTTTACATTTCCCAGCACTGTTACCTTACCTTGCTCAGAATCTATGGTGGTTTTAAAAACCCCTACCAGAAAAAATGCCCAAAATTCAGTTTTCAGCCAAGAAAAACAAGGGAGAAAGTGTAAATTCAGAGAAGAAATACCTTCAATCTTCTGTAAGATTTTCTTCACTTTGTGCTTGCACCCATCACAGTGGATGTTAACTTTGAGAACACAAGTCTGCAAAGAAGAAAAAAGATTTTGAGTAGAAATGAAGTAAAGGTGCAATCTTTGAAAAAGAAAAAAAGAAAATGAGAGTAAAAATACTTGGATCTTCATAAACTCTTCTTTACTCATTGTTTATCTCTAATACTCAAAACCCAACAAGCAGAAAGATGGGGGGGGGGGGGGAAGAGGTTGGAAACAGATCTGAAAAAACAAACAGAAGAAGATGATGAAATTTACAACAAACAAAAAGCTTAGTTTTTTGGAGTTTTCCAACAGAAGAACAAAGAATGAGAGAACAAACAACAAATGTGAACAAAAGGAGGAAGAAGAAGAAGAAGAAGAAGAAGAAGAAGAAGAAGAATGTAATAACCAAAGCAAAGAAAGAGAGCGCCGGCAATGGCAATGGCAATGGCAGGCAAGGCTTCACTCTTATCTTTTGGATCTTTATTTATTCATGTATTAATATATATATATTGAATTTACCGGAATGGAGTGTGATTTTCGTAAATCTCTAATTAGCCTATGGGTAATGGAGCCAAACATAGCTTGGCTTCGGCTTCGGCTTCGGCTTCGGCTTCGGCTCTGGCCTAATTAGGCTTGTTTGTATGAAAATCTTTTTGACCCCATTTTGGTGTATTCACTTTTCACCGTGGAACCTTTCAACAAAAAAAAAAAAAAAAAAACTTTTCACCGTGGGAGGAGTCTGGATTTCAGTGGGTTAATAAATGGAGTGTATAAACATAAGAGGTTGGGGTGTAAACCAGTTGAATCGATCTTGATTAGTATTGAGTTCGACTTAAGTTATTAAAATTTTGAGTTGAATTTAAATTTGAGTAATTTTTAACGAGTTTAAAAAATCTGAGCTCGAGTTGAGTTCAAGCTTGATTCGAGTTCAATCGAGCTAAGTGTTGACTGATCTTTGATCGTGTCGGACTTGAGTAGCTCGCCATCTGTCGCATCTAATTTAAAGCCTAATAAAAAAACCTTTTGATACACAAGTGTGTAAACTCAAGCTTGTTAATTGTAGGGTTTAAGATGTTAGTTTAGGGTTTAGAGGTTTAGATTGTTGAGTTTAGGATTTAGAATTTAGATTTTAGGGTTTAAGAGTTATGTTTAGGGTTTATATTTTAGGGATTTAAGTTTAGGAATTTAAATTTTAAATTATAAAAAATAAAAAATTTAGTATATTATATTTTCGAGTAGCTTGCGAGCTTTTCGAGTTTGATATCAAGTAGCTCGACTCGGCTTGTTAAGAACTCGTGCCGAGCTCGAGTCAAATCTAGTCAAATTAAATTTTAACCTAATCGATCTCGAGTAGCTCACGATTTATCTCGTTTCATTTATGGACTGAGGTGTGAATGAACTCTTTGTCAGATTTACTCTCATACAAGTGCAATGCAATCCAATACAATAATGACGGTAGATGGGATTGATATTCACTTGTCTATTGTTCCTTTTATTTCATTTAATTCAATTATTCAAATTATTTTCCCTTAATTTGATTTTATATTGTTTATTTTAATTTAATGATAAATTCATTTTTCAATATTATTAAGATTTTGTTGATATATTTTATTATTTTAATAGTAAAGTGAGTTATTTAAATTGATTTGGTTCGTTTTAACGGATTTACGTGTATAAATTCCCCTTATACCTAGGATGGGCCAGATCACAACCCTTTTCATTTATACTTGAGCATCAATCGAGTTTAATCCAAACAATAAATTTATTTTATTATTTTTGTTGATGTTAAAAAATAACTACCATCAAATAAGGTCATAGGCGGAAGTGATTGTAGTAATCTCACGCAGTTTATTTCATTTGATTTAGGTGGAGAGTTACTAAAAACGACGGTCGAAATAATACAAAGAAGAACGAAAGAAAAAAAAAATCCGAAGACTAGAGCCTTTTTGACAGAAAAGGTGAGTAAAGATGAGTGTAGGCAAACGTTCCACATGTCTCATGTTGGCCTCAAACGAGGTATTTAAGGAGGAAGTCTGACATCCTTAATTGGTAAGTGTTGGGCTTACGTCCGGTTGATTGATATCTAATGACTTGCTAGTTGATTGAGCAGAGTTGTGTGTTTGGGAGAGTAGACATGACAAGTGATGTAGTGATGGGTTCTTGCACGCCTATGCTTCTTTAAAGATGATGAAGAAGGCTGCTCTTGATTGTTTCGAATTTAGGAAGGCAAGTAAGTGATTCTAAGATAGGTTACGAAAAGAAAGGTTAATGGTAGTAGATGATATAGGTGCATGGAAAGCTTAAAAATGAATAAGTAAGATGAAAATGAAATGAAGAAATAAGGGGCTATTTTTGGTGTTGGTTATGGCGGATGATATAAGGAAGATGATAATGGTGTTTAGTAGGGTGAGGGTGATGATAGAATGAACAAGGAACAAGGAAAACTTATACTATAGAAAGTATAAACCCCGACATTATAAGTTCTATGCTCAGATGGAAATAAGGACTTGGACCCTTTAGTTATAAGAACTAAAAACCACAAGTATCAAGATGGAAAGATGACGCCACAAGCACAAGACTTGATAAGTCGATAAAGTTCAGCAAAGAACAATTAGAGAGAAATTCTGTAACGACCTGGATTTTCGAGTCAACAATGGGCATTGACCCAGGCCCTGAACCAACACGTCGGGTCAAATGTTCGGTTTATGTTGGGCATTGTTGTTGGATTTGTGGGCCTATATGTGTTGTTGGGCTTAGGTGTTATGTTGTGGGTTGTTGGAATGAAGGAGATGTGAGGGCGATTGAGTAAATCGTATCATAGGGGACAAGAGGGCTGATGCCTCTTTAATTTTTCTGCATAATGTAAGGGGTGAGATCATCTTCATCTTCATCACATCTCTATTCTCTCTCCCCAAAATACCCAGCCAACTCAAAGTTAAAGAGGAAAACTTGTTGTGGTGAAGTGTGAATCTCGGATTGGTCATCAAGGGAGGTGTAATCAGCAAGCAAGGATCTATCCATCAAGGTGAATATCCCCAAAGTTGGTGGAGGTTGAGTTTGAAGCTTGGTTCAAGGAAGAAAAGAGGAAAAAGCTTGGTGGGAGCTTCTTTCCTGGATTTTCTTGCTTGAGGTTAATACATTTTTGACTCCTTCACTTTATGAGAATCCTAAAATGATTGCTTTGTGTGGTTTATAGTTTTGGGTTGCTTAGTTGTGGTTTTAGGAGCTTAAACCCCCTTTAATGGCAAATCATGTATTATGTGTTATTAATGGATAAAATTGGTAGAAAACCACCTACTATACTCTAAATAACTTGTAAGAACGATTTGGGACTTAGTCGTAGAGGTTAAAGGTGGGATTGGTGAAATCCTGAGCTCTAGGTTTCGAAATCTAGGCTCGAGTACTGGTACGGGGTGGCTGCGTATCGGTACTCCTTGTAATATTAAGGGACGAGTTATGAAGGGCATATCGATACGCCTTCCCGTGTATCGGTACCCCTCACTCAATTAGGATTCTAGTAGTGCTTCTGCATACCGGTACGCTATGGGCGTATCGGTACCCATTGTTCCATCTCTTGAGGAGGCTTTCGCGTATCGCTACACTAGGGTAGGGGTACCGGTGTGGGTTTGGATCAGTATAGGATGATCCAAGTACCGATGCTGAGTACTGTTACGAGGGAATAACGTATTGGTATGGCTAGTCGTTCAATTCTTTCGAACTTGAGTTGAGTATCGATACTCGAGGAGCAGTACCGATACCTAGTAAGACGTACTGATACCCACATAAGAGTATCGGTACTAGTAGAGCAGTCTGCCCAAGAATTTTGAGGTTGTGTCCGAAGGCTCTATAATTCATGGTGAAGGGTCTAGTGGGGTCCCTAAAAGTATAAAATAAATCCTAAAACTATGAAATCAAGGCTGGTAACCCATACGTGGAGAAATAGCTAATGGCTTGGTAATTATTGAGTGGATCGCTCGTATTAATCACCCATGGGGATCCGTGGTGGATCAGTCAATGCTACGTAGGAGATCGGGGTCCTTGATGTGTGCTGAAAGGATGCCCATATAGGCTGGTTACCGCGAATAATAAGATAATCTAAGGAGAAAGGCGTAAATGAATCCTAAAGACATATATTAATTATTGTAACAAATGAGTTATACCTTGGGGAATTGGTAATGGTTGGCTGGATGTCTTTTATCTCTCGTTGAGATATATTGATGCTCGGGGGAGCATGTGTTAACATATGTGTCTTGGTTAGGTATCTGGATGTCCTAGAGTTAGTGCAAGGGCACTTAAATAAGGGGATGTGTACTCCAGACTGTGTGATCGAGTACATCTGACGTATCCATGGGCTATGTGATCTGGATGCGGTTAGAAATCTATCATTGGGCTATGTGATCAAGATATGAAAATACAACTCGGGGGTTATGTGAACTCGAGTAACTTGAAAGGCTATGTGATCTCGAGTAACCTAATTGGCTATGTGACCTCAGGAATAGACTGTTTGTGGCTATTGTGACCCAAGTATGTATAGGACGTATCTGTGGCTATAGTGATTTGGATATGATCCTTACCCAACGGCTATGTGATCACGGGTAACCCGACGACTGTGTGAGCATGAGAAAATAGTAGGGCTTCGTTGGCCATTGTAGGGAATGTATGTTATTTACATTGTTGTATGGATAATATATGTTGGATATTTTACCCTTGGGCTATGTGATCAGGGTAGGGTTCATAACTCGACGGGCTGTGTAAGCTCGAGTAACTCGATGGGCTGTGTGATCTCGAGTATGGGCTATATTACCCTTGGGCTATGTGATCAGGGTATGGGACGTAGCTTGATGAACAGAGTGGCCTCGAGTATGGTAAGCCTGGAATGGCTTGGTAGTCTTTTTATGATAGTTGTAAGCTCTAGTTAGGATAGGCTAGAAGATGATCCTTAGATGTTGAGAAGTCATTCTGTACACTCTTAATTATATTATCATGCATATTTGTTTTATGATATTCATGAATTGCGGTAGAGTAGAAATATACCACTAAGCTTTGTTAGCTCAGCGTGCAGAATTGTGGTTGTTCTGTGCGTAGGTTGATAGGTTGCTTTTGAGGAGCACATCGAGAAGGATTTCCCAGCACCAAGCCAGTTTCAGAGTACAGTACTTGATGTTTAGTTTGGACTGATTGTATTTATAGAACCTTACCGCAGTCGAGTCTGTATCTTATTTTGATTTACTATTATTTGGTCAAATGGTGTATTTTATTTGGAACTTATATTTTTGTAAACCCTTTTAATCTTATTATTTATGTAGATTTTATGGAAATGGATCGTTTTGAGAATTGCCAACTTGTGGTTTTAAATGAGAAATTTTGAATTGTCAGTTTTGGATGAGACAATTTGATACTTCAGATCTAGGACATGATCGAGGTGTTACATTTAGTGGTATCAGAGCTTAGGTTTAGTCAATTCTAGAAAACCCTGGGGTGGTATAGAGGTCGTGGTACGATATCTAGTGAATACAAATCCCTAAATTTAAGTGTACTTTACAAGACTGAAAATCCTGATGTGCCATCTTGTTTGTTGTATTTCAGAAAAAAAAAAGTTGATGGATGGTGGAACCGATAGTGGAGAGGCAAGTCACTTTCGTGACCTTACCTCTACCCTCATGCGTGTGGTGCAAGCTATTTCGGGGCAATCTGAGTCGCCTCGTAAGACCCCTGTAGAGAGGCTTCATCGTTTTGGGCTTAAGAATTTTGAAGGCTTAGGTAGGGATGACCCGATCAAGGCTGACCAGTGGTTGCGCGACACACAAAGAATCTTGAGACAAATGAAGGGAAGCCCGAAAGATTATCTTAATTGCATTGTTTCCCTTCTTAAGGGTAATGCACACGAGTGGTGGAAGACCATAGAGTTGGGTCTACAACCTGTGCTCCCGACATGGGATATCTTTGTGGATGAGTTTCAGAAGAAGTACATCAGTGAGGTACATATGGATGAGATGAGGGACTAGTTTCTGTATCTGGTTTAGGGAGATCGATCAGTGTTTGCTTATGAGCAAGAGTTTTTGCGTTTGAGCCCTTACGCTCTAGAGTTTGTTGCGATGAAGAAGTTGAGGTGCAAGAGGTTTAGAAAAGGTTTGAGGGTCGAGCTTCAGTTGCATGTGACAGCGGGTCCACTCAGGATATTTTCAGAATTAGCTAACAGTGCGAAGGCGCTGGAGCAGCTTCAAGATACGATGTCGGGTAAGACAAATGATGTTAGGGTCCATGATATGGAGACCCAGGATACCGTGTATCCTTCTCCCTTTTCGCATGAGAGGTTTTGTGTTTTGAGAAGTTCGAATAGAGTTGCTTCGGACTAGCTACCGAGATTCGATTCAGAATCTAGATCGAGGATTCGTAGGGGCCCTTTGATTTCTACTTTAGAAGGGAGTACCGATGGTTCTGTTGGAGCATCGCTTTCACCAACGTGCGAACATGACAACCGATATCACCTTGGAGTGTGTTTTTTTCTTCGAAGGGTTTACTATAGGTGTCG
Source organism: Hibiscus mutabilis (assembly GCA_019671005.1). NCBI lineage: Eukaryota > Viridiplantae > Streptophyta > Magnoliopsida > Malvales > Malvaceae > Hibiscus > Hibiscus mutabilis. Next base: position 37,232,387 of record CM033713.1, on the reverse strand, counting down.
AGCACCAGGATATATGGCAAAAGATTGCCCAGTTATGGATAAGGATTCACCAGCTCAGTCTCAAAGGTTGGCTACTTTCCATCATGATCAGAGTTTTACTAGAGGCAGAGCTAGGACATCGTCAGGTTATCGAGGTGGAGGTCCTGTAAGATCCACCACTAGGGTTGGCACGTGAGGCGTTGTTATATTGTCTACTGCTCAAATTAGATTTGATAGCGTTGGGACCGAGGATATGTTAGGTAATTAAGTTTTGTGTTGGCTCAGTTGTTGCGATAGCCGTTTAGCTCTTTAGTTGTGTGATGGGTTGGTTCTTATGAATGAGTATCTTGGTAAATCTTGGGTTTGTTGTTGCTTTAGATGGTAATTAGAATTGCATCCATTGCTAGATAAGGTTTTTATCGTAGATGGTTGCTGAGAGTGCAAAACGTGCTGTAGGTTGCGAGCAAGAAGTTGTGAAGTTTTAGATTGCTTAAATCTGGTTGTTAGTGTCAGTTGTGTAGGATTTTAACCTCTCTAAGGTGGATGATAAGTGTTCAAAAGTACTATTTTTCTTACCCTTTTTACTCATATTATTGTTAGACTTAGGCTCATATTAGTTGCATAATTATCCATTCATGTATTAATCCATATTTCCTTCCATCGTTGAGCTTGATTACATAACTTGGTAGTTTTTGTGGGAAAAGATGTTGCTTTGGTGTGTTTTGTGTGTATGTGCATGATCAATTGCCAAAGCAAGGCTAGAGCTAGTTGCCAGGGCAATGCATGAAGGAGATGCCGAGCTAGTTGCCAGGGCAATGCATGAAGGAGACGCCGAGCCAATTGCCAGGGCAATTGTCGACAAAGAATAAGGTGATATGGTAGTCGAAATTGATGACTAGACAAGGCCAAGATGACGTGGAGCAAAGCTAAATCCCAAAGGAGTTTGATTTCCATGAAGAGATTAAAGAAGAATTAAATTCCAAGAAGATAGGAGAAGTTCTAGAAGGAATATAATTATAATAAAGAATTATATTCTTTAAAGATAATTTAATTCCAACTTAACTTCCTCCTCAAATAAAGACTTTGACCTAGACCTGTAAATTAGAGGCCATGCCGTCAACTCCAAGGGAGAGCAAGATGAGAGAATTTTCGACAAGCATCTAGGGCAAGGAGAATTTCGACAAGCTTCATTCTTCATCTTTTTCTTTCTTGTTCAATTAGGTTCATGCTAGGGATTCTTTATCTTGTGTTTCTTTGGAACCTAGCCATGAACTAAATCTATTTGGCTAAAGTTATTGTGTCTTGTGGTTGTGAGAAACTATTGGATTTTGTTTAGGTAATAAGAGTATGCACTTTTCTATTCAAGGTTTATTCATTCTTGGTTCTTATTCTTGTTTGCGAGTGAATTAGGAGAGGATCTCGTAACTTCATCTATTTATCTAATATCGGGAGAGTTAGATTCAAGAAACGAATGAATATGATCTTTATTCAATCTATGGATGGTGAAGATTAATCCAGCTTAGGAATAAGTTAAGGATTTCAACGGCTAAGAGGGGCGCAAGATTGATTGTTGTTCACCCTTGATTCACGCAGGGATGTATTATCAAGGCATGCACAAGTAGCTAGAGTTTCGACTTAAGGATAAGAAGAAACCATTGAAGAACGCTCTGCCGAACCTTGAAGGTTGCTGCCCAGACGCCCAAGTAGTTGCCCAACTAGTCGCCCAGGCAACCATCGATTAGTTGCCAAGGCAACCTCGTTGTGCAAGTTGCCACGGCAACTGAGTTGCCCGTGCACTCTTTTACCAAGACGATTCAATCGGCTATCACACCTCAACTCACGATAACCTGGCCTATCTCTCTCATTTAATTACATCGCCTTTACTTATTTGCTTTCTAGATTAGTTATTAGTTAAAACTCCTATAATCCTCTACTTGTGTTTTCTTTTACTTTTTACAGTGTAAGAGACTAGATTCTTGAAGTGGCACCAATCCCTGTGGAGACGATATCTTTTATACTATAACTTGCAACGTGTATACTTGCACAATTGCGTAGCACTTATTACACGCAACAAGTTTTTGGCGCCGTTGCCGGGGATTGGCAATAGCGACTTTGTTTTTATTTTCTTGCACTTTCTTTTTACTTTTCTTGTTTAAGATTCAAAGGGCTAACAAACTTTGGTTTTTCATTGGTATATGACCAGGGCAAGACCGATTACACCAGAATATCCCTTTGATCCAGAAATCGAACGAACCTTACAAAGACTTAGACGAAGGATAAGAGTAGCAATGGCTAATCAAGACGGTAATATGAATCAAGATGTTCCAGCAGGAGGAGGAGTGATTCTTGCACGAAACAGAACTATTCGAGACTATCTTGAAGAAGATCTTGATGGACTTAATCCAGGAGTTGTCACACCTGAAATTGAAGCCGACCACTTTGAGTTGAAACCGGTAATGTTTAATATGATCAACACAATTGATCAATTTGGCGGCTCAGCAACTGAAGATGCACGACAACATCTTAAATCTTTCCTCGAGATTTGCAACTCGTTCAAAATACACGGAGTCACCCCCGATGTTTTACGATTAAGATTATTCCCCTATTCACTGAGGGATAGGGCAAAAGCATGGTTGAATAGCATTCTTGCCGGATCAATAGGATCTTGGAGCGATCTTTGTCGTGATTTCCTTGCTCGGTTTAATCCTACAAATTTGACTGATAAGCTTCGTAGTGACATTACTTCCTTTCGACAGGCACATGATGAATCCATGTACGAGGCTTGGGAGCGATATAGAGAACTTATACACAAATGCCCCCTACACGGATTCCCGATGTGGACTCAAGTAACAATATTTTACAACGCCGTGAATACACCAACAGGGATGATGCTAGATGCCTCGGCAAACGGCATACTTCTAGATAAGTCACCGGAGGAAGCAATGCAAATTCTAAACAGGCTCGCCAAGAATGATTATCAAATCCCCTCTACTAGAAGAGGAGGAGTTAGACGCCAAGCCACAATACATGAACTAGGATCATCAGATTCAATTTCGGCACAATTGGCCACTTTAACCAAGATGGTCCAAAACATGCAAAAACCAAACAACACACATGAGGTCAAGGTAATGGATTCTTTTTGTGAGTTATGTGGTGATAACCATGATTCTTCTGAATGTATGCAGAATCCGAAATCCAGCTTCTATGTGGGGAGTTACAATCGGAACAACAATGTGATGTCCAATACATACAATCCAGCTTGGAAGAAGCACCCGAATTTTTCATGGAGTAATCCCAACAATGCTCTAAACCAGAACAATCAGAGTGCACAAGCATCGGGATTCCAACAGAATATGCCACGGCAACAGTTGTCGCAGCAACAACCGACAACATCTAGTTCTTTGGAAAATTCTCTAAATGCTTTTATGATGAAAACTGAATCTTATATGGCTGAGAATAGTAACTTCATAAAAAGAACTGATGCTTTTATTAACAAGACCGAGATGAGATTGAAAAACCAAGAGGCGGCAATCAAATCATTAGAAAATCAAGTCGGACAGTTTGCTCAAAACTTGAATACTAGACCGCAAGGAGGTTTACCTAGCGATACTGAAGTCGCAAGAGGAACTGGCCATGAGCAATGTAAGGCGATCACCACTAGAAGTGGCCAACAACTTAGAGAGGCTCAAGCCCACTCATCAAACAAAACTCCACAAAAAAATCAAGACGAACCTAGCGGCAAAGCCTCAGATGCTGAACCAGGAATTGTCGCGGCAACCGGCAATAAGCATGCCTCGACAACCGACGAAAAGGATGATTCGACAACTTGTGATAAGCATGCCTCGGCAACCCCAATTGATAATGCCTCGGCAACTCTAGTTGTCCCGGCAATGCCGTCAATCAGGTTCCAAACAATTGAAAGGATCAAAGATATCCGACTTCCACCACCATTCCCACAAAGGTTGAAGCGAAAAAAGTAAGAATATCAATTCAAGAAGTTTCTTGATATACTAAAGCAAGTCCACATCAATTTGCCATTGGTGGAAGCAATTGAACAAATGCCAAACTATGCCAAGTTTCTTAAAGACATTGTGTACCAGAGAACAAGGCTAGGAGAGTTTGAAACAGTTGCCGCAACAGAGGGATGCATGGCAATGTTGCACAATCGTATGTCACCTAAGTTGAAGGATATCAGAAGTTTCACAATACCTTGTTCTATTGGAAACCACTATGTCGGGAAAGCATTATGCGACCTTGGGGCTAGCATAAACTTGATGCCTAAATCAGTTTTCCAGAAACTAGGAATCGGGAAGGCAAGACCTACAACAATTATGCTACAACTAGCCGACAGATCCTATGTGCATCCAGAGGGAAAAATCGAAAACATACTGGTAAAAGTTGATAAATTTATTTTTCCCACTGACTTTATTGTTTTGGATTGTGAAGCAGATGAGCATGCACCTATCATTCTCAGGAGACCATTCCTAGCAACAGGGAGAACCTTGATCGATGTTGAAAAGGGATAACTCACAATGAGGGTGAATGACCAGCAAGTTAAACTAAATGTGTTCCAAACACTAAGGCATGCCGATGATCCAGAAGAATGCCAACTTCTTCATGCCACAGCAGAGTTTAACTTCGACGAGGAATTTAGTTACCTCGGTAACTACATTGCCGATCAAGAGGAACCTGAAGAGTATGAAGAACCGGTCGATGAGGAACAACAAAAAAAGGCAAATTGGCTAGTCAATCGACCAGGTACATACTTTGAACCAGTGGATTACTCAGGTAAGGAAGGTAAGCTCGAAAAACCCTCTATTGAATAACCACCGATTCTTGAGTTGAAACAATTGCTAGAGAAACTAAAATATGCATACTTAGGAACCGATAATACATTGCCTGTAATTATTTCTTCTAAGTTATAGCCTGAGCAGGAAAAGAAACTGATCAAAATGTTGAAGCTACACAAAAATGTAATAGGGTGGACAATTGCCGACTTGAAGGGAATTAGCCCGGTAGTGTACATGCACAAGATTTTGTTGAAAGATGATCACAAACCTTCAATTGAGGCCCAGAGGAGACTGAATCATGCCATGAAAGGGGTTGTAATGAAAGAAATCATCAAGTGGCTTGATGCCGGTATTATATACCCTATCTCTGATAGTACATGGGTAAGTCTGGTACAATGTGTACCGAAAAAGGGAGGTATAACAGTGGTAAGTAATGAAAACAATGAACTCATTCCAACTAGGACTGTGACCGGTTGGAGGGCTTGTATGGATTATCGAAAGCTAAACAAAGCCACTAGGAAAGATCATTTCCCATTACCCTTTAATGATCAAATGCTTGACCGTCTTGTAGGTAAACCCTTTTATTGTTTTCTTGATGGTTATTTAGGTTACAATCAAATTGCCATAGCACTAGAAGATCAAGAAAAGACAACCTTCACATGCCTATACGATATTTATACTTTTCGAAGGATACCGTTCGAATTGTGTAACGCCCCGGCAACCTTCCAAAGATGCATGGTGGCACTCTTTTCAGACATGGTCGAAGACTTCCTTGAGATCTTCATGGATGATTTTTCTGCTTTTGGTAATGACTTCGACAACTGTATTGGCAATTTAGAGAGGGTGTTGGCAAGATGTGAAGAAATTGATTTAGTCCTCAATTGGGAGAAGTGTCATTTTATGGTAGATGAAGGAATAGTGCTCGGCCACAAGATTTCATCCAACGGAATTGAAGTAGACAAAGCCAAGGTGGACGTGATCGAGAGATTACCCCCCACCAAGTTCGGTTAAAGGAATTCGAAGCTTTCTTGGACATGCAGGTTTTTACAGGAGGTTCATTCATAATTTTTCTAAAATCACTAAACCCTTGTGCAATTTGCTTGAACAGGATAAAGTCTTCAATTTTGATGATTCTTGCACCCAAGCTTTCGAAACCCTAAAGGAAAAGCTTGCCTCGACACCCATTGTCGTTCCACCAGATTGGACGCTACCTTTTAAGCTCATGTGTGATGCAAGTGATTTCGCGGTAGGAGCAGTCCTAGGCCAACGCACAGGTAAGACCTTCCATGTGATATACTACGCTAGTAAAACTCTTAATAGTGCTCAAGTAAATTACACAACAACGGAGAAAGAGTTACTAGCTGTAGTTTTCGCATTTGACAAGTTTTGATCATATTTGATTGGTACAAAGGTAATTGTTCATACGGACCATTCGAAAATCAAATATCTATTTGCTAAAAAGGATGCCAAACCTCGTTTGATTCGTTGGATATTACTTTTACAAGAATTTGATATTGAAATTAAGGACAAGAAAGGAAAAGAAAATCAAGTGGCCGATCACTTATCACGTTTAGAATGCAATAGGGAAGAAGACGCAGATCTAGAGATATGCGATGCATTCCCGGATGAACAAATTTTAGTTGCCTCGGTAACCATGGACGCGCACCCTCGGCAACTCTCGATGCTGCAGCAGCCCTTGACACGCACGCCTCAATAATTTTGGGAGCAGTCGCCACGGCAGCACATGCCTCGGCAATACCCTGGTACGCGGATTTAGTTAATTTCCTTATTTGTGGTATTTTACCTTATGGCCTTACTCACCAAGGGAAGAAGCGGTTCCGCCATGATGCTAAGCATTACTTTTGGGACGAGCCTCTTTTGTTTAAACAATATGCAGATCAGGTTATACGCCGATGTGTCCCTGAAGAAGAGCAACAGAATGTACTTTGGCAATGCCATTCTTCACCCTATGGAGGACATTTTGGAGGAACTCGTACCGCGGCCAAAGTTTTGCAATCCGATTTGTATTGGCCAACATTGTACAAAGATGCCCAAGACTTTTACAAGCAATGTGATCGTTTTCAGAGGACGGGCAATATCTCTAGACGACATGAGATGCCGCTCCAGAACATCATCGAGGTGGAATTGTTTGATGTATGAGGGATCGATTTTACGGGACCTTTCCCATCTTCATTCGGCAACCTCTACATTCTACTTGCCGTCGACTATGTGTCTAAATGGGTTGAGGCAGCTGCAGTTCCCAACAACGATTCCAAGACCGTGCAATGATTCTTGCAGAAAAACATATTTACACGGTTTGGGATGCCGAGAGCAATTATCAGTGACGAAGGCAAGCATTTTGACAACAGACTTATTGCCAAGATGTTGTAACGCTTTGGCGTATCACACAAGATCGCCACGGCATATCACCCACAAACCAACGGGCAAGCAGCAATTTCCAACCGGGAATTAAAGGGTATACTCGAGAAAGTTGTAAATCCCTCTAGGAAGGATTGGTCATTAAGACTAGATGACGCACTTTGGGCATATCGCACTGCATTCAAAACACCCTTAGGTATGTCCCCCTTCCGACTTGTCTATGGCAAAACATGCCATCTACCGGTGGAAATCAAACACAAGGCATACTGGGCAATCAAGACTGTGAATATGGATTGGAAAAGTGCCGGACAAAAGCGTTTGTTGGACCTCAACGAGATAGAAGAATTATGTGCACTCGCCTATAACAATGCACGAATCTACAAGGAGAAAACAAAGCAATGGCATGACAAGAAACTATTGCCGCGACAATTCATGCCAGGGCAACTAGTTCTCTTATTCAATTCTCGACTAAAACTTTTCCCGAGAAAGCTGAAATCAAGATGGTCGGGACCATTCGAAGTTGTCAAACCATTCTCCCATGGTGTCGTGATAATCAAGTCCATCACTGACAAACATGAATTCAAAGTTAATGGACAAAGATTGAAACACTACAATGGTGCCCATGTGGAACGTAACAAAGAAGTGGTCACCTTAGGAGATGCATGAGCATGCTCTCCTTCCGATATTTAATTTTTATTTTTTTAATTTTTTTGAACTATTTAATTTTTATTTTTATTTTTTTATTACTTTCAATTATTTGTTTTTTTAGGATAGATTTATTTTCTTTTGTTTTATCTTTCTTTAAGTTTAAGAATCCCTTTACACATATTTATTTATTTTCTTTTATTAGTCTATCTTTAATTTTAATCCTTATTTGATTTGTCTTTGAATTGTAGGAAAAGATTTCAAGATAAAGAAGAATTTTGATCCAAAAAGGAAAACATCTTCAACAAGGAAATTAATGGGCTGAATCTAAGGCTTATATAAAGCCTCCAACTTACCCTAATTAAACCCCCTTGCCGTCACCCTTCCCCTAAACCAAAACCCTTTTTTTCGTCTTCCCCTAATCCCGCCCACCATATTTACCACCTATCTTTTCTATAAAACCCATCACCCTTAACATATTCCTACTTTTTATCTTGCAACTCTTTAGTTTCTTTTATTTTCTTTTATTTGTTTTTACAAAACTCAGAACCAAGATCATCCATGGCATCAAAAATTAAATTTTTGGTTCATCCAAGTTCCTCCAAAGAACCAAGATACAAGAAGTTTGCTACACCGGTGGTTCAAGAAAGATTTCACTCCAAGTTTGAAAGCCGGAAGATTTATGAAGAACAAGGATTTGAATACTCCAACTCTCATCAAGATTTCAGCCTTGAACCATTCATCTTCGAGAGGATTGCATATCAAAATTGGCAAATCTTTTGCCATCAATCGGAACCAGGTAGCATCTCATGGGAATTCTATGCTCACTCACCTAACCTGGATAATCCTTATGTTTTTGTTCGTGACAAGGCTATACTCATAAGCCCCGAAAACGTCAACACCTTTTACGGGCTTTACATTGAGAAGGACGAGCATCAAGCCTTCGTTGATCAAATCACGCCCAAGCAACTCGACAAAGTACTTCAAGAACTCACTCCACCGGGAACTCATTGGAACCGGGAACTCCATTTAGGCCAAGAATCGGCTAAACCTGCAGCTCTGATACCAATAAATGTAATGCCCCTTTCCCGTATTCATAGCTGAATACGAGTCAGAGATATCACAAAACATTCGTAAAACCCTCTACATTTGTAACTCGATAAAAAATTTGATTCTTCTAAAAATATTACAATATTTTAGTTTCTATTTACAAATGTAGTTAATCGCGTATGGTTTAAACATAATATTTTAATCTTCAAATCGAGTTTAATTTCAGGTAGCAACTTATTAATTTAATTTGAATTTATATAATTAATGAAACTGCCTAAAAACTGTCTGACTTAAAATTCATCCAGATACCACATAAAATACAAATTCTATCAGAACAGGCATATCATTTTAATATACATGCCAACTAGTAAATATCAAAGAGTGTCAAAAGATATCTTACTGTTACTGATGTACCTGTTATTGATTGATGATGTTCGTTTATGCTCATTACTCCAACCATTTCTTCTTTCCTACGTGTAAAACAGTTACACGCTAAGTATTTACTTAGTGAGGCAATAATTCCAATTCAAGTGCAATTGTCATAATATCAATATTAATGATTAACAATACATATGATCACCTTACCATTATATGCTCGTTAACATAAATAAATATGTATATCAAAGTGATAAGATTAGATCTTACCAATACCGTTGCCATTCCATCCGTAAGCTTTTAATGCTTACCAATACCTTTTTCCTATTTCTATCTGCAAGCTTTCATGCTTATCTTCCTGTTTCTTTTTTATTTTTTTCAATTTATTTAGCCCAAGGTATCAAATTAAGATATTCTATGTACACGAGTCATCCCCCATACCCACCATTTCTTGAGTATGTGTATTATTTGCACTCTACCGGGAGTGCTTAGCACTAATGTGCTTCTGTATATTTACCAGAGTATACAATATATCCCTCATTGAGTTTTTATGAAATTACACCGAAGTGTTAGCACCCGTAGTAAGTCTGTATACTCAAACCATGCATGAGTATACACCTCAATGAGTATTTATAATATTTGCACTTTACCTGAAGTGCTTAGAATATTTATACAGTTGTTTATGACCCTATGGATATCCAACTATATCATCGAACCTCTATATCATACATTGGGCTTTATTTCATTATTTAAGTCGTCAATGACAACATATATCAATATATATCAACATTTAACAGTTTATAGCCGAAACAACATTCATATTATACCATCATCAATAACTAGTGATAAATGCATTTATTTTCAACCTTTGACATATTTAAAATATGTCAAATATATGATCAATGATATAAATATCATAACAGTATATAAACCAAGTAGACTCAACGCAAGTCCTACCGGTGATGTATGAAACATCCATGTATAATGTTATGTATGTATTGCACTCACCTGGGCCATTTATTAGTATGCCTCACTAAGTCCTCTTTGATCATTTCCTTCATTGTACCTCGAACCTCCCTTGATTCGAAGTTAACTTCATAATTCAAATAAGAAAAATATTTGTTAGATCCCAATCTAACAATATCTTAGACATATTGTCCAAAATAATTATTCGAATACAAAATCTCCAAACGTTTTCCTTTTTTCCTTGTATTGTTCAAAAATTCATTATGGTCCTTAGTGACCACTTTGAACTTCCATTAACCCCTTTCAAGCTTACTAATCAACCTTAGATACAAAGTGTATCAATTCTCATTTTCTGGCAGTTTGCAGTACATTCGAAGAAATATTTCTATAAAATAATATATAACTCAGAATTCGACTCCATTTGTTCTGAAAGAAACTATATTCGATAAGATTTTCAATCATATAAATTAATAGCCCAAATTCAACTTGTACGATTTATGGCGAATTTTCAAAGTCAGTTACAGTGCTGAAATTCAGAACAGACTGGTGTTTTGTTTTCTGACCTTTCGTCACTTAAAAATTCATATCTTTTGACCCGATACTCGAAATAAGATTATGTTTGTTGGAAACGAAACTAAATGAAAAAATCTTTATATCGGTATAAAATTCAGTATCTAACCATTTTTGTATAAGTTATGGTGAATTTTCAAAGTTACTGCCATAAACCAGTTTTTCTACACAGCTTCCATAAACAACTTCAACTTTTATACTAACTTCTCCTTACTTCTCTACTTTTCAATTTAGTCCAATTACTTGCTTTAACCCACCATCTAATGACCTTCTTCATCAAATAATTATTCACAACAATTCTCCTTAATTTTCCTTCTTTACCAAAATAGTCACTAAAATGCAAAGATAAGGATTCAAGCTTCTTAACTTTGCAAATTAGTCCTCAATTCAACATTACTACCTTAATTCCATCATTACAACTAAAAATCAGATTTAGCCCCCATACAAAACTTCAATTTTGATTTGGTCACTTAACTTTGAAAAATTGTCAAAATGGTCACTAATTCAATTCAACATTAATTTAGCATTCTAACTTTATTTTCTTGTCTCTAACATCATTAATAACATAAATACACTCCAAATTCTAAAAATTCAGATCAACTTTTCAATTTTCCAAAATGGTCCCTACAGAATTTAACTTAGGGTTTTGTCTCCAAACAACAATTCAAACTTACTAGATCATTATTTCAACATCACAAACCCTGAATTAAACTTGAATCCATAAACCCTAATCATCTTCATAAAAATCAAAACATGTAAAACTTAAATCCCAACTCAATATCATAATTTTAACATCATGCTAGCTTAATTCTAACTTGAATTCAATCATGGAATCATAAAATCTCAAAAGCCCCAATTTGATCCATAACCCTAATTTCTTTCTCGTGAAAATTCTCATCAACTAAGCATGTATTCCATGGATTATTGATATCAAAAGATAGAGCTTGAAGAGTAGAACCACTTTGTAGTTGAAGAGATTACCTGAAAACCGAGTTTCGGGGCTTAAATCGAGCTTGGAAAATTTTCTTCTTCTTTCCCCTCTTTCTCCACATTTCAAGGCTGGAATCTTTTCACCATTATTTTAAACATATATCTATTAAATGAATATTAAATTCATTTAATAGTGAAATTACTATTTTGCCCTTTTTATCTAATGGTTGAGATTAATTTTATCATCAATCAAGGGCCAGGATTTAATCTTCCATCTCCTCTTTCCAAAGTTGCCTTTATAACTTTTTAAATATTTCAAAATTGCCATTGGGGCCAAATGACCAATTTGCCCTCCAACTAGTCTTTATTTACTAGTTTGTTTACAAATTGCCATTCCATTAAAATCTAACTAATTCTAGTTAGAATTCAACCAACCATAATAAAATATTCATAAAATAACATTTATGACTTTTCCATAGCTTTTGGATTAGTCTCCAAAATTTCCTTTCGATCCAATATTCCGATAAATAATTCTTTACTCAGAAATAAACTGTAGGATTGATCTTGAATCAATCTAAAAATGTTTCCAACACTTGGAAATGACTTTTATAACCTTTCTCTATCATATGGAAAAATTTCAAAATTTTCCAGTTCGATCCGGGTATCCGAATTCCACTTAAACTTTAACTATGATTTTCCCAATAATCGAAATATCATATCGAACCAAAATCTTCACATTCGATCCACACTCTTAGGTGATCTATTTATTTATGAAATAAAAACTTTAACTTTTAGGAAGTTACAACTTTAGTCCCCCAAACTTTTCCAAAGTTTATACTTTAGCCATAAAATTTTTAGAATTTACATTTTGGTCACTAACATTTTAAAATTCAATTCCCATTCCAATTTTCCTTGAAATTCAACCAAAATTTAAGAATACCTTATTCAATTCACTATTTATCACATGATACCTTTAAACCTTCAAAATTTCCTTTCCAAAACCCATAATTAAAGAAATCCTAACTTTTGCATTTTTGTCATTTTAGTCACTAAGTTAGCTTTTAAGCTATTATCTTAGTACTAAATGACCCTTAATCAACTTAGTAAAATTTAGGGTATTACAGGTTATCCGAGATAGAATATATTAGAAGTGAGTTCTTTAAGTTGATGTTTGAATAGCGTGGCTCGAGGTTGGTATGTTACCATGATTAGCGATTCGTCATAAGTGCCGTTGGTTGCTGAAAATGAGTCATTAGAAATCTCAAGAGAAGCGTTGAGAGCGTGTGGTTTAATGTTATGATTCTGTTAAGATAGGTTGAGGGAGAACTCTCCCTAATCAAGGTGAATCCTATTTGAATGGTGGGGAGGTTAAGTCCATTTTGGTTACATCTCTTTCACCCATCTAAATTTCGAGGACAAAATTTCTTAAAGGAGGGGAGAGTTGTAACGACCTGAATTTTTGAGTCAACAATGGGCGTTGACCCGGGCCTTGGACTAGCACATCGGGTCAAATGTTCGGTTTATGTTGGGCCTTATTATTGAGCTTTGTGGGCCTCCATGTGTTGTTGGGCTTAGGTGTTATATTGTGGGTTGTTGGAATGAAGGAGATGTGAGGGCAATTGAGTAAATTGCATCATAGGGGACAAGAGGGATGATGCCTCTTTAATTTTTCTACATAATGTAATGGGCTGAGATCATCTTCATCTCATCTCTATTCTCTCTCCCTAAAACACCCACCAAACTCAAAGTTAAAGGGGAAAACTTGTTGTGGTGGAGTATGAATCTCATATTGGTCATTAAGGGAGGTGTAATCAGCAAGCAACGATCTATCCATCAAGGTAAATATCCCTAAAGTTGGTGGAGGTTGAGTTTGAAGCTTGGTTCAAGGAAGAAAAGAGGAAAAAGCTTAGTGGGAGCTTCATTCTGGGATTTGCTTGCTTGAGGTTAGTACATTTCTAACTCCTTCACTTCATGAGCATCCTAAAATGATTGCTTTGTACGGTTTATAGTTTTGGGTTGCTTAGTTGTGGTTTTAGGAGCTTAAATCCCCTCTAATGGCAAATTATGTATTATGTGTTATTAATGGATAAAATTGGTAGAAAACCACCTACTATACTCTAAATAACTTGTAGAAACAATTTATGACTTAGCCATAGAGGTTAAGGGTGGGATTGGTGAAATCCCGAGCTCTAGGTTTTGAAATCTAAGCTCGAGTACAGGTACGAGGTGGTTGTGTATCGGTACTCCTTGTAATATTGAGGGACGGGTTATGAGGGGCATACCGATATGCCTTCATATGTATCGGTACCTTTCACTCAATTAGGATTCCAATAGTGCTTTTATATACCAGTACGCTATGGGCGTATCGGTACCCACTGTTTCATCGCTTGGGGAGGCTTTCGCGTATCGCTACAATAGGGTAGGGGTACCAGTACGGGTTTGGATTGGTACGGGGCGATCCTAGTACCAATGTTGAGTACCGATAAGGGGAAAGAGCGTATCGGTACAGCTAGTCGTTCAATTATTTTGAACCCGAGTTGAGTATCGGTACTCGAGGAGGAGTACCGGTACCTAGTAAGGTATACCGATACCCACATAGGAGTATCGGTACTCGCAGAGCAGTCTGCCTAAGAATTTTAAGGTTGTGTTCGAGGGCTCTATAATTCATGGTAAAGGGTCTGGTGGGTCCCTAAAGGTATAAAACAAATCCTAAAACTATAAAATCAAGGTTGGTAACCTATACGTGGATAAATGGCTAATGGATTGGTAATTATTGAGTGGATCGCTCGTATTAATCACCTATAGGGATCCGTGGTGGATCGGTTAATGCTACGTGAAAGATCAGGATCCTTGTTATATGCTGAAGGGATGCCCATATAGGATGGTTACCGCGAATAATAAGATAATCTACCGAGAAATGCGTAAATGAATCCTAAAGACATATATTAATTATTGTAACAAATAAGCTATGCCCTGGGGCATTGATAATGGTTGGCTGGATGCCTTTTATCTCTCGGTGAGATATATTGATGCTCGGGGGAGCATGTGTTAACGTATGTGTCTTAGTTAGGAATCCGAATGTCCTAGAGTCAGTGCAAGGGCACTTAAATAAGGAGATGGGTACTCCGGGCTGTGTGATCGAGTACGTCCGACGTATCCATGGGCTATGTGATTTGGATGCAGTTAGAAAACTATCCTTGGGCTATGTGATCAGGATATGGAAATACAACTCAGGGGCTGTGTGAGCTCGAGTAACTCAAAAGGCTATGTGATCTCGAGTAACCTGATTGTCTATGTGACCTCAGGAAAAGACTGTTTGTGGCTATTGTGATCCAAGTATGTATAGGACGTATTTGTGGCTATGGTGATCCTGATATGATCCTTACCCAAAAACTATGTGATCACGGGTAACCCGACAACTATGTGAGCACGGGAAAATAGTAGGGCTTCGTTGGCCATTATAGGGAATGTATGTTATTTACGTTGTTGTATGGATAATAAATGTTGTCTATTTTACCCTAGGGCTATGTGATCAGGGTAGGGTTTGTAACTCGACGGGCTGTGTGAGCTCGAGTAACACGATGGGCTATGTGATCTCGAGTATGGGCTATATTACCCTTGGGCTATGTGATCATGGTATGTGACGTAACTCGATGGATGAAGTGGCCTCGAGTATGGTAAGCCTAGGATGGCTTGGTAATCTTCTTACATAACAGTGGTATCTTGAGATAGTTGTAAGCTCTAGCTAGGATAGGCTAGAAGATAATCCTTAGATGTTGAGAATCCTTTATGTGAACTCTTAATTATATTATCATGCATGCTTGTTTTATGATATTCATAAATTACGGTAGAGTAGAAATGTACCACTGAGCTTTGTTAGCTCAGGGTGCAGAATTGTGGTTGTTCCGTGCGTAGGTTGACATGTTGCTTTGGAGGAGCACATCGAGGATGATTTCTCAGCACCGAGCCAGTTTCAGAGTACAGTACTTGATGTTTAGTTTAGACTGATTGTATTCATAGGACCTTACCACAGTTGAGTCTGTATCTTATTTTGATTTACTATTATTTGGTCAAACGGTGTATTTTATTTAGAACTTATATTTTTGTAAACCCTTTTAATCTTTTTATTTATGCGGATTTTATGGAAATTGATCATTTTGAGAATTGCCAACTTTTGGTTTTAAATGAGAAATTTTGATGGGTCGATTTTGGGTGACCCGAATGTGATACTTTAGATTCAGGACGGGATCAGGGTGTTACAAATTCTCATAAAATAAATTAAATTGATATGAATGAGATGTGTTACAAATGCCAAATGCTTGGCCTTATATAGGGAACAAAGAGGTGTGGCTGAAAAGCCACTTATCTATTCGGCTAGGTGTGAATAAGGGTGGTGTCTAAATGAATGCACATATCCTTTAGATTTGACGCCAACCTTGCCGTCCACTTGGTGTTTGAATAGTTCCCTATTTTTGTCGTAACTCTTCATGGAATGATGCTTGAATGAATGGGCACTTCATGGAGAGTCTTAATTCTTGATGAAATGATAACCTTTCATGAAGAGGTATGATGAAGAAATGGTGTCCTTTGACAGCAATTCTTCAAGAAAAGTCTGGTAACTTTAAATGACATCTCCAGATAATATTTGAATGTGACTTTTGGCGAAAAGACACGACTCTTGGTGAAAATGCACGACTTTAGGTGAATGATCATGACTTGAAATAACATCTTTTTTTGAAGAGGCATGACTTGAATTGGCACCTTTTGGCGAAAAGGCACAACTTGAGAAGATACCTCTTCATGGAGAAGGTATGTCCTATGTTGAAACATTGCATCCTTTCAGCTCATATTCATCATTAGCTTTGCTTTGAGCTCCCTTAGCAACTGGTTTTCACTCTAATGTTTTGTTCCTTAGCCTTGAGCTCCTTAGCAGTTGGTTTCACTCCAATGTCTTAGGTTTGAGTTCCTTAGCAGCTGGTTTCACTCTAATGTCTTAACTATGAGCTTCTTAGCAGCTGGTTACACTCCAATGCCTTAGCCATTTGTCCCTATAAAAGAAAAACATAGCATATAAGTAAACTTTAGGATATAAATAAAGCACATAACATATCATAAACATCAAGCATGCCTAAGCATGAATGAAAATGCAATTATATAACATATGAATAAGATGTAGAACCTAAGGTGATTCATGCATACTAACATACTTTAAACTTAACATAAAAAACATGTGGATTATATAATATATGCATGATAATCATATAATATGCAAAGTATAAGGAATAATGTATGGAAACATATTATGATATCCTAATACATAATGCATAATACTAAGTATAATCATGGCATAAACATAGATGATATGGATGACATGATAGACTAAGATGGTATGAGCATGTATATTTAAGAATAGTAACAATGTATAATCAAAGTAAATATGAGCAAGGATAGTAAAAGCTCCCTCTACTTTCATCCTTATGAATAAAGATGAAAGTATGATGACCAAGAGTAGACGGCTGGTTTGGATCGCATCATGTAGATATACTTGACATCAGTCTTAAATGGGATGTTTAAGGATCGGAGTATGCTCTTCAGACTATGAAAATTTTGGTATTTGGAGGACAACTTGGTCAGAATAACCATCTTGCGAAGTTATGAATGACGGAGGATAAAGGGTATAACAATTCCTATAATAATAAGTTTTAAAATGTATTTTATATTAATGTTTATAAATCTTATAATTAATTAAATTGTTTTTTATTATTTAATCTTAATTTGAGACTATTCGAAATTAAAGAAAAGAACTTGTCTAACCGGACAAGTTTAACAATTAGACCTAGTTAGTTGTACAAGGGATTTGAAATTTATCCGGATTGTATCCCACCAACGACTTTAGTATAGACTTGTCCAACGTCTAGGTTGGATCGCGCTGCAACCCTGTTCATTTATGCCTAGGCCTAAATCAAGTATAACCTGACACATTAATATATTGGGTAAAATACATTTTAAATTACTTAATTATGTGTTTCATTATAAAAGGTCACGCTCTTTTAAAAATTACAATTGAATCACTCTATTAAAATTTCAAATGAATGGTTTTATTTGAGCCGTTGATCACGAGTTAAGCCACTTGGAGAACCATTGATGAATCATATTATAAGATTGTTGAGAGCAAGTAATTTACAATAGGAGAAGAGAAAATGGAAATTAAAATAAATAAAAGAATGTTATTTTTGGTTTAAAGAGGGAGGGTTAGCTGGCGAGAGCAAAATGAGATACTTAGCCTACTTTACATGCTACTTAGCCTAGATTATGAATATATTGATTTCTAATACGGCTATTATTGCTTTGCCCTTGCGACTACAAGATTATGAGAAGAGTTACATGATGAACCCAGCGAGGAGTTAAAGAATCAAGATCAATGGAACAAGGTGTCATTAATAATAAGAATGAGAGGAAAAAATCTAAATTTGAGGGTCTAAATAAGTAAAAATAATCCTATTAAAATTTTAGTAAAATTCTTTTTAGAGCTCCAAGTCCCTCCGTCCCTGGATGAACCTCACGCTTTAGGCGTAGTTGTGGTTCTTTCACCACAATCGAGTCTATATGGTGAACCTTACTCTTTAAGCATAGTTATGATTCATACACCTTAGTCTTCGGCGTTCTACTGTGAGCCTACGAGAAATTATTTTATAGACTCGCCTCACCACGTCATTAATAATCTACATTCACTAAAATCAGCCAGTTAATCTTTTCTTTCTATGTCACTAATCCATTCATAATCAATTTCTATGTAACCACCAACTCTTTATTTACATGGCATAAAAAATGAAGATTCATATTTAAAAAAGAAAATGATATAAAAAAAATCAATTGGTTATTTTTTAGCATACGGAACCATGAATGACATGGTGGGTAATAATTTTTCGAGCCTCACACTTTGGTCTATTTATGGTTCATTCACCCCCACTCATCGGGGCTATATATCAACACGTTTCAAGTTTTGTTATGGGTGTCAACCTCAAGCTTTAGGCATTGTTATGATGGCATCTCATATTTTTTTTAACCACCGATATTTGACTCATTAATCGACTAATTCGACTTAAGTTTTGAAGAGTCTCAATATGGGGAAGACCCTCCCAACCTATTTTTTTTATTCACAACGTAAGAATTCAAATTCCTAACCTTCATTAAGGGAATTAGTGCATCATCACGCTGCTAGACCAACTGGTTTTTGATTACGTACCTTATACTTTAGGAGTGCTTATGATTCATTTATGTGTTTCATGCACCCATGTTCAAATTTTGAGTTCCCTCGTTCGGTTTCGAACCACGGTGCCTTATCTGTTAGTTTTGTATCTAAAACTATCGGATTTTGTCCCGTTGGTACCTAAGTTATCAAATAAGATACATTGGCCCCGAAACTATCTGTTAAGGTATAAATTATCAAATGCTTACCATTGAGCCGTAGTTAAATAGGTTCCTGCTATAATAGATATTAACTTGATTCTTATTAGAATTTATTTATTGGTAAGCAACTGGTTTTACATGAAAAAATACTACAAATTTAATTGTACTTGAACAGGTAATCAAACCATGAGCGAATCAAGCATGATCAAATTGACTGATGTATATGACTCCTGGCTCCTGCCAGTAATCAATATGCAATTCCCATGATGGCGTGAAGCGTTTATAGATGGATCCGGGAATGCTTATTTTATAATTTACATATTTGATTGAACTGTATTATATCAAATAAAGTAAACCTAACGTATCAAAATAATAATAGAATAACTATATTAAACAATAAAAAATAAATTATTATTAAACTTTTTTATACTAGAAAAGTGGTATAACATTTATCGGAGAATAACAAACAATTTAGGAGAAAAGAAAAGAGTAAATTGATATGCTTTTTAAATATAAAAGGTTAAATTTATTGAATTATTTTAAATTAGGACCAAATTGATAAAATATATAAATTTTGATATCAAATTGAGAGAATATACCTATTGATGTACTAATTTAGAAGTAAAATTTCTTCACGTACAAACTTAGAGAATATGTATAATTTAAATTCTAAATGT
Source organism: Hibiscus mutabilis (assembly GCA_019671005.1). Lineage (NCBI taxonomy): Eukaryota > Viridiplantae > Streptophyta > Magnoliopsida > Malvales > Malvaceae > Hibiscus > Hibiscus mutabilis. Next base: position 37,212,616 of record CM033713.1, on the reverse strand, counting down.
ATATAAATAATTCAATAAATAAATAATGGACACGTGAGGCATGGTGGGGGAAGGTCTCATCGCACCCTATAGTGTGTCTCCCATCAAAGCCTTGAAATGGATAATAAATAAAGATTATGCAATGTGGGGATGGATAGTGGGTTTAGTACAGTACACAATGGACACATTTTGAGAAGAAGACTGTAGTTGTCAACACTATTGAATCAACCTTCTCTCTATACAGTGGATTTAGTGGCCAACACCAAACTTAAATTACTATTTATTTTGGGGAGTTTGAATTTAATACGGAACACTGCTTTTATTATTGTCCAAAATCTTTCTTTTATAATGTTTATGCATATAAAGAATCCCAAAATGATACTCATGTCTTCTTCACGTGAATAATTGGATAAATGCAATAACATACCCCCATTATTCAAACCACGAATAAAATTTTTTTTAGTGTTTTTATTTATATCCCACACTAATAAATAGGTTTAGGATTTAAGATTAAGGTTTATGGTTAGGGTTTGAGGAATTTGAGGTAGGGTGTATTTTTTAAGTTGTAAGATTTAAGATTTAGAATTTAAAGTTAGAACTTAAAATTTATTTTTTTAGTATTGAGACATAAAAAACACAAAAAAAAAAAAATTGCCTATCACTTATAATCGTCCATCCATCTTTTAAAGTATTACTTATTTTATTTCAAGGATTTTTTTGCTACAATGAAATAAATATCTTTTTAATCCATCTTTAATGGAGACATAATACATTGATGAAATGTAAAAATTTAATTTTTAAATAGTTAGATGAATAAAAATTAATGATCGAGATTAACAGTAGAGAATAATAAAATTTTTATGAGAAAAATAGAAAAGTGGATAATCCTGAATTGAAAAATTATGATCTTAAGCATCAATTTTGGCTTATCCAACAATCTAAGAAAATTAAAACTTAAAAATGTTACACTTTATAAATAGATCTTAACCCTTTTTAAAATTATGTTTATCAAATTTTATAGCCAAATATTTAATTTTAAAATCTAATTCCGTTACAATTTGATTGAGAAACTGAAACCAAACGCTTAACGCAAAGAGAAAATAAATAAATAAATAAATAAATAAATAAATAAACAATAATAATAATAATAATATATGGGCTGAGATTTAAAATGAACGGATGACTGCGATTATTTTCTTATATTATTTTTTTAATTTTTTTAATTTTTTAATGTTAATCTTAATCGTCTATTTACCTCCATTTAACGGTCTAAAATGTATAAAACTTAAAAGTTTTATATGGTATAAGAGACTTTAAATCTAACAACAATAACAACACAAGGAAAGTTGGAGAGTAAAGACTTGGGGATTAATTGAAAAAGTAATTATTATTTTAAAAGAGATTTTTAACTATTTTTTCAAAAGTATTGTTTCTTTAAAAAAAATTATTCCAAAAGTAAAGTTTGAATAGAGAAATGTAAATTTCCAATGTTATAGTGTCACTAAATTTTCTAGTACCCCCTTGTGAAATTACAAGAAGTTGACGGTTCGTTGCATCCTAAAGATAGGTATTGAATTTCAGCATGCAAGTTACTATAAAATACAAAGGGATTCAACGATGCATTCAATTAAACCCATAAAAGTAGGCTTCTTGAATCTTGTGAGTGCTCAATTATTTAATAGAAAGTGATTGAGTCCACTATTTAGTCAGATGAACATCGAAACTTTGGGATGAAATCTAGGGATGTAAAAAGCTGACCCGACTTGAAAATCCGACTGAAATCTGCTCGAGTCAAAACTTGGTTTGACCCGAGGATGCGATGACCCGAAACTGATCTGTAACCGGTTGTTGTTGATTCGAACCCGAGTTGGACCTGTTACTGTAGTAACCGAACCCGGCCTGCATCCGACCGAGAACGACCCGAACCCGAATTGAACATGTTACTGTACACCCGAAACCTGACTGAAACAAACCCAAACCCGAACCCGAGACTGACCTGGCAGATAACCGATATTACCCGACTGAATTGACCTGAGATCCGATTTTACCCGACCTGTTTGAACCTGACCTGTTAATTGACCCGACTTGTTTTGAACCCGGCCTATTTTTGACCTGGCTTGATATTTACCTGACATATAATTGAGAAAGGCTGTGATTTGATTATTTGATGAATTTAAAGTGTTGATAAATATAAAGTACTAAGTGTTGATAAATGTAAACTATTAATTTTTTAAATTAATTTGAAGTATTAAATAATCTTTTTATTATATATATACATATATAATTAATTAATATATATATATATAATAAAAATTGGATAAATATTCATTTGACATTACTAAGTTTAAAATTTTGTTAAATAATTCAATGCTTAGTAATAATTCAATATGCTTAATACTAACTCATTTAATATATATAATGTCAAGTTAATAAGAATGAACATACTTAAATTCATTTTTAATGCTTCTATTCATTTTTAATTATCTTTTGAGTAAAATACAACCTAACATGATTCATGAATGAATTTATTTTTTTCTTATTAACTTGCCCAAATTTTATTGATTAACATGAACAAAATTCATTGGGGAATAGGGATGTAAAAATAGGTAATCGGATGAGTTTCAGGTCAGGTCAAATCAGATACAAGTCATTTCAGGTCGATTTGATGTTTCAACTCGATTAGGGTCGGGTGTAGGTTAGTTTCAGGTCGGGTTCATTTCTGGTCGGGTTCATTTCGGGTCGGGTTCATTTCAGGTCGGACTCATTTCAGGTCGGGTCAAAACGGTTCGGGTCCGAATCAGTTAATTAACGGGTTAATTCGGGCTCAGGTAGACTTCAGGTCAGGTTCATTTCAAGTCGGGTTCATTTCAGGTCGGGTAATTTCAAGTCGGTTTCATTTCGGATCGGGTTAATTCAGGTTTCGAATTCTTATTAAGTTTGAGTTTGGTACAAATAGTCGATAGACTTTGGGTTGGGTCATTTCGAGTGAATTATTTCACGCCTTTTACGACCACGAATCACATTAAAAATAAATATTAGGCACTAGAATGAACAAAAATATCATGTTATTTAAAATATTGGAGAAAATTAAAAAAATAGAAATAAATAACAGTCAATTTTGGTGAAAATAAAATTTTAGGGACTAACATGAACAAAAATACCATCATATTCAAAATATTGGACTAAATTACAAAAATATAAAATAAATAGGGATTAATTGTGACTAAATTGAATTAAACTAAAATTAAATTAGGACTAAAATGAAAACATTTAAACGGGTAAGGCCTTAAAGGGCAATTAGTCTATAAAGAAAAAATGAGGCGGCAAAAAATAAACTAATTATTTAGATTAAAAATTAAAGTTAAATGGGTAAATTGCAACTTTGGGGTTCAAAATCAATTTAGAATTTGGAGGGAAAAAGCCCGCCTATTGGTTTAGCTTAGGGGAAATTGCAATGTTGGTCCATCTGACATTAAAATGTTTTCATTTAAGTCACAAAATTTTACTTGTAGGTTTTAATTTAATTCAATCGAGTCACAATTTAGGTTATAATTGAAATTATAGCTATAGTTTTAGAATTGTTATAGGGACTTATAATTTATATGGTTTGGACTAAATTACAAAAAGTATAGGATTTGTATTAAATTAAAAAATAGGAATAAATATGGGTAAATTTTAGTTAAAAGTATAATTGTAAGGACTAAAATGAACAAAAATATTATTATATTAAAAATATTGGACTAAATTACACAAATTAAAAATAAATAAAGATTATTTTCAGTTAAATAAAGATTTGTAGTGAATTAATTAAACACTAAACTCCTAAACCCTAAGTTTCATCCCTAGATCCTAAACTAGTCACATAAACTTGTAGGGTATATAACCCCTAAAAATTATCATTAGTCACGTAATACATTACACATATGACGTTATACACTTATACTTGTATTGTATTCACGTATCAGTAATTCAGTATAGACTATAGAGTAGGCAACGCATATAGTATAACATTAACCTATAGACTATTGTATAGACTATAACTATAGACTATAGATTATATTATAGACTATAAATTATAGTATAGACCATAGAAAATCATCTCATAAATCAATCACCCTAAACTATATAATACTTGAAATTAATCTTGTACGCTAAGCCTTAAATCGTAAATCGTAGACCTTAAGTCATAAAAATTCATGCATGCATGTATGTATGCATGTATGTATGTATACTAATACATGTATGTATACTTGAAATATTATAGACTATAACTATACACTTATACATGTATGTATGCTGATATAATATATTCATACATGTATTTATGCATGTATACTAATACATGTATCATGTATGTATGTAACTATAATTAAAGTCCAAGCCCAATCTTACAATCACTAAACTTGAAACATGTATTGTTTATACCCCAAAACCCCAAACTTCAATCCTTAAATCTTACAATCACTAATAATTAAAGTCCAAGCCTAATCCCTAATCCCTAAATTAATCTCGTATATATATTTTTTAATTTTAATTAAATATTTTATAATTAAAATTATAATAATTTGAAAATTAAATTAAATATTAATTTAAAGATACTAAAATTATCATTATTAATTAAATATTAGATTAAATATTAATTTAAATATATTAAAATTATTATTTTAATTAAATATTAATTAAAACATTGATTTAAATTATATTTTTAATTAAATATAATTTAAATTATGATTTTTATTTATTTTGATTAAAAATTAATAAATATATCATAAGTATTAATTAAAATTATAACTTAAATATTAATAAATATTAATTAATTTAATTTAAAAATTAAACCACAAACCTTAACCCCTAAATAATCTTACAATCAATAATCATTAACCCCAAACACTCAACTTAAAACATATATAATATATTAAACCCCTAAACCCCAAACCTTAACCCCAAAACTCAACTTGAAACATATATAATAAATTAAACCTCTAAACCCTAAACCTTAACCCCTAAATCTTACAATCGCTAATAATTAAAGTATAAGTCTAATCCTCTAATCCCTAAACTAATCCCATAACCCCAAACACTCAACTTAACACATTTACCCCATAATCCCTAAACTAATCCCCATAACCCCAAACATTCAACTTGACACATTTACCCCTAAACCTCAACCCCAAAATCTTAGAATGACTAATAATTAAAAACCTTGATCCCCTAATCCCTAAACTAATCCCATAGCCCCATTTCCAAACACTCAACTTGAACACATGTATTGTTTATACCCAAAACCCTAAACCTTAACCCCTAAATCTTACAATCACTAATAAATAAAAGTGCAAGCCTAATCACCTAATCCCTAAACTAATCCCCATAACCGAAAACACTCAACTTGACACATTTAACCCTAAATCTCAACCCCTAAATCTTACAATAACTAATAATTAAAAACCTTAATCCCCTAATACCTTAATCCCTAAACTAATCCCATAACCATTTCCAAACACTCAACTTGACATGTATTGTTTATACCCCAAAACCCTAAACCTCAACCCCTAAATCTTACAATCACTAATAATTAAAGTGCAAGCCTAATCCCTAAAATAATCCTATATATTTAATTTTTAATTTTAATTAAATATATTATAATTAAAATTATAATAATTTGAAAATTAAATTAAATATTAATTTAAAGATACTAACATTATTATTATTAATTAAATATTAGATTAAATATTAATTTAAATATATTAAAATTATTATTTTAATTAAATATCAATTAAAACATTTATTTAAATTATGATTTTAAATCAAATGAGGACCAAATCGAAAACAAAACAAACTTTTAAGCTTAATTTCAGAGTGACCAGGACCAAATTGAAACAAATGTAGAATAAACGGTATAGCGGAGCAAGATTCGAGTTTTTAGGCGCTACCCATATAGCAATGCGCGGATTTTTTTACCCGACCTGATGACCTATATAAACCCCAAAAATTTTGAATCATGCCACTTTTCTCATTTTCATTTTTTCTCTCCAAGCTCCACCCAAATTTCATATCTCATTCTCTCTCTAGATTCTCTGCCTTCTCTCTAGGATAACCATCTTATTCCCAAAAAAATCTTTCTATTTTCGATTGAAACGCTTGAATTTGAACCCAGTTCATCCTTGTTCTTCGATAACACCTTTCCAGATCTTATATAAACATCAAAACCCATCCCAAAATTGTTTATGCTCGATCTAAACCCAAAATTTCTTAAGAACAACCTCATGTTCTTCCACTTTTCCCTTTTCAATTATTCCAAACCCTAATCCCCAAATCAATTATGTTTACCCTAAAAATTTCCAAAAACTCAAATTTCTTAAAATCTTTTTCATATTCTTTCTCTAATCTCTTCAACTTCTTCTAATCCATCTATATTCTCCTCTAACCTCTTCAGATTCTCTCACCCTTAAATTTCCATATGCATTAAACTTCTCATCTCTATTTTCATCTTCGACTTTTCCCTTTTCTGCAACTCCACTATCTCTTCTAGAACATTTTTTTTAGAAACTAAAATCCCTAAACTAAAGCTATCAGACTCTAAAGGTTCCCCTCAACTTCTTCAAATCCGTCCATATTCTCCTCTAACCTCTTCAGATTCTATAACCCTTCAATTTCCAGATACATTAAGCTTCTCATCTCTCCCTTCACCATCTCTTCCAAAAACTCATTTTCCAGAAACTAAAATCCCCAAACTAAAGCTCTCAAACTCTAAAGCTATCAGCCTCTCAGTTGGTTTGGTTTGTGCTTCGCTTTCATATATATATATATATATGTTTGTTTGCATATATGTTCTCTGTTGGTATATATGTTTGTTCTTTTGGTTTGATTTGTTGTGTTTATATGTTTGTGTTTTCATATATATATGTTCTCTGTTGGTATATATGTTCTCTGTTGGTATATTTGTTCCCTGTTGCTATATATGTTTGTGCTTTCATATATATATGTTTGGTTTGGTTTGTGCTTCGCTTTCATATATATGCCACGTACAAGGATTAAACTTTGTTATGTGTTGCTTTGTATATAGGTTGTCTGTTCTATTTTTCTTTGTACATACATGTTTAAATGCCTTGTTTATGGTAATATTTTCTCTGTTCTATTGGTTTAATCTGAATATATCGGTTGGACATCCCGTTCTGTGAGGCTATTGGTGTCAAAGGAGGTTTCTAAAGGACCCCTTGAACTTAACAATGCCACGTACAAGGATTAAACTTTGTTCTGTGTTGCTTTGTATATAGGTTGTCTGTTCTATTTATCTTTGTACATACATGTTTAAATGCCTTTTTTATGGTCATATGTTCTCTGTTTTGTAGGTTTAATCCGAGTAAATCAGCTGGACATCCCGTTCTGCGAGACTACTGGTGTTAAATGAGGTTTCTAAAGGACCTCGTGAACTGGTTTAACAATGCCATGTACAATGATTAAACTTTGTTTTGTTTTGCTTTGTATATAGGTTGTCTTTTCTATTTTTCTTTGTGCATATATGTTCACTGTCCTTTTTAGTCTTTAACAACAAAAAACAGTAATTTTTTTTCAGTTTTAGCACAGCTATGGAAGAATTTTCTTATGAGTTGAACTATCCTGGTGAAGGAGGTAATTATTTAGTGATTTACTTGTTTTTTTTTGTTTACACTGTTATATAATTTCTAACTAATCTTGTAACTTATTTTGTCTCGTGTTTTGTAGTAGACCTACTAAGAGGTCAAACTGACCAACAGTTTGAAAGAGGTATATTCCTAATTCCTCTCCTTTTTTTAATTTTAGAATTTATATTTGTATTATTTTTGTCAATCACTAATACAAGTTTGTTTGTTTGTTTGAAGGGGTTGTAAATAATCAACTGTCTGAAACAGTTCGTAGCTCTAAGAGGAGTGCTGCAGTGGCAAATTCAGGAGAATTTGGGAGAAGAACTTCTCCTGTTTGGGATCATTATACCTTCATTAAGCTTCCTGAAGGTGTTTTTGTGCAATGTAAGTATTGCAAAACTAAAAGGTATAAAGCAGATTCTTATGTTGGTATATCTAACCCTAAAGGCATACTAAAAATGCCAATCTTACAAATATTTTCTTGCTACTAATCTCAATAGTAGTGTGGAAAGTTCTTTTCATCAGAAAAGATACTGTGAATTATTTACTGAGGCTATTCTGTGTCATGGTTATGCTTTGAATGTGGTTGAGCATGAAAAACTTAGGGCTTTGCTTCAGTATCTAAATTCTAATGTTAAGGATATTTTGAGGTATACTATTACTAAGCATTGCATGTTAAAGTATGAGAAGCATAAAAAATTGCTACTTGATTCAATGCATTGTGTTTCAAGTCGTATCTGTTTTACATGTGATGGATGGTCTGCTTGCACCTCACGTTCTTATTTTGCTCTAACTGCACATTATGTTGATAATAACTGGAAACTTCAGTCTAAAATACTAAATTTTCATCGTTTCCCCCCGCCCCATGATGGTGAGTCTATTTATAAAATTGTGAAAAAAATGTTATGTGAGTGGGGTCTTGAGAAAAAAGCTTTTACCATAACTCTTGATAATGCTTCTGCAAATGAAAGAATGGTTAAGCGACTCAAAGATGATTTGCATGCCATTTCTCCCCTTCCATGCAATGGTAAGTATTTTTATATAAGGTGTGCTGCCCATATTTTGAACTTAATAGTTCAAAAAGGTTTGAAGGTAATCGACTCTTCTGTTATTAAATTGCGTGAAATAGTTAAGTTTATTGATTCTTCTGATGCAAGACTTTGTAGCTTTGAATTGGCTGTTAAAGATTGCGGTTCTTCTTTTTGTGGTAAGTTGATATTGGATGTTCATACTCGATGAAACTCTACTTACTCAATGCTTCATAGGGCAATTGATGCTAAATTAGCTATAAACTTGTTTGTTAATAGGGAAAATGACTTGGATATAATTAGTGAGGATGAGTGGGAAACTGCCCAATTAATCTGTGACTTCCTTGAGCCATTTTTTGAAATTACTACCCTGTTCTCGGGATCCAAGTATCCCACTTCTAACTTGTACTTGGCTAATGTTGTTGCCATTGAGAAGTTGTTGTGTGATGCTCACAATGATCCGTGTGAGGTCATTTCTGCAATGGCAGGACCCATGCTTGAATTATATAAGAAATATTGGTCTGATCACTCAACGATTATCTCATTTGCTGTTTTGCTTGATCCTCGATATAAATTACAACTTTTGAGGATGAGGTTGAAAGGAGGGTAAGTGTTGAGGATGAGGTTGTATGATGTACTCTATGTTGAGGATGAGGTTGAAATGAGGGTAAGTGTTGTTTACAATGAGTTTGTTAATTTCTATATATTATTCAAAATCTGTACTCTGTTCTTCTAATTCTTCTGTCCAAAGTAACTCCTCTCAAAGTACAAGTGTGTCAAGTTCCAATCGGCCTCGAATATTTAAAAAATCCAATCTATTTTAGGTTAGTTTTTATTTTCTTAAAGTTCACTTAAGTTTCTATTTTTACAGTTTATTAATTTTTTTTTCAAAATATAGTTTATTAATTAACTCTTTATCTTGTTTCATGTTGGAACTTTGATGCCAATTTAGCTGCTTCTAGGAGTGGAAAATCTGATGTTGATTCATACATTAATTTGCCCCTTCTCCCTCGTACTGATGATGCTGAGTTTGATATTTTCGAGTATTGGAAAGCACAAACTATTTCTTTTCCCGTACTTTCGCAGATGGCGAGAGATGTTTTATCCATTCCAACCACTTCAGTTGCTTCCGAATCTTCATTTAGCATAGGGGTCAGATTTTGAACAAGTTGAGGGCTAAACTCTTACCTAAAAATGTTAAGATATTTGTAACAACCCGTAATTAGTTGTATGGTTTTGAACCGGAGGAAAAGGATGAAGATTATCTTACTGTGGTAAAAGATTCTTTAGTATCTAATCTTAATGAAGAATCACTTCCCGTTTAAGGTAAAGCATTTAAATTAGTTTTCTAATTTTTAATGTATTAATTTTTCAAAATAGTTTGTGATTATGTTTTCTTTTGTAGGGTTCCTTCACAGCAAGCAAGCACATTAATGCTTAGGGGGTCAATTAAGTTGTGAATTATGATGTAAAAACATGTATTCTTCTTTTCTATTCTCTAAATTTAAGTATGTTAATTCTTATTTTTCTATTCATGATTTCTTTATTTGCTTAACTTTGTAATGTTTATATTCATGTTATAAGTTGTTTTATCCTATACTTATGGATTGTTTCTATTAATGGTTATGGTATTTTATATGGACTGAATTTAAGTTGTTTGTTTCTATTCATTTGCTTATGGTATAAGTTAACTTTTATGTTGATACTTATACCATAGTTAACTTTGGACTGAATTTAAGCTGCTGTTATTGTTGTAGGGTTCCTTCATAGCAAGCAAGCACATTAATGTTGCTACTGTTGCTGTTGCTGCTGGTTGCTGATTGCTGTCTGTTGCTGGTAGTTGGTTGTTGCTGATTGTTGGTTGACTTCTTTTTTTATTATCTAAGTAGTCGCCCTTGTTAAATTATGCTGGTTTCTTAGCTGAGAAGTTACCCATAGTTTAACCATGATGGTAGCATTTAGATCTTTTAAGAGCTCGATGAGGAAATTTCTGGTAGCAAAGTCGAGCATTTAGCCTCGTTAAACTATTGCTATAAGATATGAGAGCTTAAATTATCACATAACAAAACCTTATGTTGTAATCAATTCAGTATTATCTTATTTTTTTGTTAGCACATTAACAACACTTCGTTTTTATTATTATCTAAGGAGTTGCCCTTGTTAAATTATGCTTGTTTCTTAAATTATCACATAACAAAATTTTATAATTTCAGTTTGTACATTTGTAATTTTACCAAGTTGTACTACTTTTTTAAGTTGTAATAAACTTATGTTTTATTCATTTTTTAAGTTTACCAAGTTCTTATCAAATAAAGTAATCAACAAAGACTTTTTAATCTTCCCCATTGAAATCTATTTATTTTCTCTTAAAGATTATTTTTGCCCCGTAATATTTTTGTTGACGTCAAGAAGATCGAGCACCGGATAAAAAGGTAGAGAAGATGATAAAGATGAATAGAGAGGCGGTGACTGAAAGCGATCGGTGGTAATTCACCCATTTTGATATGGGCGGAGAGCCACTGAGGATAATGAGAGATGAGGAGCGGGGGTCTAGAGAATGTTCTGTGTTGTCCCATTCCTCTTTAGTCAAAGGTATTTATAGGTGAGATGCATTGTTCGATGGTTGGCATGTTGATGACATGGTAGTCATGAGGAGGGATACTGTGGACCAAGCCACAAGGCTTTTCTTGCTGAGACATAGTGCAGATGCTATGAGTTTTGAATATGGATGTATCTTTTCGGAGGCTACTGATTTCGGAAGCCCGAGCAGGGTATAACAATTCTTAATTTATTGATTTTGTTCGTAATTTTTTTTATAAATTTGACCCTTGAACTAGTCCAATTTTATCAATGTTTTTCCTTTGATCGAAGGAAGTTAATGTTCACCGTTACGATGCTACGGTGATGGTCTACGATACTGATGTGGCAGTCAACAATGTTGACGCTGTAGTCCACATCTGAAGATGACGTGACAAAGGGTAAAATTGATTTTTTGACCGAATTTGAAGGCAAAATTGATTTCCTGATTGAATAAACGGTAAAATTGATCTTTTTGGAAAAACAATACAAATTTAAAAAATATATATTAAAAATTTAAAATAGTCAAATAACATAAAATATAAAAAATAGTAAAACATTTCAAAAATAATATTAAAATGTTACTAAACATACTATTAAAATATCTAAAAATTAAGTAAAAATATCTATAAATTATAAATTATTCAAATATAATAACCTATAAAATGATATTTATCGATTTTGTTGGTAAGTTTTTTTATCAACTTGGCGCTTGAACTAGTCGAATTGTATCAATGTTTTTCCTTTGATTGATGGAAGTCCACGTTGACAGTTACGGTGCAAAGGTGACAGTCTACGGTGCAAAGGTGATGGTCTATGGTGCTGACATAGCAGTCAACAATGTTGACGTAGTAGTCCACGTGTGAAGATGACGTGTCAGAAGATAAAATTGATTTTCGACCGAATTTGAAGGCAAAACTGATTTCTTGGTTGAGTATGATGGTAGAATTGATTTTTTTTAAAAACAATACAAATTTTAAAAATTATATATTAAAATTTTAAAATATTTAGAAAAGCATAAAAATATAAAAATTAGTAAAACATTTCAAAAATAATATAAAAATATTACTAAAACAAAAAACTATTAAAAATATCTAAAAATTAAATAAAATATCTATAAATTATAAATTATTCAAATATCGTAACCTATAAAATGATAAATTCTTAATTGTTCAAAAATTAAATTTGAATATATTTATAAAGTATTAAATATTTAAAAAACCTTCATCAGAAATTTTTTATTAAGGGTGCGTGCTGTTAAAAAGTAGGAAATGCATGACCCAAATAAATAACCTAATTTCGAATGTCAACTGCTACCACATTGCTTCCCCTAGGATGATTTAGAGAATCACATTTATGTACGTGCAAATGATATTCATTTAACCGTATTTGAAAATTTTTCTCCTCGTATTCTTTTAAGAGAAAGAAAATCAAAATTGTCCAAAAAATTTTTGACGAAAGTTTTTAACATTTTTAATATTTTATAAATATTACAAATTTTAATTTTTAAATAATTTTTAATTTATTAGTTTATACTTACTTATATTTTAACTTTATATTTAGATATTTTAAAAATTTTATTTTTTCATATTTTAATATTATTTTTTAAATCTTATATTATTTTTTATGTTTTTTAATATTTTCTTAAATTCATATTATTTTGTCTAAAATCAATTTTTTTCCTCGTACTCAACCAGAAAATTAATTTTGCCTTCAAACTCGGTCAAAAAATCAATTTCCCCCATTTACTACATCATCTACACACATGGACTACCATGTCAGCATAATTGACCATCACGTCAACATTGTTGAATGCCACATAAATACCGGACCACCACGTCAGCATAGTTGACCACCACGTTAACATTGTTGAATGCCATATAAACACCGTAGACCACTACGTCAGCATTATTGAATGCCATGTCAGTACCGTAACGGTCAACATTGGCTTCCATCGGTCAAAGGAAAAGTTTACCAAAATTTATTATAGAATTTGAATATTAAAAAATAATTTAATAAATTATATTAAAAATAAAAGAAATTAATATATAAATCTAAATTTAATAATTAATGAAATTAATATTAAAAAATAATATCATAAATAAAAAATTAATATATATATATATTAAAATTTAATAATTAATAAAATTATATTAAAAACTTAAATTAATAAATAAGAAATTAATATATATATATATATATCATTCAAATATGCTTAGTAATGTTGTATTAAAAACTTATTTTCATAATCTGATTAATATTAATAGATACAATATAATGATAACTAATATATTATTGGCACAATGCCAAAAAATGCCCCTAAGGTTTGACTAAATGGTCACTTTGGCCCCTATTCTTTTTTGAAGCAATTTAGCCCTCAACATTTCATTTTGGATCAAACTAGCCCCTCCTTGAATGAAAATGGTTAGTCAACTAACGATAAGCAGCTTGAAATGACTTGACAAAATGACACATCAGAAGAAAAATATTTTATATTTTATACAATTTTATAAAATTATTTTTCAATTGGCGTGTCATTCTAAAGTCAGTATATTTGCCTATATGACACTGCTATCACAGCGTGCACTGCCATGTAGGTCATTTCAAGTCATTTACTATAACCCCTTGACCCAGCCTAGTCGTTAAACTCGAACCATGAGGGATACATTAGGTTTGCTGGAGCAAACCCGAATCAAACAACAAGATTTAGGTCCATTTTTTTTATCTTTTCTAGATACAATATTAGAAACCTAGGTGTGCATATTGGAAGCAGTTAAATTCTTGATCAAACCGGGCATTAAAGTACCATCGTGCATTTGCAATTTAGGGAAAACACTGCAAATCTAAAAAATTACAATGACTTCTTTTAATTCGGGGTTACCAATCCTCAATTAATCAGGTTACATGCATACATGTCCAATTTCAGCTTAAACTGATCATTCAATCACAATCAAGTTGCATTCATACGAAATAATGACCAAAATGGAAGAATCTAAAGCCATACCACCACTTTAATAGAAATAACAACTTGGGTATCGGTGCTCGAGACAAGGTATCTATACCAGGCCTAATTTTTAAGCGTCATACCGATACCCTTTCTCGAGTATAGATACCCAGCCAAAATGGCCAAAGTTCTAAATTCCAGTAGATAAAACTTGTATCGATACACCTCCCGAGTATCGATACCCAGGCCAAATTGCACATACTCGTACTGACACGCCTCCCTGAGTATCGATACCCAAGCCAAAATTGCATATACCTGACCGATATTGGGGGTCGCGTATCGATACCATTGGACCTGCAATGCCCAATTCAATTGGTTTTACACACAAATAGTACCCAAAACATGCCTTAATCATTTACATACTTATACACCATAAAACCAATAACTAAAACAAGCCATCAACCCTCAATATCAGAAGCAAATAAGGAAAACTGAATCACTTTACACTTCTATAGGCATACTTCCTAAACTTTCACAATTAACATACTTAAAACCAGATCTTGGACCAAAGACGTACAAGCATAGCATTCAACATTTATATACATGACTATAAACTTGTTCAAATCATTCAAAGGTAACAACAGGTATCCCAAACATATCTTGCACTACAAGCAAACCAAGGCATATAGTCATCATAAGCAAACATTCAGATAGCAACTTCAACATGTTTAAGGGAATAACAAAATAACAAGATCAAATCTCCAAACAACTTAAAAACATCTCAAAACCCCATTACAAACCCCAGAGGATATTGATGATACATTGCCTTATTTACCAATTACTAAAGTAGTTCATCATACCAAATGTATAATAATGTCTTTGGATTCTCTTCGCTCAAAACGCAGCCTCCAAATCTTAGTTTTTTGCTAGGATGAAAGAGAGTGTAAGCTAATCAAGTTTAGCGAGGTTGCACTCACAAAATCATCTATGCAATTATGAAATAACATTAATAAACCTTGCTTCGTTTTCAAACTTTCGTTTGTGCAAAATACATAATAAAAAATCATGATTGAATGAAATCAATGCATCATATCATACTTTTATTTTCCATCATATATCAATATATTGGCATTTATTGTGACCCTTTTAAACTTCATTTTAAATCAACAATTTTATAGGATACACGGATACGATGGAGGTAATCTTTCAACCCCCTTTTCATATGTGGTAATAATCTTCCAATTATCCATTTCCTCATCTAAACCCATATAATTTCTTTCACTTACCTCAAGGTCGAGGGACACCTCAAACCTGAATAGTTTTTTTCAACTACCTCAAGGCGGAGGGACGATCGAGTAGACTCAAGCTCATCTATGTTTATAGTGCACACTCATCCTATGGCTAACCATCTATATCCAATACTTTTCTTTCAATATTTCACTTAGCCAATATAGATCATACATGCATGGGAACTTACTATTTTTCAATGCTACACATACTTGTTTCATCATTTTATTCACAATCATGCTCACAACATTTTTATCAATGGTAGCATATCATGCCTACTCATTCCAAAACAAATCTCATGTTTATAAACATGACAAATCATGATTAAAGTGCATTGTAACAACAAGTTTCATCCTCATGCATTTATTCAACCTCATTTCCAAAATATTCATTTGTAACTTTATGTAAAAATTAGCAAGGTACAAAGTGAAAACTACTTCAACTTACTCTCGGACTTAGGAAAGTTTTTCAAACTTTCCCTAAATCCCCAAAATAGAACCATCAAGCCTTGACACTCTTTTTAAACCGTTTTCACTCACTGCTACATGATCGCTTCCAAAGCCGTTACATTACAAGTGTCGGAAACAATTCAAAAGCTAAGATGTGAGTTATCCTTGACCTTACCCTTTTTCTACAACATAAAACCAAGAGAAAATGCATCAAAATGCATTCTCACAACATCCTACACCAATCTCCTGCATCCTTAACAATGGCATCCATTACAACTATCCAAAAACGTCGAAAACAAACCAAAACTCCATCCAAACATTAACCGGCCATAAACCTTTGAATCTAACATCTACTCTTAATCATATAAAATCCAAAAATGCAACCAACACAACTTTATATCACCAGTAAGCACCAAACACTTATAACAACCCCAAAACTAGCTAAAAACAACCTAAAAAATTACTCAATTAAATAGTTTTGAGATTCTAACAAAAAATGTCATCTCACACTATATCTATACAATCAAAATACAAAATAACCCAATCAAAATCTTCATTATTCATAAAATAATAAAAAATTTAGGCAAAATGCGATAATCATCAATTAACAAGAATTTTCTCAATTAAATTGTAAAATCACATTATAAACCATCAAACAAGAGTGAACTGCTAGGGAATTTCAATAAAGAACCTTAGTTTTTGAGAATGAAGAAGAATTACCTTCAAAAGGAATCCCTCCAAAAGTTGACGTAAAATCCTTCTTGAAAAAAGTTGAAAAAATAATAATGATTTTAAGAAATCTTTTGTAAGGTTTTACTAGGAATTGAAAGAGGAATCTAGAGATATAATCTCCATCAAAATCAATTAGAAACCTGAATTCTATGTTCAAGAAATTAGCAAGAAAACGGGAGAAAGTTGAGAGAAAAGAAATGAAAAAATTGACGTAAAGAGAGAAAATGAGTTTTAGAAACCAATTAACCGTTAGAACTATTTGTTAAAACAAGGTGGTAATACTAATTAGGATTTTTAGAAATAATAGCTCTCTAAGGATTCTTATCTTTGGCCCTTCTTCAATTTAGTCACTTTAAAACAACTTTTAAAACTCACATTTTAGTCACCAAAATAAAAAAGTCAATTAATTCGATGTAATCAACTTTTGTTTTAATTTCCAAAACATTTGATTAATTCATTAAACCTTTTAGAAATCCCAAATCCAAATTAAAACACCTATTTTCCTGAAAATCTACTTAACTGACCTATCCCGGTTTGATCAGTTCATAACCAATCCTCAGACATTGAATTTCTTCTAACCCTAATTTTGGGGCGTTACATTTTTTGTTAGTTGACTAAAATTTTTCATCTGTAGAGGTGCCATTTTGACCCAAAATGAAACGTTGAGGGTTAAATTGCTTCAAAATAATATGTGCCAAAATGACTATTCAGTCAAACGTTAAGGGTATTTTTTTGGCATTATGCCCAAATTATTCAAACAAGTATTGAATATAACTATGTCCTTATACGTCAATTTTCTTGTTCAAATAATGAAACATATATTGCTATTAGTTAATTTTACGAAATATTTTTACACAATCAACTAATGCAATCCACTAGTCAAATCAGCTATCAACTAATGTAATATGCTATCAACTATCTGCTAATTGCCAAGCAAAACCTTTATCTCAATAGAGAATTCAAACTAAAACAAAAAATTTACTTTTCATTTGGTAAAAAAGGGTGATATTCAAGGTTTTTCGTAAGTCATAATTTTATTATTTTTTGAAGCAATTTAACTCTCAACATTTTATTTTGGGTCAAACAAGCCCCTCATTGAATGAAAATGGTTAGTCAACTAACAATAAGCAGTTTGAAATGACTTGACAAAATGACACATCAGAAGAAAATATTTTATATTTTATAAAATTATTTTTTGACTGGCGTGTCATTCTAAGGTCAGTATATTTGCCTATATGACACTGTTATCGTAGCGTGCACTTCCATGTAGATCATTTCAAGTCATTTACTGAACCTTGTAACACCCTTTTCCCATATCCATCACTAAATACAAGTAAGAGCTGTCACATGACAATTTATAAAACAATTCACTCTTAAAAATTGGTAAAATTTTATTTCTAATAAATTAAAACATAAAATTGTACCAATTTTTAAGAGTGGATTATTTTATAAAGTGTCATGTGACATCTCTGACTCGTATTTAGTGATGGATACGGGAAATGGGTGTTACATTTATTGGTATCAGAGCTACATGTTTAGCCAGTTCTGGATCCAACCGAGCTTGTTGTCAGTTAGTAAGTGTATACATGCCACTAGGATGTCATTATTACTGTTTGGATGCTTGAGTGACTTGATGCAACTGCTTGTTGATTTGATTGTATAAAGTTATAGATGTCCGAAGTTGAGAGATTGTGTTTAGCGATCAAATAGTTGGGTAAGAATGAGGCCCATAAAAGTAGTAACAAGGTTAGATATTAACCATTTTCCGCTCAATATGATGATTAAGTGCTGGTGAAGTTAGAAATGCCTAGTTAAACTGAGGTTTATTGTTTCTAACCTTGGATATGATTTTAGAGGAAATTCAATCTTAAGTTCCTTAGACTTTTATTACTAGAGAGCTGGGAAGTCTTGAAGTGTTGGACTTCAGGTAGGATATTGAAGGAAAACCAATGTTGACAGACTATTGGTTTAACAAATATAAAATGATGATAGAAGGGCTTCGTTGTGATGAAAAAAAGAGAGCTCAATATGATGGTAACTTATCTCTTGGGACATAGCACAAGGGTAAGTCAAATTTATAAGAATTACTCGATAGCAATTCAACAAAATCAAATTTTTAGCAAGCTTAATGGAGTTGCCTTTTATGAATTGTGATTATTGGAGGCATGAATCGGTTATATTCCTACCATGCCATTGTAGATTGTCGCTTAAAGCGATTAATATTGAGGAACTCGAAAGGCACAAAGATAATAGTAGTTGGTGAAAGGGTAAATCCCTTATCCAATGCAATTTCAGTTGTTTCTGCCAAGAAACTGTTGCTACAAGGCTGCTAAGCTTTCTTAGCAAATGTAGTGGATACTCGAGTTTTTGAGGTTAAATTGGAAGATATTATGACTGTCCGAGAGTATCTAGATATATTCTCATATGAGTTATTAGGATTTCCTCCAAATCGAGAGGTGAAATTCAAAATAGAAGTGTTACTAGGTACTACGCCTATATAGATGGCCCCGTACAGAATGGCTCTAACCTAGTTTCGGGAGCTAAAGGTACAATTGCAAGAATTGTTAGATCGAGGTTTTATAAGGCCAAGTATGTCACTCTAGGGCGCACTAGTGTTATTTGAAAAAAA
This sequence comes from Hibiscus mutabilis, assembly GCA_019671005.1. Classification (NCBI taxonomy): domain Eukaryota; kingdom Viridiplantae; phylum Streptophyta; class Magnoliopsida; order Malvales; family Malvaceae; genus Hibiscus; species Hibiscus mutabilis. The sequence continues at coordinate 37,193,369 of CM033713.1, read as the reverse complement.
GATGTATCCATGCAATTATGCATAGACTACCGTCGGTTAAATAAGGTGACAGTAAAGAATAAGTATCCTCTTTCAAAGATTGATGATCTTTCTGATCAGTTAAAAGGCGCAACTGTATTTTTAAAGATTGATCTCCGATCGGGGTATCATCAGTTAAAGATCAAGGAAGAAGATATTCCGAAGATAGCTTTCTGAACTCGATATAGACACTGTGAGTTTGTAGTGATGTCGTTTGGTTTGACAAATGCTCCTGCGACATTCATAGATCTGATGAACTGAGTACTTCAACCTTAATTGGATCAATTTTTGGTGGTATTCATCGATGATATTTTAGTTTATTCAAAGATAAAGGAAGAACATGTTGTCCACCTTTGCATTGTTCTTTAGACCTTTCGAGAAAAGAAGTTGTATGCTAAGTTGTCAAAATGTGAATTTTGGTTGTTGGAAGTTGCTTTTCTTGGCCATGTGGTTTCGACAGAGGGAATAAGAGTAGATCCCAAGAAAGTACAACCTATAGTTGAATGAAAAACTTCGAAGAATGTTTCCGAGGTTTAAATTTCTTGGGACTTGGTGGTTATTAGCGAAGGTTTGTAAAGAAATTCTCGATAATTGCCTCCCCACTGACCAAGCTATTGAGGAAAGATGTACCATTTATTTGGACGGATAAGTGTTAAGAAAGTTTTGAAACATTAAAAATGATCTTAACAGAAGCCATGATGCTAGTACAACCAGAATCGGGCATAGATTATGTGGTTTATAGCGATGCTTCTCATAATGTTTGTGATGCGTACTTATGCAAGAATGAAAGTGTTGGCCTATGCTTTAAGGTAACTTAAGACGCATGAGAGGAATTATCCTACTTATGATTTAGATTTAGTAGCAGTTGTATTTGCTTAAAAGATATGGCGTCATTATCTATATGGTGAACGATGCTACATTTACACAAATCATAAAAGTTTAAAGTATCTGCTAACTCAAAAGGAGTTGAACATGAGGCAAAGAAGGTAGATCGAACTTCTTAAGGATTATGATGTTGTGATTGACTACTATCTTGAAAAAAAGACAATATAGTAATCAATGAACTTAGTTGAAAGATATTCTTTACTTTAAGAGCAATGAATGTGCAACAGCATTGGAAAAAGATTGGTATGTTAAATACAAAACTTTAGTTTAGACCTATTCATTTAGGTCGGATTAAAGATTTTTAGTTGAAAGATCAAAAATGTTGCCCAGATTAGAACAAATTGAAAATGGTGAAAATAAAAACAAATTCTTTTTGAGGTCATCAATTTCCCTTTGATGATCCTCTTGAACTTTTAGAAGCAAGTTTTGTAAATCAAGGTTCTTTTGTTCAAAATCTTTAAACCTTGCTTCAAGTTCGAGATTGGTTTTAAAAAGCAATTCATTTTTAATTTTCAACTTTGAAAACAACTTTTTGTTTTTAGAAAATGAAGCCTTGAATTCCAAAACCAATTCATCATAGGCTTCTTGTAACTCATGAAAGTATAAGAATTTGAGCAAAAGTTAGAAGTTGCCCTTGAATCTTCTTCGATGGCCATGAGACAAAGGTTAGCTACTTCGTTATTGGTGGAGTCCTCTTCATCACTCTATGTATCCACATATGCCTTCTTCTTATGGCTTGATCCCTTCTTATTGAACTGAGGGAAATCATACTTGGTGTGTCCCGGCTTCTTGCACTCGAAGCATATAATGGGATCCTTCCTCTTAATTTTTGATTCATGTCTTAATTCTTCCTCGTGACACTTAATGAATCAGGCAGATTTCTTGAAGAGCTTGGCTATCTCTTCTTTTTCACTATCCTCCCCACTTGAATCTTCTTGTTGGCTTATAGAGGATTTGAGAGCAACAACATTCAAGTCAATACCTTGCTCCATTATCTTCTTCTTCCCCATCTTCCTCTCTTCATTCTTCTTCTCTTCTTATCTTCATAATTTTATGAGTGAGAAGAGAATCCAAGAGTTTATCAAGCTTTAAGGTCTTGAGATCTTTGGCTTCTATGATTGCGGTCTTTTTTGAGTCCCATAACTCGAGAAGAGAATAGATAAGCTTTCGAACAAGCTTGTCTTCCGAAATGATTTTTCCATAGCCTTTAAGCCAATTAACGATGACAGAGAATCTATCAAACATCTTGGTGAAGTCTTCATCCAATACTATTTTGAATTTATCATACTCAATGTTAAGAAGACCAATCTTGGCCTCCTTTAATTCATTAGTTCTTTCATGAGTGACTTCAAGCTTGTCCCAAATCTCATTGGCACTCTCACAAGAAGAGATTTTAGCATATTCTTCCAGGCCAAGTGCACAAAAGAGAATGTGCAAGGCTTTCGCGTTTAGATCCATCTTCTTACGATCATCCGCACTCCATTCCGCATTGCTTCTTTGAAGAATGAACGGGCCATCAAGAACAATGTCCTCAAGATGATAATCTTTGGCTCTTATGTAGTACATCACCCTATTCTTCCTATAGGAGTAGCTGGTCCTATCGAAGTAAGGTGGCTTGTCGATGGATTACGCCATGAACTCTGGTTGATGTAGAATGGTTGAACTCCTCAAAGATCGACTCTAGGATGTTAATTCGGTGTATAGATGAAGATCTGATACAAATTGTTGGGAGGCTAGATGATTAGCTGAGAAAGCCAAGAGGGGTGAATTGTTTTTTAGGTGTTTGAAGTGGAAGCTATGGAAATTAAAAATGAGACACAAGAATTTATAGTGGTTCAAGCTTCTAACCAAGCTCTACATCCACTACCTTAGCTTCCTACTAAGGATTTTCTCAAATTTAGTATGAAATTCTTCCCTTTTTCAAGGCTCAAGAGGAAACCTTTACAATACAAGATTCATACCCCCAAGTCTTGTAAAACCCTCTCTTACAAGAGAAACAATAGGCAAAGTAGGAAAACCTCACTAGGTTAATTTGTTTGCAATTCTAAGCACTCACCCAAAACCTAAACACTTGAGCAAATGCGACAATTTTGGCTCACTAGTGTTTTCTACAAAGAGTATGACAATTTTAGCTCTAAAATAATTTCTCAATACATTGAATATTGACAATATGTTTCTTGTTCTTCCATGGATGCTTGGATGTATCTTTTAAACCCTCTAATAACTTCATGGCCATTACTAGCCATTGGGGGTTGTTAAGAACTGTTGGGAACTTTATTTTCAACCATAAATGTAGTTATGAAGTAGGGCGTATCGGTACTCGGGCAACAGTTTCGATACCTGCCTTATATAGAAAGAGCTGTTGGAGCATTTAATACATAGGGATATCGGTACGCTCACAGGTGTATCGGTACGAACCCTTTCGTATCGAAACGGTTAGGCTTGTATCAGTACGAAAAATGGCTATGGGAATTTGGAAAACTTGGGGATCAAAAATCGTATTGGTAAGCTCAAAATTATATCAGTACGTGGTCCTCTGGGTATCAGTATGGGTTAAACCTTATCGGTACTCAAGACCAATTTTTGACACTTTGGATGTTTAATAACACTTAAAATATGTCAAAAACCCTTTGAAAACATTTCAAACATATTTTCAAGTTTATAGACTTCTGAAATATTTTTGCAAATTTGTTCAAGTATAAAAACATTTTTCTTTAAGTTATATAAAAATCAAATAGGTTTATCAATCTCCTCTTTTTTGATATAACGAAACCACTTAAAAAATATTTTTGTAAAAACTCCCCCTCATAAAAATATTTATAGAAAAAGAGAATATTTTAGGAAATATTTAAAGCTCCCCCTTTTTCTTTTTAAAATTGAATTTTTTAACTTATCTCTCCCCCTTTTTGTTATATAAAAAATAGTTTCAAAACCAAGTTTGAAATCACATTTAAGTTCAAGAACGCCAATTGTTGGAAAAATTAGTACCAATTGATAGCAAATATCAATTGTTGGTGTAAGATAACATTGGAGAAAAGACCAAAAAGATTTTAACAAAAAATGGCTCCCCCTTAATCAAGCATCAAGTAAATTGTTAGTCCAACAATTCTAGAGAAATATATTGAATTTCAAATAAATAAAACAAATAAAGAAATTCAATTTAAACATTCCATATATGAAATAATCAAATAAGCACACAAGGCATGGCAAAAATGAGACAAAATAGTCCCTTTTTAACTGTGCGTATTGGTACGGTTGAAGGCCGTATCGATATTGGATGAAGTTTGTATCAGTACGGCATAAGCTGTCTGATATTGAAGGTGCGATTCTAGTGAAAATGCAGCAAAATCAACTTTATAAACCTTACAACTTAATTAAAAGTTCATACAAAGGCTCTATATGTAACACCCTTAACGTATACTCGTGAGCCGAATATACATTAAAGATGTTACAGAGTCATTGAAAGAAAACTTGACTTGTAATTTTTTTATACCAAAATTCATCTTGCAATTTAACCAGTTCCCGGTTTTAAATTAAAACTGTATTAGTCTATTGCAGCTAGTTTTGACCTTGAATTGTTTTATAAATTTTATAAATGTGTTATTGAAATAAAAATATAATTCAGGGAGAAAACTATGTACCCTGCCTAGACCCTTTCTTGATTTTAAAATTTCTACGCGATTAGGGTTAAATTATACTTAACTATGTTGAAAATCATAATCACTTGTAGTAAAGCCATATTCTAAGTTCATAAAGCACATTATAACTTAAGTCTACAAAATAGTTTGTCTTTTTAAAACTCACATGCACATGCCCACTAGATATCAAACATAATTTAAGATGTACATACCGTAACTACTAATGTAACTTGAATTTCCTTGATTTAACAGCTCCTCTTGCTACTCTACTTGGGAGAACCTACGTTTGAAATAACACACGCTAAGTACGAACTTAGTGAGGCAATAATCTCATTTAATAAACATAGAGTAAATTAATGCTTATCATATGATTTCATATCAAGTTCTCTACCTAAGATAGGATAGTACTATCAAAGCTTCCATGGTCACTAGATATTAATGTGCATGTTATAAGTTCCTAACTCGCTCGTGGTTCTAATGTTTTGTCATCATCAAGTAAGTCATATACATGATATGTTTCGTATACATAGCATAATTTACATACATGGTATAATTCACATAAGCAACATGGTTCAATGCTTGACATGATTCATATGTAAAATGTGGTTCATATATGTATCATGATTCATATTCATGACATGATCCATTTATGTAAGATGATTCTCATACATGGCATATTTCTTTTGCATGACATGATTTCCATACGTGGCATGATTCATATATATGTTTTCATTCATATGCATAACTTAATTCATATACATAACATGATACGTGTACATGGCATAATTCATATGCATGGCATAGTTCATATACGTAACATAATGTGTATACATTGTATGATTCATATGCATAGCATATTTCTTATACATGTGACATACTTCATATACATGACATAATTCATGTGCTTGGCCTGATTCATATACTTGGTATAATTCATATACATGTCATGCTTCATATACGTGGTATAATTCGTATACTTGACATATTTCATATAAATAACATGGTTCATATTCATGACATGTTTTATATACATAACATGATTCATTTACATATCATGATCCTTTTTTATTGCCCAAAGTACGCTATATGAGATCGAGGTACGCGAGTCATCTTGTAATGACACCATAGTGTCAAACATGAACGTAAAGATGAGTACGTACTCGGGGACACTATTTGCTCCCCATAAACATAAAGCACCTCGACAGTGCACTCGGGCACAGTGGGCGTAGATCCCCAGGGTGCGTGTGACACAATCATTTTGTCACAATTTTTGTTTATTAACATGAACATAAGGGTGCAGCTGCTAAGGACTCTATGGCATGCCAACTATACCATGTACTCTCATACTCAATACTTGGGCATTTCTTTCATTACCAATCAATTACTATCAATCATATATATAGGAATTTCATATTCATATTTCATCATAATTGTTCATGGTAATTAATAATCATCATAATTAATCATATAAATAGACATTTTATGTTTCATGCTTCATCATAAATAGTCAAGGCAAACATAGATCATCATATAAATAAACAATTCATATCTCATACTTCAACATATTTGATCATGGCAAACATAAATTAATATATATATAATGCAATATCATTTTAAATTTTAGGTCGACTATTCGCAAGTCTTCCTAATTGCATTTTAAAACATATAAATGCACTCACATGGGCCATGAATAGTATGCCTCACTAAGCTTACTCGAGGTTCTTATCTTTCTTTTTATCACTGGTTCTCTTTCGATCTCTTTTAGAACTGTATAAGACCAATCGAACATATACATCATTTTTCTTGCGTTAAACTTAAATCTAACATTGCCAACTTAATTATTAAACATAATCTATTCGAATATAAATTTTTTTCTAAAAATTTCTCCAATATTTCACATCATTGCCGAAATGGTCCCTAAGTCTTTAGTAACCATTTTGAACATTAAATAATTATTCAAACCCATTTTTGAACAATTTCCATAATTAATTACTTATTTTGGACTATTTCCTTTTTTAGTCCTTAAACTTTATAAAAGTGACATTTTAGTCACTACCCATATTTGTACATTTAATTCATGTACAAATTAACTTCGTATTATTTCCAACATTTCTAGAACTTTCTTTCAACTTTCAACTTTATTCAGTTTGATCCTTCAAAAATTCATTATTTTTGAAATAGATCCTTAAAATTTCTTTTCTTGTCATTTCAATCCTTTAACTTTCATAACATGCTTGAATCTTCAATTCTATAAATTTTCTATAAATTCAAGACCAAATCCCTATTTTTTACTAATTTTCCAAATTGATCATTGATCTTCCAAAAATTTTCATTTTGGTCCCTAATCACCAATTCAAGCCATTTTAATCATAATTCATCAATTCTAAGGCTAAAATAAAATTTTCAATAATTTCCCCTAATTTCTTAATCTTTTCAAAATGGTCCATAATTTACAACTTGGGGAAATTATTCAACATATCATCAAATTAGGTCTCATAACATCATAATTCAATCAAATCCTTCCTTAATTTAACTTTCTAACCAAAACCCCAAATTTTTAGGGTTAGGGTTTATAATCTCAAACATGGAATTAGTCTAAATTCAACTTGATTCCATGTTTTAAATCATCAATTTAACTAACTACAAGTCTAATTCCATCATAAACTTCAATTTCCATAATCAATCTTCATCCATAATATAACTCATACTTGACTTTTATCGTGCAATATTACTATCAAAATGAAGATAATCAAGTGTAGAACAATTTACCTAAATTAATTTTGCTTGAAACTTGTCTTGATTCTTCAATTTTGAGCTTGAAAATTGAAAACTCCTTCCCCCTTTTCTTTCTATGGGTTTCGAATAGCCCCTTGGCTGATGAAGATGATTTTTATTCATCTTTTAGCTTATTTAATACATGTGTCTAATTAAATGAATTTAAATTCATTTAATTAGTGAAATCATCATTTTACCCTTTTATTATAATGGCCAAGATTCAATCTCATCAAAATCAATGGCCATGATTTAATCCATATGTAAATCTTCTTCCAAAATTGCCATCAAACTTTCAAAATATTTCAAAAATGCCATCCATGGCAAATGTTCAATTTGCCCTCCAACTAGACTTTATTTACAACAAGACTTATAAATTGCCATTCTATAAAGACTGAACCAAATTGGTTCCATTCTAACCAGCCTCCTTCCCAAAATATCATAAATTTTAATTTATGATATTTATTCGATCCAAATATTCGAATTTCATTCAATACGATTTCCAAATTTTCTTTCTTTGAGCTTTATAACCATGCCATTATATTCTAACTAATTCTAGTTAGAATCCCATCAACATTAATAAAATATTCATAAAATAATATTTTATGAATTTTTCCATAATCCTTGGAACTGTCTTTAAAATTTCAATTCGATCCGATATACCGATATCCATAAAATACTTCTACTGTGATTTTACTTTTTCCGAACTATTGAATTTATTCCGAAAATTCTATATTTCCATTTTCGGAAAAATAAACTCTATTTTTTCATAAAAACTTCCTTTTCCATAGACTTGGATTGAATTTTTCTAACTCAATCTATTATTCCGATAATTATCAAAAATCTTCATAGAATAAAATTTCTCTTAGAATTCCTTTATCGATAATCCATACGAATTTTCTCTACTCTTACCGAGTCCAAAATATCGATCAGAAACACTTTTATGGGACCTTCCCGGAGGTCACCCATCCTAATATTTCCCTTGCCTGAGCACGCTTAACAATTTTATTCGATCCAATTTCGAATAATATAAGCCTCATATGAAAAATCCGGTAACACAGAAATATCATTCTTGGAGGTGAACCATTCATTTACGGGGTTAAATTACATAACTTTTCAAAATTACACTTTGGTCCCTAAACTTTTCTAAAGTTTACACTTTAACCCCTAAACTTTAAAAAATTACTCTCAATAATAAATTTAAGATAATGTGATTGAGATTGAGAAATGCATGGCCATGCTCAAATGAGTTGATAGAGATCAATGTCATTTGTTTAGTCAGTTTGATTGGGCATCGAGAAACTAAAGATAGAATGATATAAGGTTAACATTTTTCATGCCTTATATTCTATCAAGATATCGTGAGATAACGGGATTATGATATAAACTGGATTAAGGATGTCTCGGATTATGAGCTTTTCATTTAACTTCGGTAGTCATAATGTCTTGCTAGAGGCCACTTATGACTTGTAGAATAAAATGTGATTTTATTTACTACAAGTGTTAAATGAACCTATAGGGTCGCACACTAATAATGGATAAGAATGATTGTGCTTATTACTCTCAATAATAAATTTAAGATAATGTGATTATTTTAAATTATATTATTAGAGATTATTTATTCGAATTTAAAAGGTTAAATTCGTAATAGAATATCTTATTTATTTTATTATTTTTTAAAATTATATAAATAAATAATATTATTATCAAATAATCTCATTATCTAGATTTGATTGAATTTAAATTCCTTATCGAATAAGGAATCTATTTTAGAATATATTATTTATTTATTTATTTTAAATAAATAATATTATTAAATAAATCACTTTATCTAGAGTTGTTAAATTTGAATTTTTTATAAGATAAAAGAATTCATTTTAAACTATAATTTATTTAAAAGAGTTTTAATTAAATTATAATAGTAAACTTAACCTAACCCTATTCAAGTTATATATATATATATATATATATGCCAATGGTTTTGTATGGGATCTAGAGATTTTGAAATAGCCACCAAAACTACAAAAAACTAGATTTTTGAAATCTTAATTGAGACTCGCATTCTGATAGCCGTTCGTCGTCCATTCGTGTGTGAATACTTGTAGAGGGCGGTCGTCTTTCAAAAAGGCCGCGCCTCAACACAACCGGATTCCTGAATCAGAAATCAAGGTAATTTTTGATTTCCTCTTCGTACATTAATATGATTGCATGAGATCCTAAAAATTCTTCATATGATATTTTTCGCTATGTTTATTTACTTGATTAGATCAGTTTATTTCCTATGAAAACCCAACACCTACAGACATAGGTTTGTACTTCACAAACCATTCCCGATTTGGACTTATATGGAAGTAACTAAAAGTTCACAATCATCGCAGTCTTCCACTACATCAGCTTCCAAGGATTTCTCTAGTTATTTTTCCTTGCGATCCGCATTATCCCTTCGATTTATATTCTAGAACTTGTACAACTCAGCCTTAATGTGACCCTTTTTCTTGCAACAATAGTAGGTTTTCTGATAAATGAGTATGAAACGGGCAATGAACATAATAAAATCAAACCTAGGTATTATTCACTTTACTTTACCTCAGTTGATTCCAGATCTGAGATGATCTCCTTAAAACCTAAGTACTTAGAAGTTGGACCTGCCTCTGCCAACCCATCCGTAGACTATCACTAGGTTTGGCACAATCTAACCACCAACGATCCCAGAGACTATAAATACCCAGGCTATGAATAGAGAAGGCATATCAGATCATAAGGGTAATTGTTAAACTTGTATTAAATTGATTTTGATATAACAAATAGTTTTTAAATAATAAATCCTTTTAAAATAAATTTTTAACCAATATGAATTACTCACTATGCATTCAAACAAAGTTAGCATTCGAACAAAGTTATTTTGTCTTAAACTTTATCAAACATTTGAAATGTTTTAAAACACATTCGATGAGTTTTTCCAAGTAAAATAGGCCAAAAATGGCTAAGCGTACCGATACGGTACAATCAGTACCGATACGCCCTTTATAAACAAAATACATCGAATGTAAAACTAGTGCCGGTATGACAACAAGCGTACTGATACTCGGTTTGGACTTCAAAAGATCGAATGTAAAATGAGTACCAGGTACTCCATATTGCGTACCAATACTTAAAGCTTTTATTCAAACATCGAATGCAAATTGAGTGCCGGTACTCCTTTTTTGTACTGATACTCTTTAAGGAAAAAATCAAAAATTTTCAAATATGTACCGGTACAGCTCTATACATGCCGATACCCTATTGCCTTAAGAATTTCCAGTGAGCAATTCACGTACTGGTATGGGCTTTGCATACCGGAACCCATGTCTCCGTACTGATACTCGACTTCGAGTACCGGTGTGCCTTACTTTCTAACAGCTATTTCATATAGGGTAGGTACCGATACTCTAATACGCATACCGATACCTGGGGTTGGTAGACAGCATTTATTGCGGGAAATTTGCTCTCCAACGGCTATATTCAATTCCCTAACCACCCAAACGGTTAGAAATTAATGAAGAGGTATAAATTAAAGTCTCCAAAGCTGCTACAACAACAATTGATTAAGTTACAAGCCTTCAAGCAAAAATTCAACACATTGAGCCTATTAGAGTCAAATCCTTTGTAACCCACTTGAGTGAGCAAATTTGCATTATTTATTTTCAAGATTGGGTTGAGTGATCTTGTATTGGGCAAATTATTACCTTTGAGGGGATTTTATTCATTTGCCATATTTTCTTTGTAAAAGAGTGAGTCCATCAAAGCTTTGGGTAGAAAGCTTTGATTTTGTAACGGTTGCCTCCTAAGCCTAGAAAATGGGAAGAAATTCTTTAGTGAATTTGTTGAAATCCTTAGTATGAAGCTAAGTTAGTGGATGCAAACCTTGTTAGAAGTTTGAACCACTATAAATCCTTGTGTCCCATTGTTTTTATTTTCCAATTTGCTTCTAAATTTTCAAATTGCCAATTCACCCCCTCTTGTCTACTTTCTCCATTGATTGATCATCCCAACAATTAGTATCAGAGCCACACTTAATCGAAGGTCTAACCACCTTTGAGGCGATCCTAAAGGTGATTCAATCAATAGATGATCAAGCCATGGCATCTATTTTCGGCAACAACCACTACGAGTCTCAATCCATCACCAATCCTCCTTATTTCAATGGGGATAACTATCCCCTATTGGAAGAATAGTATGAGGCTCTTCATCAAATCCCATGACTACCTCCTTTGGGATGTGGTCGAAGATGGAGTGGCTATTTCTATGAAGAGAGAAGATGATCGACTCGTTCTAAAGTCCAAGCCTGAGATGACCGATGAAGATAAAAAAAGCTACAAATCAATAATAAAGATATGCATATATTCTTTTTCTCTCTTAGATCAGATGAGTACTCAAAGATGTCTTCTTGCACAAGTGCAAAGAAGATATGGGATAAGCTAGAGGTGACGTACGAGGGCACACACGAATTAAAGGAGACCAAGATTGGACTCCTAAATCTAAGCTACAAAAACTTCAAAATGGAGTCAAATAAAGACATCTAAACAATGTTCGATCGATTATCCATCATCGTTAACTGGCTAAAAGGATTTGGAGAAGTTATTTCGGAGGAAAAGCTTGTCTAAAAGCTCATCTATTCTCTTCTCAAGTCTTGGGATGATAAGAGAACCGCCATCATCGAAGCAAAGGATCTCAAGACTTTGAAGCTTGATGCTCTCATGGGGTCTATTCTCACTCATGAGATAATGAAGAAAGAAAGAGAAGAAGAAAATAAGAAGAAAGAGATAAAGGTCGAGAAGAAAAAAATGGAGAAGAAGAAGATTGGAATTGTTCTCAAAGCTTCACAAGATGAGAGTAATTCTAGCGAGGAGGAAGATGAAGAATTGGCTATGTTAGCTAAAAGATTCACCCGGTTCATGAAATTAAATTGGGGAAGAAAGTTCCATTGAAGAAGGGATTTCAAGAAAAAGAACAAGGAAGAAGAGAAGGATCCTATAGTATGCTACGAATGCAAAAAGTCGTGACACATCAAGATGGATTGTCCCTAACTGAAGAAGAAAAGCTTCGAGAAGAAAAAGAAGCACAAGGCCCATATAGCCACTTAGAGCGATGAAGAATCTTCAAGTGATGAGGAGCAAGAAGTTGCAAATCTTTGCCTCATGGCCTTCGAAGAGGATCCTAAGGTAACCTCCAAATCATTTATTGATCTTACTTTTAATGAATTATATGATGAATACAATGAGTTGCAAGAGGTTTATGACGAATTAGTTTTGAAATACATAGAATCACATTTGAAAAACAAGAAAATAATTCATGATTTGAAAAATCAAAATGATTCTTTATCCAAAACTAATTAGGAACTTGAAAAGAAGGTTTTGTATTTATAAGCAAAATAAAATGATTTTGAAAAGAAAAATCAAGATTTAAATAAAATTCTTTCTAAAGTTCATGATGATCACCAAAAGGACGTTGGTGTTCTTAAAGCTTCTTTGAGCAAAGTTGGGAATTCCCTTTTTGAAAAAGGAAATTCTTCAAAACCCAGCTATGTAAAAAGAAACTTTAATGGGTACAAACAAAGAGGCTTCCAAAGGACCTCTAGAGGTAAGAAGATTATGAGTGTTTGGGTTCCTAAGGAACTTGTCACTTCTAACAATCTTAAGGCAATTGCTTCTTGGATTCCCAAGGGAACCAAGTATTTGGGAGCTAATACTCATGGACCCAAAATGATTTGGGTACAAAAAATTAAGACATAATTCTTTGTTTTTAGGGGGAGCTTGCTACAAGGCCAAAGTTTCAAGTGAAAATTCGTGGTACCTTGATAGTGGATGCTCGAGACACATGATTGGAGACAAGAGTAGATTCTCAGAACTAAATCTAAGGAGAGGATGAGTAGTGACATTTGGTGACAACTCCAAAGGCCACATTGAAGGAATTGGTTCCATTGGTAATCACTCTTCTATACTTATTGAAAATGTCTTATATGTCAATGGTCTTAAGCATAATTTGTTAAGCATAAGCCAACTTCGTGATAAAGGTTTCAATGTGCTTTTTGATTTATATGGTTGCAAAATTATTGATCTTGAAACCAACAAATTGTGCTTATTGGTTATCGCATAGGAAATATATACATGGTATATTTAGATGACATTCGTATTTCCAATGCATGTTTTGTAGCTAGATAAGCATGATTCATGGTGATGGCATAGAAAACTAGGGCATACAAGCTTTGAGTGATCTTGTATTGGGCAAATTATTACCTTTGAGAGGATTTCATTCATTTGTCATATTTTCTTTGTAAAAGAGTGAGTCCATCAATGCTTTGGGTAGAAAGCTTTGATTTGTAACGGTTGCCTCCTAAGCCTAGAAAAGGGGAAGAAATTCTTTAGTGAATTTGTTGAAATCCTTAGTAGGAAGCTAAGGTAGTGGATATAAACCTTGTTAGAAAGGTTAAACCACTATAAATCCTTGTGTCCCATTATTTTTATCTTCCAACTTGCTTTCAAATTTTTAAATTTCCAATTCACCCCCTATTGGCTACTTTCTCAATTGATTGATCATCCCAACAGTAATACCCCTCTTTCTTCTTCATCACGTCTCCTCATTTGCTCTATGGCTTATATTGACATGTTAACCGTCGCTTTATGCCCCAAATCTACAGGGTGAACTGTTTGAATATGCCAAAGTCTCTTTGGAATGATATGTCGTCTTCACCTCCTTTGTTTGGTGTTTCCTCATTTTGGTATTAATAATATTTAATAAATAATTTTTGAAGTTATATATAATAAATAATTAACTACTAAAACATAGTTACTCGTTTAAAAACTACTTTAAATTTTTTAATTTTATCTTACTTTTCGTTAATATATATAATATTTGTAATTAATTCTAGTATAATATAAAGAAATAATAAATAAAATACCAATAAATAAGTAAAAATAATGTGTAGTAATTTAATATTCCTTGGTGGATTTATCCTTTACTATGTAGAAAATAATTATTGACCTATTGTAAATAAAAGTTTAAAAGAAAATTAGTATGTGTTTGAATTTCTCCCGTGATTTGTTTGATGGCCAAGTTTCATTTCCAATTGCCGGAGATGTAGTCAACTACTGTGTTACTATTCTTTTATAAAATCTGTATTTAATACATTCAAAGAGAATATAAATTATGATATTAAAACACATGGAATATTTTAAATATGTATATTTTGTCTTGAAATTCGAGTAGGCTGCTTAAGTATGCGGCCACAATTACCGACTCTTTGCGCCCTACTTCCTGCTACTAAACGAACTACTACTTACTAGTAGTAGTATTTAATTGAAATAAAAACAAATAAAAGTACATAAAAATGAGTATTTATACATTAAACAAAGAATTAAGATTAAAAAAAGAAAAAGAAAAATGATAGAATAATTAAGAAGTCAAAGGGAGGAATTCTACATTGAATTCAAAGCATAAGGACCAAGAGAAATTCATCATCAAATCACATGGGAGCCATATTTTGGTCCAATTTAATGCAATATTAAATATTTACCTTCAATATGATATTTGTTGTAATTCATTTTAAAATAATTTTACAGGCTTGTTTTATTTAATATTATATTATCATTACATATTATATTATATTATATTATATTATATTATCTCTCCTTTCATTGGAAATAATTTACAGGGAAATAAACAAATGCATTCAGTAGATAAATAACTTCAAGAATGATCAGAAGCTAGCTTATAATGGAGGAGGATGTGCATCAAGAATACTAGGTGTTAGTATAAAATAAAGAGTTGTTAGAATGTTTACTCTTTTCTAGTTTATTGCTAGCTACAATGATGATGCGTGCTCTAGTTTTGGATAAACTCAATATACATAATCCTTTTTAAAAAGTTCTATACTAATTTAATACAATTAGATGAATACAAATTAATGATTGAGATTAAAAGTTGGAAGTATAAAAGTTTTTTATAGTTCAAGTGGATCCTAACTTCCCAGAGAGACACGCACGCGCGCATATATATGGGTATGATCTACTTACACAATTAAAAATAAAGAACAGTTTTAAATTGGGTTTTGATCATTGGATGAGTGTTAAGGGTATTCACGGGCGGTTAATCGTACTGTAAATTAGGTGTGATCTACTTACAAAATCGTACATTTTGGTGAACTGTTAATGTCTCATTTATACTGATTACCTCCTAAACAGTTAACCATTTTATACGATACGGTTACTCGTGTTGGAATCAAGCCATAAATTAATATGAAATCTAACCCTGGATCTATCATGCCAAATCATCAAGAACAGTAGACTAAATGTGAAAGCGTACCTGAATTCATTGATGTCGAGTTGATCAATCAATGGATGGAGGCCAAGAGGGGTGAATTGACAATTTAAAAAATTGGTGGAAGCAAATTGCAAGAGAAAGGAAATTTGCAAGAGAATTTATAGTGGTTCAATTCCCTCAATGGAATCTATATCCACTACCTTAGCTACCACACTAAGGATTTCACAAATTCACTAATTTGTCTTTCCTTTTAGGCCAAAGAAGATAACCTCACAAATTCACCTAGACTTATACCAAAAAGTCTAGTGACCCTTTTCCTAAAATTGAATACAAATAAACAAACTAAGAAATCCCTCAATGAAGGTGTTTGCATAATATTAAGCTCACTAAAAACCCCAAAACACTTGAAAATAAAGTTTACAAGGAAATCTCTCTTTGGTGTTTACAAGAAATTTTACAATAAAGCTCAAAAAGAGTTTTGGATTTGATTGAATGATTGAAATTGTTGTCTTGTTGTTGAAGAAGTTTTAGAGGCTTGCTTTTATACCCCCTCATTGATTTCTAACCGTTTGGGTTGTTGGAGACTTGATTATAGACGTTGGGAGGGGTTTTCCCCGCATTAAATGCAGTTTGGTAGTTGTCGGTATCATTACTTGAAGGGTCGTATTGGTACTTGTTCAAAATAGAAATAGCCATTGTCTAATACATAGTGTACCTGTACTCGCACTGGGTGTACCGGTACGGGACATACCGTACTGGTACTAAAACAGCTCACTGAAAAATTTTAAAACAGGGCATTCTGATACTTGAAGATACTATACAGGTACTACGTTGACTCAGCATCGGTACTAAGAGCAGTACCGGTACTGTAAGAGCTTTTTGTGATTTAAAAAGCTAAGTTTGTACTAGTACGCATTTAAGCTGTACCAGTACTCAAAGGCCAAAATGGCTTTTTGATTACTTTTAAAATTGTAAAAATATTTTGAAACCTTTCAAAATGACTTAGATAAATTTTGATCATTAAAATATGTCATTTGAACAATTTGCTCTTGTCAACTTAGTATTTGTGAGTTATTTTAATACTTTAAAATTTTATTTAAAATGTTTTGAATTTTAAAATCTTTGTTATGTCAAAATCAATATACATTAATTCAACAATCTCTCACTTTTTAATAAAACAAAATCAAAATAAATTTTTAATAAAAACACTCCCCTTTCTTTTTGAATAAATGTCAAAAATGCCTTAAAATTTTAATAAAAAAATCTCTCCTTTTTGTTAGATCAAAATCAATGAGATGCAAATATATAGAGAAGCAAACCATAACAATATTCATAATAAAATTATAAGAAATCCATAACAATATCCTTACTAGATTATTAGAGATTAATTTGTCTAAAACACTCATGCTAGTATGTCCTGGTTTTCTATGTGACAACCAAAAATCATGTTTATCTCTAGCAACAAAGCATGCATTTGAAATATGAATGTCATCTAAATGCACCATGTATATGTTCCCTATTCTATGACCTATAAGCACAATCATGTTAGCTGCAATGTCAATAATTTTGCAACCATTAGAATCGAACATGGCATTAAATACTTTATCACAAAGTTGGCTTATGCTTAATAAATTATGTTTTAGACCGTTGGCATATAAAACATTCTCAATAAGTATGGAAGAGTTTTTCCAATATAACCAATTCCTTCAATGTGGCATTTGGAGTTGTCACCAAATGTCACTACTACTATACTCTTTGGCTTTAGCTCTATGAATCGACTCTTGTCACCAGTCATATGTCTCGAGCATCCTCTATCAAGGTACCATGATTTTTTGCTTGCATTTTGAGTCTTTTAGCAATGCTCCTCCTACAAACATAGAGTTACGTCTTGATTTTTGTTACTATCCAATTTCTTTTGGGTCCATGAGTATTAGCTCCCAAAATCTTGGTCCCCTTGGGGATCTAAGTAGCAATAAGATCATGATTTTTAGTAGCTAGAAGTTTCTTGGAAACTCAAACACTCCTAATAAACTTACTATTAGGTGATCTATGGGAACTTCTATGTTTGTATCTATTAAAGTTCCTTCTCACATAGTTGGGTTTTGAATTGTCTCCCTTTTCAAAATAGTTTGTCCCAACTTTGTTTAAGGAAGCTTTAAGATCATCAACCTCATTTTTGATGATCATCATGAACTCTTGAAAGTAGGTTATACAAGCGTTGAGTTTTCCTTTCAAAATCTTTTTTTTCTTTTGCTTTGCATATCCTAAACCTTTATTTCAAGCTCCATCTTAGTTTTAGATAAAGAGCCAATTTCATTTTTCAACTTCGAAATGATTTTCTTAATTTTCAAAATAGACTATTTGACCTCCAAAACGAATTCATCATGCACCTCTTGTAATTCATCATATGCTTCTTGAAGTTCAACAAATGTAAATCGAATGATGATGAATTAGACGTTACTTAGTATCTTCCTCAAGTGCCATGAGACATAGGTTGTCTAATACCCCAATTTTCCCTAATTTTAAACCCTAATTAGGAAATCCCTAATTCTAAAACCCTAAAAATTTAGGAATTTAATTCTAAAAACCTAATAAAATTAAGGGACCAAATTGTAATTTAGTCCAAAATTGGTGACATAATTGAATTAATCAGTATCTTCTGTGGGCAATCTGAAACGCGGGTTGTTTTAGGGACCTTTATTGTGTAATTTACTCATTTGAGTTGGGTATTTAATCTCCTTATTATGACATTTGAGTTAGGTATTTAATTTCCTTTTCTATCAAATCAAAACTTGTATCATGATTTCTGTTTCATTGTTTGAATGCTTTCTGAACTTATATTTTAATTGAGAACTTGTTTTATGCTTTTAAATGGTTTTACAATTTGTTTTATCTAAAATTTTTAATGTGGGTCGCTCCGGTGACCCGAATGTGACACCTCGAATTAGACCAGGCAACCCGTATCAATTTGGGTGTTACAGGGCATCTATATACTTTTGGTTGTGTTTGTTTTGTTCATTTTCCCCATCATGAATGTCATAAACTTTCTGCTCAATCTGTTAAATGTGCATTCATGGGATATAGTACAAATCACAAATGTTTTGTTCGCTATAATCCTTCCTCTCATAGATTTTGAGTTTCTCGTAATGTTTTGTTTCTTGAAATTCAATTTTTCTTTCCAACTTATGCCCAGTCAATTACTAATGTTATTGATCTTCCTAGTTTTGATAAGTCATCTTCTACACGTCAAAAGTTCAATATTGGGAATGTTTACAAACGTCGACTGCCCCTTGCTCATCCAGATTAGTCATCTGACCCTGATCCAATTATTCATCTAGATCTGTCAACCAATTGTGATCTAGTTTCTAATACAGATTTATAATCTAATTTTGGTCCAGTTCTTCATCCAAACCTACCACATGACCCTAAATTATCTATTTTGAGACGTTCTACCAGAGTTTCTCATCCCCCTAATTGGTATGGATCTTATCATACATCATGAGTGTTGGCAGCAAGCAATGAAAGAGGTACTTCAAGCTCTTCAGGATAATCATACTTGGGATATTGTTTCATGCCCTCCTATTGTTAAACCTATTGTATGTAAGTGAGTTTATTCTGTGAAACTTCTATCTAATGGTACTCTTGAACGCTATAAGGCTAGGTTGGTTGCTCTTGGTAATCGGCAAGAACACGGTGTAAATTATGAAGAGACACATGCTCCTGTGGCAAAAATGACTACTGTGCGCATAATCCTTGCCATTGCTGCTTCGTATGGTTGCCCGCTTAAACAAACGGATGTCAAAACAGCTTTTTACAAGGTGATCTCCAAGAGGATATTTACATGAAACCTCCTTCTAGTTTGTTTTCTTCTTCCACTTCTGAAGTTTGCAAATTAAATCGCTAATTGTATGGTTAAAAGGAAGCACCTCGTGCATGGTTTGAGAAGTTTCGATCTACCTTACTTCAGTTCAAGTTTGTACAAAGTCAATATGACTCTTGTTTATTTCTTCATAAAACTTCTATAGGGATAGTTTTTTCTCTTGGTGTATGTTGATGACGTCGTTATAACGGGACAGATTCTGTTCTTATTGCTCAACTTTAATAATATCTTCACGGTTTTTTTCATATGAAGGACCTTGTCAACTTACTTTTTAGTCTTGGAAGTTAATTCTGATCCTACTGGTATATTCTTACATCAACATAAGTATACTAAAGACTTAGTTTCTTTGGCTGGTCTTCAAGAATCTTCATCAGTTGATACTCCTCTAGAAGTGAATGTTAAATATCACATTGACGAGGGAGAGCCACTTTCAGATCCATCCTTGTCTCGTTAGTTAGTGGGTAGCTTAAATTACCTAACTATAACTAGACCTGACATCTTATTTGTTGTCCAACAGGTTAGTCAGTCTCTACATTCTCCTCGTCGTCGTCACTTAACTGCAGTTCGTCGAATTATAAAATATCTTCGAGGTACTCCATGTTGAGGTTTGTTCTTTCCTGCTGGAAATCCTATAAAACTTAATGCATTTAGTGATGCCGATTGGGCTGGATGTCCAAATACTCGTCGCTCAGTTACATGTTGGTGTATGTTTCTTGGGAATTCTTCGATCTCATGGAAAAGCAAGATACAAGATCGAGTGTCCAAATCATCCATTGAATCTGAATATCGAGCTATGTCTGCTGCATGTTTTGAGATTACTTGGATTAGGGGCTTGTTGTCTGAGCTTGGATTTTATCAATCTACTCCTAGTTCTCTTCATGCTGATAATACAAGTGCCATTCAGATTGCAACTAATCCAGTTTACCATGAGCGCACCAAGCATATTGAAGTGGATTGTCACTATATTCGTGAAGCTGTCAACAATCAAGTTATTTCTCTTCCACATGTTTCTGCGGCTTTACAAATTGCTGACGTGTTCACCAAATCTCTCACTTGACAACGCCATCAACTCCTTGTTGGCAAATTGATGCTCTTTGATAAAGCAACATCAATTCGAGGGTTGATGTTACCATGTATAATTATTAATTGTACATAATTTTTTATTCCATAATTTTCACTTTCCATAGTTATTTTGTACAGTTGCAAATTACTATTAATTTCTCTTCCCATAGTTATTTTATATTGATGTAATTAGAGAGATATTAGCACATAGATTTTGCTAAATCTCTAGAAATTAGCATGTAATCTTGTGTATCATCTATATATTCCATGGAATAAAAGAGGCAAATCAAGTCATTTAAATCAAAATTCTATCAAATCATAAGCTTACACCTCTGATTTTAAACCTTACTATTATGATTTTTAGAGTTATTTTTTAATTTTACCTTTGTTTAAATCTTTTGAGTATGACATTGATTTTAGAGTTATTTTTTATGTAATGAAGTATTTAGGGTTTTTAATCCAATATATTTGTTCCTTCTATTGTATTATGTTTAAATCTTGTTCTATAATATTCTGATTGTACATTGCGTATCTTGTTATGTAACACTCTGATAGTTCATTATTTGTAAAGTTTGATTTAATGATTATTGTCTGATGAATAATGGACAATGTTACAGAACAGTTTGCGCCTAAGGAGTGAGGCTTCGTGTGCGTTAATAAATTTGGGTGTTCATTGTTCTAATGTTAGGTGAGGGGGTCAACAAGCACTGGAGATTTGGATTAAAGTTAATATAGATGAAGCTTGAAACTTGAATAATAGATTAGCGACGTGTGGAGGAGTTGAAAGAGAAGCTTATGATATGTGGAGATTTGGATTTTCTAAGTGAAGTGTGTTCAGTGTTGGTTGTGGAATTTTGGGGAATACATGAAGGGATGAAGATTGCATGAAAGATGAGGTTTTGGTTTGTTGTTGTTGTATCCTGTGGAATAGAGATTGTTAGCTTACTGGAGCATGGGGCTGTAACAAGACTTGGATCTTCTTTGATGTCGTTCCTTATTGAGTTGAAACAAAGAATATAAATCTTATGCTTCTTTTTGTGATATCAAATGATAGGAGTGTTTTCTGTGGATGTGGAATCATGAATCAAGTTACTTGGAAGCAATCTTATACGCTAGACTCGATTCAAGAAAAGGGTGAATTGTTCTTGGGATTTCTAGAACAATAGGTTGGGTGTTTCTTGAATTTTCTAGAAATAAGAATCAAAAGTTAAAGAAAGAAGATGGATGTGATAGAATCAATGGAATGAAATAAGAAAATAGCGAAAAAGATAAAAAAAATATATGAAAATTCAAATTTGAATTGATTGAGAATGGTGTTAATGGAGATTGATTGAAGATAATGATGGCTTGACGAATAATCAATGTCCCATGAAACCTCCTACCCGCAATTGAATAGGCAACCTCCACAATAAGGTTATAACTGACCCTCCTAACCGTAATTGGATAGGCAGCTCAGAGTGTGAAGATTCTCCCTCGCACAAACTAGATGAAAATGTTAAAGAAGACTTCTAAGGCACATATTTTTTCAACACTTGAAAACATGTACTCAAAGAAGACTTTTATTTATTAACTCAAATCTAAAAACAATGAAGGAGACATCATCTTCTTATAGATGAAGGATGGCCAAACAGAATGAACTACTAAAGAATAAAAAAATAACAAACAAATCAGGATTAGGATTCTTAAAATTGGTGGCAACAATGAGGACCCTTAGATGAGCTTTAGTTTGATGGTTGAGATGAATTTGAGGAGTCTTGGAGTGGGCTGCAAGAATATGGTGTGTAATCTCATCCCTTGATTTATTCTTTGATCCAACAGCTAAGATGCTTCAAGATGAAGGTGGTTGACAATTCGTAACTTATAAAAACCTTAAAACACCAATTTAAATGATAATAAATACATTGGGATAAGTTTAATTCGTACAAAGCCTTATATATTAGCTTTTGAGATGAATTTTACAAAATCCTGTAATAGATCCCGTATCCAGTTTTTTGCATGCGCAACCTTCAGTAAAATAGATGTATCTTGAGTTCTCGACATTGAATTGAAGCATTTCAAGATGTTTTGGAAAGATAACTAAATGAAAGTCAATTCATCAGAAGACATCTTAACCTAGAAATGTCCTGATCTCATTCTAAAAGTCGTCGCAAGTCGACTAATTTCTCAGACATAGAAAACAGTTTTACGTTCTTGTCCAATATGATTAGTTTCAACCCTCTCATGCATGTAGCATTCCTCCACTCCTCAGAAAGATTCATCCTCGAATCTAAACTGGCTATGAGAGAACGATCATCAATGTACTCGATCTCTTGAGCTCCCCTTAATGGTTCAACAAAACCTGAAAAAGAACACAAAACCACTTGAAACAATAGTGTTATGGCTAGGTTGAAAAAAGCCATTCTTTATCTTTTTCTCGTCCTTTTCATTTGTACATTGTTCGACTTTACCTCATGTTCTTTTTCACTCGCCAAAATTGGGCCATTAAGATGCCTTTTATTGCTCCCGGTCTCTTGACTCTCAGTTTTTTTCAAATGACATAACTTACATCCCCTAACCCTCTCACAAAAAATATCATCGAAGTACAATTGCTTTAGATGAGAAAGTGTTTCTAACATAATGGTGGGACAAGAACCAAATGAAGGGTTAAAATCACACTTACTTTCTTTGTGGGATGGTGATAAGAATTAAACAAGGAAACTTACTACTTTAAATGAAGGATCAAAAGCATTGCCTTCTTGACTGATGAGTTCACTATCACTCGCCTCTTGTTTGGGAGATTATTCTTCTTCAGCATCCATATTTGCACTAATACTAGAATATGAAATAGAATTTCGAAGAGAATCAAGTGTACTTTTTGGTTCTAGTGTGCCTTCATGGTTGTTTGCCTTTGAGTGGTCATCTGATTCAGCCTTTTGTGATTCCATTTTTTTCATCCTTTCACAAATTTTTTGCAATTTCACTTGATCTTTGTACACTTCTTGCGACTCTAATGGACCCAACGTCTTGTCATGGTGCACAAGAGAATATCTATTTGACCTACCTCGATGGATAATGTCTCGATCATATTGCCAATGTCTTCCCAATAGCAAGTAGGTGACTTCTATAGCAACATTGCACCAAATATCATCACAATAACTTTCCAGAGTAAAACTGATTAAGCAACGTTCGGTTAATTCTATATCTGATCTGTCATTAAGCCCTTGAAGATGGTATGGATTAGGGTGTTCTTGGCAAAGTAGACTAAGTGCTTCAACAACGAAGCTTCTCACTATGTTTGCACAACTTCCGCTATCAATGATGAAAGAACATTGTTTACCTTGTATCCAACATCGTGAATGGAAGATATTTGTTCCCTCAAAATCTGATGCAGTCATCCTAAAGAGCATAATACTCGCACAAAATTTAAGGTAAGAAAATAAAATAAAATTCTAAACTTAAATCCTAAAAAATCCGCTCAATCCCAAATTTTCTAAACCCTAATTCTAAACTATAACCCTAAACTTTCACTTTAAATCCCAAACCTAATTTTTTAGGCTAAGGGCATAAATAAGGAACCAAAGGGCAAAGGATTTCTATTATGAAGCAAAGGGCTTGAATTGTCCGGATCTAATTTAAATATTCAATTCTTCTACCAATTCTGCATGCTATTACGCAATAGTCAAAATTGATAACGGTCAAAATGACTAACACATGATCCAATTGAAATTTGGGCTACTTAATATTAGTTATGACCAAAATAATACATATTAATCGATATGGTATTTAGGATGGGTAAAATTCGACTCTAAAAATTAAATTATTCGACTCGATTTGAAAATACTCGATTTATAATTTTATAAACTCGACTCTACTTGAAATTTTTCAAATAAAGTTTGAGTTATAAAATGGAAATTCGAACAACACAAAATTTTTAGTAATTAGTGTATTAACTTTCAAGTTCAAATCGAGTCTCTCAATTCTGTCTGATATATATATATATATATATATATATGAAAAATGTGAAGAAATATATATATGTGTATTGTATATGGTTATAAAAAACCATTTAAATTGGAACTAATTAGTACTATAACATTATAAATATTTACAATTAAATTTGAACAAAAACTTGAACAACTCGACTTGACTCAACTTAAATTTTATCAACTCAAATTTCATAAACTCAACTCGGGAACATTTTAAATAAAATTTGAGTTATAAAATATAACACTTCAACTCGACTAACTAAGAAAATGACTCGACTCAATCAAATTCCACCCGGTATGGACAAGCATGGCCTAAATGGCCCCATTAGCAAATAGGTTGCAACACGAAGAACTAAATCCTGCCACTATAATGCAATCTGATTCCTTCCGATAATACCGCCTAAAAATAAATAAAATATAAGACATGATAATATGACATAAAAATAATATAAATAAAATATTAAAGCATAAACTTCTTAAAATGTATAAAATATAATTTTTTACAAAAATTTTAAAACGAACGACGCACACCGCTGAACATTATTAACGCAATAAATTGTAATATATTATTAGTTTTTTAATAATTCTTAAATAATGATTAAAATTTTAAATGACTGGACATACAATTTATAATTATTTAAAATAAAATTAGAATTTAAATTAAATTACTTCATATTTTTGTTTTATACTATTTTTAATTTTAAAATAATAAGATCTAATTCCCCATCATCCACAAATCCTAAACTCAGTCTTATATCTTTTAATCTTTGCATGGAAGAGGCCGCATAAGTTATTATCGAAATGCGACAATTGATATCGCTGTCGGGGTGTCGTGTAGGGCTGTGAGTTTGATTAGGTAAAAATGTGTAATAATTTTGAAACGAGAGGAATTTGAGCATATGGGCACGAGGCTGGTCCTTGCTTACTTCCCTGATTCTTTTTGAAAACAAAAATTCTGGGCTTTCATTAATTAATTGAAACATTATGCACTGTTGGGTATAATTGTTGGATAACCACTTTAGTGTGGCTCGTGGCAGTTACCACGTTTTCATTGCTGCCATGTTCCCATTTTCACATTCTCACTCTCACAATTGTGGACGTGCAAAGTGGTTGGGTAACCGGGTAGTTTTTGATGGGAAAATCATACCTATAAATACCCCATTAGCCTAAGGTCCCTAAGCATAAAACACAAGCATCACATATTCCATCTAAGTGAGTTTTGAGTGCTTAGAAGATCCTTGGCATTTTAGTTTTTTTTTGTGTTGCCGTGTTCGAAGTATTCGACAGTGGTTCTACGGTGGTTCAAAGCGTTTCCACGGTGGTTTTAAGCATCCGGCGGTGATTCGATGTGCTTGACAGTGGTGCAACTACATCTCAATTTGGCAAACGGTTTTGACAATGGCCGGAGGTATTTAAGAATTTTGATCCTTCCGCTGCGTTTTGCTCGATTTATGCTTACATTTGGTATCCGAGCATGGTTAAATCTCTGCCTTGTCGTTTTAAAGTTTGCATGATTCTCAAAATTAAAATGCCATGTTGATCTTTAAATTCTAAATTTTTGAGAAAAATTATATTGCAGACTTTTGTTTTAAAATCGTTAGATTTTATTAAATTAATTTCTAAATTTTTTTAATAATTTTATTAAATTTTTTTTAGAAATAATTATTGTATGTACCTAAATTAGGAGATGATATATAACTTATCTAGTAATTAGTTATATACATAAAGTTAGGTACATAAAACTTTAAGTCTTATTGCATAAAGTATTAAGCAATAAAACTATAGAATATATGTCTAGGGATTCGAATAATTTATTTAATTAAAGAATTAGCCACAACAACTTTAATTAAATAAAATTATGGTAAGGATCTCATAAGGACTAGACATAAAATGTTGCATAATGAATTAGCAACAACTTTGAACAAAGTTTAGGGTTAATATCTAGCTAAGTGATTTTCATAATTTTATTTAGTTAAAGACTAGCCACAGTATCTTTAGCTAAATAAAATTACTAAGGTTAAAAATCACATACGGAAAGCATAGATATTAAACCCCATTACATAACTTATTAAGATAAAAATTATTAGATGAGTTTTTATAATTACCCACAGGAATTATGAAAATAAATTTAATATTTTTTATATAAGGGATAGAAAAATAATTCTATCATAAAATGGATTTAATCGAATTAAAAATTTAGCTTACATGCAATTTTTATGTCAATAGATTCATTATTTACATAATTTGCATTGGTAAATTATGACTTATGTTTGCCTCAAATTTATAGTAAGCATGTATGTCAATTTATTTTGCAGCATTACAGCCTATGAATATGTCTGATAATAAAGTAGATATCCTTGAATTAACCAGTGAGAACTTTAAGTTCTGGAAGGAGGGTATTCTTCTTCAATTAGGGTGTATGGATATTGATTATGCTATAAGGAAATCTGAGCCACATATCATTGACACCAGCAATCAGGCTGATCTTGCTCTATATGAAAAGTGGGAGCGATCCAATCGCTTAAGTATTATGTTCATTAAGAGCAAGGTTTCTGCTGATGTTCGTGGCTCGATTGAGCATTATGAGAATGTCAAAGAGCTATTAACGGCTATAGAGAAACAGTTTCAGACTTCTCAAAAGTCATTAGCCAGCACCCTAATTATGAAGTTCACATCACTAAAGCTCACTATAGTGAAAGGTGTGCGTGATCATATCAATAATGTGCGAGATTTGGCAGCTCGACTTAAGGCACTTGAGGTTGAAATATCTGAATCTTTCCTGGTGCACTATATATTGAACACTCTTCCACCTCAATATGGGTCATTCAAGATCTCTTATAACACACATAAGGATAAATGGTCTATGGATGAACTTTTGACCATGTGTGATCAAGAAGAGGGTAGTCTCATACTGGAGATGGGAGAGAGTGCACTGACGGTTACTCAAGGAAAGAGGTCAGTCCAAGCCAAGCAGAAGGGGAAGGCTAAAATGCAACCCCAAGCTGACATAAAGAAAGAGTTCACGTGTTTCTTCTGTAAAAAGAAGGGACACATGAAGAAGGATTGTGTCAAGCATAAGGGCTGGCTTGAAAAGAAAGGTAAATCAATCTCACTTGTTTGCTTTGAGTCAAATATGGTTGATGTTAATTATAACACATGATGGATTGATTATGGTTCTACAATCCATGTCTCAAATTCCTTACAGGGATTAAAAAACCCGAGGGAACTAGTGGGAGCTGAGCGACACATCTATTCGGGAAACAAGATGCAGTCACATGTTGAAGCTATTGGGACCCGCGAATTAGTGCTTAGCAATGGCTTTGTTTTAATTTTAGAAAAGACTTTTTATATTCCTAGTTTTTCTAGAAACTTAATCTCCATTTCAAGACTTGCACCCTTAGGGTATTGTTTTAATGTTTTAATTTTTCAAATGTTGGATTCAGTTTATTTTATAAATATGAAATTGTTGGAAATGGTGTTTTAAGTGATGGTCTTTACTCTATTGGTTTACAAAATAATGCCACTCATAATGTTATGCACATTCAAACTAGTACTAAATGTTGTGTTATAAATGAAGATTCCTTTACTTTGTGGCACCGGAGATTAAGACATATCTCCATCGAAAGGATTAAAAGATTAGTAAATGACAGGGTACTCAATACCTTAGATTTTACTGATTTTGATACTTGTGCAGACTGCATTAAGGGCAAGCAGACTAACAAATCAAAGAAAGGTGCCAAGAGGAGTTCGACCATATTGGAAATCATCCATTCTGATATCTATTGTCCAGATATGGATGTGCAAGGTCAAAAATACTTCATCACTTTCATAGATGATTACTCACGGTTCATGTATCTCTACATGCTTCATCATAAAAGTGAAGCGTTAGAAGCCTTTAAGGTTTTTAAGGCTGAAGTAGAGAAACAATGCGGTAAGCAAATAAAGATTGTGAGAACCTATAGAGGTGGTGAGTATTATGGTAAATACACTGAGGATGGACAAGCACCTGGTCCATTTGCAAAATTTCTTCAAGACAACGGTATAGTTGCCCAATACACCATGCCAGGTTTGCCTGATCAGAATGGTATTGCGGAAAGAAGAAATCGAACTCTAATGGACATGGTGCGAAGTATGCTTAGTAGCTCTAAGCTACCTAAGTCTTTATGGGTTGAAGCTTTCAAGACGACTGTGTATATATTAAACCGGGTTCCAACCAAGGCTGTCCCAAAGACACCTTTTGAGTTATTCAAATGTTGGAAATCGAGTTTGCGAAATATACGCATATGGGGATGCCCGTCTGAAGTGAGAATTTATAACCCTCAAGAAAAGAAACTGGACCCAATGACCATTAGTGGGTATTTCATTGGATATGCCGAAAAGTCCAAATGTTATAAATTCTATTGTCCATCTAACAACACTAGAATTGTGCAATCAAGAAATACAAAATTTCTTAAGAATGACTCAATCAGTGGGAGTGATCTGTCTCGGGATTCAATACCCGTAGGTCATCCATCCACTTTAAGTGATAGATTGGTTATCATATATAACACTCCTCAAGCTCAACCGGGTGTTGAACAACCAATCAATAAAGTTCCATAGCCTGCTGAAAACACTCCAGTATATCAAGTTGTTCAAGAAAATCCAGAAATTATTGAACAACCAGTTGAACAACATGATCCACAAGAAAATGTTTGTTCAAAATTAAGGAGATATGTTAGAGAAAGAAGATCAGCAATTTCTAGTGATTATTTTGTGTATTTACAAGAATCTAATTATAACGTTGGAGCTGAAAATGACCCTGAGTCATTTTCAACTGCCATGAGCTACAATGAATCAAAATTATGGTATGATGCTATGAAGGATGAGATGAATTCTATGAAAAGCAACGAAGTTTGGGATCTTGTACCGTTGCCTGATGGTGTAAAAGCCATTGGATGTAAATGGGTCTTCAAAACAAAAAGAGACTCAAAAGGCAACATAGAAAGATATAAAGCAAGACTTGTTGCTAAAGGATTCAACCAGCGAGAAGGAATTGATTACACTGAGACTTTTAGTCTAGTATCTAAGAAAGATTCCTTACGCATTGTGTTAGCATTAGTAGCTCAATTTGACCTTGAGTTACAACAAATGGTTGTGAAAATTGCCTTTCTTAATGGTGACCTAGAGGAAGAGGTATACATGAAACAACCTGAAGGATTTTCCTCTTTTGATGGTGAAAATTTGGTTTGTAAGTTAAAGAAATCTATATACGGATTGAAACAAGCCTCCCCCGTCAGTGGTATTTGAAATTCCATGAGGTTATCTCTTCATTTGGTTTTGTTGAGAATATCATGGATCAATGTATATACCAGAAGGTTAGTGGGAGTAAAATTTGTTTCCTTATTCTATATGTGGATGATATTTTACTTGCATCAAATGACAAGGGTATTCTACATGAGGTGAAACAATTCCTTTCTAAAAATTTTGATATGAAAGATATGGGTGATGCAACTTATGTCATTGGCATTAAGATTCATCTTGATAGACATAAAGGTGTCTTAGGTCTATCTCAAGAAAACTATATCAACAAAGTTTTAGAAAGATTTTGGATGAAAGATTGTTCACCTAGTGTTGCTCCTATCGTGAAGGGTGATAAGTTCAATTTGAACCAATGCCCAAAGAACGAATTTGAGAATGAGCAAATGAAAAACGTTCCATATACTTCTGTTGTTGGAAGCCTGATGTATGCTCAAGTCTGTACAAGACCTGACATTGCATTTGCCGTTGGGATGTTGGGAAGATATCAGAGTAATCCGGGTATGGACCACTGGAAAGCTGCAAAGAAAGTTTTAAGATACCTCAAAGGGACAAAAGAATACATGCTTATGTACAAACGATCTGACCATTTGGAGGTGATTGGCTACTCTGATTCAGACTTTGTTGGCTGTGTTGATTCACGTAAATCAACATCAGGTTACATATTTATGTTTGCTAGCGGAGCTATATCTTGGAAGAGTGTCAAGCAGACATTGACTGCCACTTCCACTATAGAGGCCGAGTTCATTTCGTGTTTTGAGGCTACCTCACATGGAGTATGGTTAAAGAGTTTCATTTATGGACTTAGACTTGTGGATTCAATCTCTAGGCCATTAAGGATATATTGTGACAATTTAGCTGCTATCTTTATGGCTAAGAACAACAAAAGTGGAAGTCGAAGTAAACACGTCGACATTAAGTATCTAGCCATAAGGAAACGTGTTAAAGAACAGAAAGTGGTCATTGAGCACATTAACACTGAGCATATGTTAGCTGATCCTTTAACTAAGGGCATGCCACTACATAAATTTAAGGATCATGTTGTCACTATGGGACTAGTTCCCACTTTGTAAATTTTCGTTGTAAGAACGATTCCGTTGAAACTCTAATAAAGTTTGATATTTCTCATATATGTTGTGTACACATTAAGTTAATTGTTTCGAGAAATATTACTAAAGTTTGGACCTAGAATAAACATCGGGTTTATTCATTAAGTATATGGGCTAAAGTGTTGAGACCTGATGTATTGTGATACATGAAAGATACTACTCAAATCCATAGAGGAAATATCGCCATGATTCGTGCATTATGTTTCGACTTTAAGGATAACACGAACCAAGTGGGAGAATGTTGGATAACCACTTTAGTGTGGTTCGTGGCAGTTACCACGTTTCCACTACTGCCATGTTCCCATTTTCACATTCTCACTCTCACAATTGTGGACGTGCAAAGTGGTTGGGTAATCGGGTGGTTTTTATTGGAAAATCACACCTATAAATACCTCATTAGCCTAAGGTCCCTAAGCATAAAACACAAGCATCACATATTCCATCTAAGTGAGTTTTGAGTGCTTAGAAGATCCTTGGCATTTTAGTTTTTTTTTGTGTTGCCGTGTTCGAAGTATTCGACGGTGGTTCTACGGTGGTTCAAAGCGTTTCTACGGTGGTTTTAAGCATCCGACGGTGGTTCGATGTGCTTGACGGTAGTGTAACCACATCTCAATTTGGCAAACGGTTTTGACAATGGCCGGAGGTATTTATGAATTTCGATCTTTCCGCTGCATTTTGCTCGATTTATGCTTACAACAATTACATAAGAATTTGGAGTCTGTAAAATTTTAGAATCTTTTAGCTTCGATACATTCGACTTTATTGTAACCCCGCAACCGGGTAACGATATGTTGCATCGTTACCGGAGTGTCGAGACATGAAGCCAATGGACAATTATTAGTTTCTATGCTTTCGGTTCGGCAATAAAATTGACACGAGTTGGTTTTGAGGACCCCTTTTGTTGTTTCACTTTTCGGTTTCAATTTGTGTGGTTGGTTTCAATTGACACCGGCGGCTGCAGCGGCTGGGAAAAAATATAGGGTTGAAGATGATGGAGGATTGGATTTTATTATTTTAAAATAAAGATTAAAAAGTTAATTTAATCTAAATTTTAATTTATTTTAAATAATTATTAATTGTATGCCGAGTCTTTCAAATTTTTAATTATTATTTAAGAATCATTAAAAAATTAATGATGTATTGCGTTAGTAGTGTGCAACGGTGTGCGTCGCTCATTCTAAACTCACTCATTTTGTTAATTTTTATATATAGATAAATTATATAAATATATAATATTTTAATATAAATATATTTAAAAATCGAATTATCTACTCAGTTTGAATTGGTTCTTGACTTGCACAGGGTGAAATTTACTTTGAAGTAGCCCTTCTTTAGTCAAAATTTTGATAACAAAATTAGTTTGAAATTGTAAAATGAACTATGTGGATAGGCATAGGCCTACCTCTGGCTTGAAGGAATTTGATCAAATGAGTTCAAAAATTTTCAAAGCACTGCTTGCAACAATTCATAAACGCCTCTACTTTAAATGAAATTATAATATATGAAATGTATAAATCTTCATTTAGACCCTAAAATTATCCATAATTATCTCTTTAATACTTAAATAATTTTTTTTATCATTTTAGTACCTAAAGTAGTAAATTTTTATCAAGTTAGTCCAACCCCAAATATATTACAAAATAATAAAAATGACATGGCTCACTAGGAAAATGCCACGTGATCAAATGTTTTTTTCTTTAAAAGATATACTAAGGTAACGTTTAAAGAACCAACAGGGGTTGGTCCAAGTGGTAAGCGTTGTGTATGCAAAAAAACCCCGCTGGAAGACTCACCCACCAAAACTAGGTGTGCGACCCGGGTCGGTCTGGATTAGTCAGGGTTAAGCCTTGGAAACCAGAGGGCAACCAAAAAAAGTAACGTTTAAAGATACATGAAATTCAAAAGGAGAGTAAATTTTCAAAAAATATAAAAAAGCTAAAAAGTATAATCTTCAAAAAAAAAAATTCAAAAATTTATATATTTTTTAAAAAGTTGAGAAATATTTTTTTAATTTTTTTAATATTTTAATTTAATAAAATTTTTATTGTAACGTTTTTCTGACAAATGATGTCTTTTTTCTTGTAATGGATTTGAAGTTAGATTAACGTGATAACAATATACAAAAATAGGTATGAAATTGAACCCAACAATATTTAAATATCAAAATAATAATTGATGACAAATGTAGAGACTAAATGAACCTTTACTCCTATACAAATTCGCAAATAAGACACCAATATACAATTTAAGAAATGTAGAATAATAGTACAACACATCATGTAATATATTCGAGATTTTTTCCAATGAAGCAAAACAAGTGCTACCTTTGCTTCCATACGAATCCTAAATCAATGAAATCATCACGTTTTGGTTCAGATTTTCTGCACAACAAAATTGTAAACGTACAATTGTGGATCCGCAAGATTCTAATTTCTATGCACTATTTTTATTTTGCCGGGTTCTTATGTGGCAATTAAAGGCGTAGCTGATCTGATGTGTTTTCTCCTACGTGGCACGATCCTGATAAGGCGCGGCTAATGAAGCGCGTCTCTGTTATGTTTCAAGTAAGTTGGCACGATTTATGATCAAAATAGAAAAAAATAAAAAGTGAAGGAGAAAAGAACAAAATTAAACAATTTTTCTCCAAAAAGACACAACACACGATACGCGTTAAAGGCACGTGATAGCATAAGCCAAGGGGTGAAGGCGACACATATGAGTGAACCTTGTCACCAATCAATCAATTATTGTATGTTAAAGAAAAAAATATTAGATGCACCCGACTCACCCGTTATATGTAGTTTTAGTCAATAAAATTTATTTATTTTATTTTTTTTAACGTGAGTCTTCATATTTTTTTTACATGTAAATAAAGAATACGTAGTTATTTGAAAGTTACTTTGAGATGGATGGATCTTATTGACTAAGACCATGAATATATCCTGATGAGCCCAGTCGATATAATAATTTCTCATGTTAAAAGGGTATAATTAAAATAATAAAAAAATGCAATATCTAACCAATGTGAGATTTGATGATAGAAAATTCATTTATTTATTTTTCTTACTTTATATTTTTTTTTTATTTTGGTCATAAATTATGTCTGCTTACTTAAAACCAACAAAAACACACTTCGTCACTAGCGTTTTTTCTAAAATCATGTCACATAGATGAAAATCCCTCCCTCTCAGTCGCGTTTTTACCTTTTTTTTAATTATCAAAGTGGTACCATTTTGGGAATTAATTTTCAATGAATATTATTTGAAGAGTTAATTGCACCACACGTTCCTAAACTATAACTCTCATTTTAAATTAGCCTCTAAACTTTAAAATATTCTAATTTCATCCACAAACTATGACCTTCATTTTAAATTGGTCCACATACTTTTGAGCAACTAGTTTCATCCTCAAACTATAACTCTCATTCTAAATTGGTCCTCAAACTTTTTGAATGTTCTAATTTCATCCTCAAATTATCGTTTATATCATATCATATTATTACATAATACACATGAGTGTTTCATGACAATTAACACTTTTTTGTAACGGTTTTATTAACAAAAGATATGATTAGCATATATTGATACTTTAGGGATGGAATTAGAACGTTCAAAAAGTTTGAGGACCAATTTAGATTAAGAGTCAAAGTTTAAGGATGAAACTAGAATGCTCAAAAGTTTAGGGACCAATTTAGAATAAAGGTCATAGTTTGAGGATGAAATTGGAATACTTTAAAGTTTAGGGACCAATTTAAAATGAGTGTCATAGTTTAAGGACGTGTGGTGCTATTAACTCTTATTTGAATACTAAATTTTAAAAATTATGTTTGTGTAAAATACCCTTAGTATTATGTATTTATTTATTTTAACTATTTTAATAATAGTAACTTTTCTTGAGCGTATAAAGTTAATAATTTTGAATATCCAATATTATACATTTAGGATATATTTAGAATAATTGTAAGATGGATAAAAAAATAATTGTAAGAAAATATAATTATTAGCTTTACGGTTACACTTTCTTTTACTTATGATAATTATATCTATATTATATACGAGTTTAACAAAAGATAATCCCACACAATTTAGTAGGATTTATTAACTAAAAATGAAATGAAATCATTACTGATAATTACATACCTAATTACTCTAATTACAATTGTGTGAATTCAATGAAATCTACTAATTACAATTATGTTTTTCAATAATGAGAATAGTGTCCTTTCCTTTCTAAAAATGAAACTATAAAAGATAGTATACATTTAGGTTGCGTTAAACAATATTTTTGAAAAGGGTTAGTAAAATGTTTTTTTTAAAGATACTTAGTAAAATGTTTTTGAAAAGTGATTTTGGATTGTTGTATTTAAAATATGAGTGCTTAACATAGTTTTTTAAAAGTACTTTTAAATATATGATAATGAGACCTCATTGAGTGGTTTAAGTGGAAAAGGGATCATTGTTTTTTCTAGGAGACTTGCATTCGAGTAACTTGTTTGCACGATATGTTTATTTTATTAATAGTAAAGAACATGTACTACTATATAATCACATCAGAATATTCAATATTATATATATGATAACGTATATTTTAGACACTATTTTTTTAAATTTGAAATAATTACTTATATAAATGAGGATAAATGAATATTGTTATTCAAAAATGTTTTTTACAAAAGCCAGAAGTCAAAAGCTAGAAAATTTATTTTTTGAATAATATTTTTTCAACTCAAGTAGAATAGTATTTTTTTTATAAAAATGAGAATATTACCTCGTGCCTCGTTAAAAAACCTCTCTAAACTTAGTTGGAGAAAAAAGAGTGCACATGATAATAATTACAGAAACAACCATGAGACAAGCTCGGCACACAAAAAGATCAAGTAACACCCTATTTCATATCCCACAGAGCTAATTCAGCCACTTCCCCAACTGATGTCAATGATATTCGTTCCCCCAATGGTATGTCTCGATGAAAAGCAACAGAAAAACTACAAGGATAATCCTGGGATAGCGTCTGAAGCACCTCCGTAAGTGGTGCAGGGTACAGTTATTCCCATATCGGTGAGCCTTGAATATTAGTAGCAATACGGTCGACCACAGTGTTAGCAGTCCGACAAACTCTTTGGATCTGCACCTCCCAATGTCGGTTAATCAACCCTCTAACATTAGCAACTAAGGCGTAGCTAGCAAGAGCTTTCGAATTCTCGTTAAAAATATCAGCCACCTGTGCGTTTATTAGTTTCAACAATG
Source organism: Hibiscus mutabilis (assembly GCA_019671005.1). Classification (NCBI taxonomy): domain Eukaryota; kingdom Viridiplantae; phylum Streptophyta; class Magnoliopsida; order Malvales; family Malvaceae; genus Hibiscus; species Hibiscus mutabilis. The sequence continues at coordinate 37,157,201 of CM033713.1, read as the reverse complement.
AGCTTACACACCCAATTCTCCATGAATGGAGCAGTGCATTGTGAACTGTCCACAATTCTGCCATTAGCACCGAGCAAATACCAAGGCTGTGAGTAAAGCCAAAAATCCAATCACCATTAGCATTGCGAAGCATACCTCCTATATCTGTCATGTTTCAGTATCTGCCAACAGCCCCATCGATATTCGCCTTCACTCAACCAATCTCTGGTGCTTGCCACGCTGCAACTGTCGGCGTTCTAGTACCTGCCCTTTTGGGTTACTTCATTTATGGTGACAAATTCATCTCTAAGCCTTAAGCAATAAGTGAGGATATCGCCACTATCATTATGTTTCTCATCAAATAAGATCTTGCACCGTTGTTTCTAAAGCATCCAGCAAACAATGGCAAATATGGTTCCCTACTCCTTCTCATCGATCGAGAAACCACCACGCCCTTGAATATTGTCAACCAACCAATTCTCAAATGGCATAATGGAAAAAAGCACGTTTCTTTGTGTGTTTAATAAGGCGTATCCATAAGCATTTCATCTTAGGACAACCCCTCAAAACATGATCCAAAGTCTCATCGTTAGCATGGCATATTGCGCATTCACTTGAGGTAGCAAGGTGACGATGACAACACTCATCATTTGTCAATAATCGATTATGCATGGTGATCCAAAAGAAGGTTTGAACACGCCGCGGGACATTTAGATGCCATAAACCTTCTAACCACCAGATTGGATCAGTGCTGTAGATGCTAACAAAACCATATAAGCTGATTTGGTGGAGAAAGGTATCTTCCCATCTCTACCCAGGACAGTCACAACCTAGAGTAGCACGAGGGGGCAATGTGCCACAATCTTATGTAGGATACCCTCAGGAAAGTGAGGCCGTATTTTGTCTCAATCCCATTGGCCCGAGACAGATGCCATTATCGCAACAGGGGTTGGCAAAGGCCTCACATCTTGAGGGAAAAAATAAGTTAAAGGTTCACCATCTCCTAACCAGACGTTAGACCAAAAATCCATATGTCACCCATCTCGGGCATTCTAATAAAGGCTCCGATGAAGATCTTTCTAGACATGAGTCAAACCTTGCCATAAGTGAGAGGAATTTCGACAACGGATGCACACCGTAACTTCTGTTGATCACCCATACTTAGCCTTCACCACTCTTACCCATAATTTATCTTCATTAGATACCAGTGAGAATTCAATCTTCATAAGAAAAGCCTTATTCTGACATTCCAAATCTCAAAAACCCAATCCACCATTTTTAATTGGTAACTTCACTATCTCACACTAGCAAGCGAGTTAGCATTGGACCCATCACTTGCACCCCACACAAAGTGACGTATCATCTTTTCCATGGCCTCACAAATGCCCTTTGTTAACCAAGTTGATTGCATCACATAGGTGGGGATGGCTTGTAGCATGGCCCTCGTCGGAGTTATACCACCGGCTAGAGATAGCGAGTTTGCAATCCAACCAGATAACTTTTGGCCCACTTTCTCTAATAAATACATGTATGTGTCCTTTGTAACCCAATTGTGAAGTAAAGGCACCTCTAAATTGTAACCCCCTCAACCCAACCTAGTCGCTAGACCCGAATCAAGGAAATCACATTAGTTTGCTAAAGTAAACCCGAACTAACATATTCGATATAATGAACTAGATTTTGCGAGTTAACAATAGGTATTGACCTGCATCTTAGACCGACATGTCGATCTAGATGTTCAAACCTTATTGGGCCTTGCCTTGGGCTTTGCGGGCCTCTATGTGTTATGGGCTTGCTTGGTGGTTTTGGGTTTGGCTTAAGATGGGTTTTGAGGAAGGGTAAGATGGTAAAAACCATATTTATAAGACAAAGGCTAATGAAGCCTTAATTCTCTGCTGGAAAAGGGACAAAGGGTGATATCACCTTGCCTCTATCTTTATGCCATCTCTTTCTTTCTTCCTCTCTCATGGCGAGTGCTTGAGTTTTGTGAAATTCTAGTTGTTTGAGTGGAAATCTCAGATTGTGGTTTGAGGAGAAGTTGATCATCAACCAAAGATCTATCTTTCAAGTTTTGTAAATATCTTTCAAGGTAAATATCTTTCAAGGTAAATTCTAGTTGTGAAATCTCTTTCTTTCTTCCTCTCTCATGGTGAGTGCTTGAGTTTTGTGAAATTCTAGTTGTTTGAGTGGAAATCTCAGATTGTGGCTTGAGGAGAAGTTGATCATCAACCAAAGATCTATCTTTTAAGGTAAATATCTTCATAGTTGGTGGAGGGTGAGTTTGAAGCTTGGTTCAAGGAAGAAAAGAGGAAAAAACTTGGTTGCTGATTCATTCCGGGATTTGCATGCTTAAGGTCAGTACATTTCTAACTCTTTCACTTCATGAACATCCTAAAATGATTGCTTCGTATGGTTTATAGTTTTGGGTTGCATAGTTAAGGTTTTAGAAGCTTAAACCCCTTTAATGGCAAATCTTGTATTATGCATTAATAATGTGTAAAATTGGTAGAAAACCACCTATTATTCTTTAAATAACTTGTAGGAACAATTTGAGACTTAACCATGGAGGTTAAGGGTGGGATTGGTGAAATCTCAAGCTTCAGGTTTTGTAATCTGGGCTCGAGTACTGGTATAGTGTGGTTGCATATCGGTACTCCTTTGTAATATTGAGAGACGGGTTGTGAGGGGCATACTGGTATGCCTTCTCGTGTATCGGTACCCCTCGCTTGATTAGAACTCCAGTGGCGTGTTAGAGTACCGGTACGCTAGGGGTGTATTAGTACCCACTGTTCTATTGCTTGAGAAGTCTTTTGCGTACCGGTACGCGAGGGTAGGGGTACTGGTATAGGTTAGGAATGGTATGGGGTGGATGCGTACCGATATTGAGTATCGATATGGTGGGTTAGTGTATCGATACGGCTTGTCATTCAAATTCTTTCGAACTTAATTTGAGTATCGGTACTCACAAAGGAGTACCGGTACCTAGTGAGGCGTACCGATACCCACATAGGACTATCAGAACTCGCAGAGCAATCTACCCAAGAACTTTGAGGTTGTGTTTGAGGGTTCTATAAATTATGGTAAAGGGTCTGGTGGGTCCTTGAAGGTATAAAACAAATCCTAAAACTGAGAAATAAAGATTGATAACCATATGTGGATTAATGGGTAATGGTTTAGTAAAAGTAGGGTGAGTTGCTTGTACTAGAAATCCATAAGGATCTATGGTGGATCAGTTAATGCTACGTGGAAGCTTGGGGTCCTTGTTGTGTGATGAAGGGATGCCCATATAGGTTGGTTGCCTTAAATAATGAAATAATCTAATGAGAAAGGCGAGCAATGGGCTTTAAGGATAAATATTAAATGTAGTATCAAATAATTATGCCTTGGGCCATTTGTAGTGACTAGCTTGATGTTCTTATTTCGTGGTAAGATGTGTTGATGCTCGGGGGAGCATGTGTTATCTTATGTGTCTTGGTTAGGAATTCAGATGTCCTAGAGTCAGTGCAAGGGCAATTAAATAAGGGGATGGGTACTCCAGGCTGTGTGATCGAGTACATCTGACATATCCACGAGCTATGTGATCTAGATGCAGTCTAAAACCTATCCTTGGCCTATGTGATCAGGATAAGAAAATACAACTCAAGGGCTGTGTGAGCTCGAGTAACTCGATGGGCTATATGAACTTGAGTGACCTGATTGACTGAGTGACCTCAGGTAAAGACTGCTTGTGGCTATTATGATTCAAGTATCTCTAAGACGTATCTGTGGCTATGGTAATCCGGATATGATCCTCAACCCGATAGTTATGTGATCACGGGTAACGCGACAGCTGTGTGAGCACGGGAATAACTGGGCTTTATTGGCCATTTTAGGGAATGTATGTTATTACGTTGTTGTATGGATAATAGATGTTGGCTATTTTACCCTTGGGCTATGTGATCAGGGTAGGGAATGTAACTCGACAGGCTGTGTGAGCTCAAGTAACTCGATGGGCTGTGTGACCTCGAGTATGGGGCTGTATTACCCTTGGGCCATATGATCAGTGTATGGGATGTAACTCAATGGACAGTGTGACCTCGAGTATGGTAAGCCTGGGATGGCTTAGGAGACTTCTTACATTTAGTGGTATCTTGAGACAGTTGTCAGCTCTAGCTAGGGTAGGCTAGAAGATGATCTTTAGTGTTGAGAAGCCTTTCTATGCACTCTTGATTATATTATCATGCATGCTTGTTTTATGATATTCATGAATTACGGCAGAGTAGAGATGTACCACTGAGGTTTGTTAGCTCAGCATGCGGAATTGTGGTTTTTTCGTGTGTAGGTTGACAGGTTGCTTTTGGAGGAGCTCATCGAGGAGGATTTCCCAGCACCAAGCCCGTTCTCAAAGTACAGTACTTAATGTTTTAGTTTGGACTGATTGTATTCATAGGACCTTACCACAGTCGAGTCTGTATCTTTATTTTGATTTACTACTTTTGGGTCAAACGGTGTATTTTATTTGGAACACCTATTTGTAAACTCTTAAATGCTATTTATTATATGGATTTATGAAAATAGACGCTTTTGAGAAAGGTCAATTAGTGTTTTCAAATGAGAAATTTTGATGGGTCAGGTTTGGGAAACCCGAATGTGATGCTTCAGATCTAGATCGTGATCGGGGTGTTACATTTAATGGTCTCAGAGCTTAGGTTTAGTATGTTCTAGGAAACCCTGGGGTGGTATAGAGGTCGTGGTAAGGTATCTAGTGAATACAAGTCCCTAAATTTAAGTGGTACTTTACAAGACTAGGAATCCTGATGTGCTACCTTGTTTCCTTGTGTTTCAGAAAAGAGATGATGGAAGGAGGAACCGATAACGAAGAGGTGAGTCACTTTCGTGACCTTACCTCTGCCCTTTTGCAAGTGGTGCAAGCCATTCTGAGGCAATATGAGATGCCTCGCAATACCCCTGTAGAGAGGCTTCATTGTTTTGGGCCTAAGAATTTTGAAGGTTTGGGTGAGGATGACTCGATCAAGGCTGATCAGTGGTTGCGCGACACACACAGAATCTTAAGACAAATGAAGGAAAGCCCGAAAGATGATCTTGATTGCATTGTTTCCCTTCTTAAAGGTAATGCACACGAGTTGTGGGAGACCGTTGAGTTGGGTCTACAGCCTGCACTCCCGACATGGGATATCTTTTTGGATGAGTTTCGAAATAAGCACATCAGTGAGGTACAAATGGATGGGATGAGGGACCAGTTTTTACATTCGGTTCAAGGAGACTGGACAATGTTCGCTTATGAGCAAGAGTTTTTGCGGTTGAGCCGTTATGCCCTAAAGTTTGTTAAGGCAGAGGAGCTGAGGTGCAAGAGGTTCAGACAAAGTTTGAGGGTCGAGTTTTAGTTGCACGTGACAACAAGTCCAATTGGGATATTTTCAAAACTAGCTAATAATGCAAAGGCGCTGGAGCAACTTCAGGATACGACGCTTGGTAAGACAGTGGATGCTAGGAGCCATGATGTAGAGACCCAGGATATCATGGATCATTCTCCCTATCCGCAAGAGAGGTTTTGTGCTTCGAAGAGTTCGAAATGAGTTACTTTGGATCAGCTACCGAGAGTCGGCTCAGGATCTAGATCGAGGGTACGTAGAGGGTATTTGATTTCTTCTATAGAGAGGAGTACTGATGGTTCTGTTGGAGTATCATTTCCACCAACACGCAAGCATTGTGGCCGGCATCACCATGGAGTGTACTTCTTGCTCAAGAGGGTTTGTTACAAGTGTCGAGCACTAGGACACATGCAAGGGACTGCCCAGTTATGGATGAGGATACACCGATTCTGTCTCAGAAGTTGGCTGCGTCTCGACATGATCAGAGTTTTGCTAGAGGTGGAGCTAGGGCGTCGTCAAGTTATCAAGGTGGGGGTCATGTGAGATCCACCGCTAGGGTTGGCGCCGAGGTGTTGCTAGACAACCTACTGCTCAAGCTAGGGATGACAGCATTGCGACTAGGGATATATCAGGTAACTAAGTTTTATTTTGGTTCTAGTTGTTTTTGATAGCCGTTTAGCTTTTTAGATGTGTAATAGATCAGTTCTTCTGAATGTGTACCTTGGTAAATCTTGGGATTGTTGTTGCTTTAGATGGTAATTAGAAGTGCATCTCCTGCTAGATAAGGTTTACCTTAAATGATTGTTGAGAGTGCAAAGCATGTCGTAGGTTGTGAGCAAGAAGTTGTAAAGTTTTGATTTGTTTGAATCTGGTTGTTGGTATTATATGTGTGGAATCTTTACCTCTCTAAAGTGTACGTTGTGCTCTATAGTGCTAGCTCAAGTAAGGTTCTATATGTTGCAAGATGTTCTTAGCTTGCGTTGTAAACGCGAGGGTTGAGAGTTCCTGGTCTTAGAGTTGTGGGTGTTTTGAGGGTATGGAGGTACCTTGGTGAATGAACAATCTTACCGGTTGATTGTGATTTAGAACTGTGGTAAATGTAAGGTCGAGTTTGTTGTTAGTGTCTATCGCTCCATGGTATGACACTTAGCAAACTCTTTGATGGAGGCACACTTGCGTAAGCGACCAATTGGGTGTCGTTGCCATGTGCTTCGCCAAGATCGTGTCTGTGTGGAAGTGGCTTGTATGGTGGCTTTAGATGTGTTGAGCTGTTGTGTAACGGTAGAAGACCGCTTTTTGTCTCGTGAGATCGACAACCTTGTTTGGTTATAGAATGTGAGAGCTTCGCATGTTGTTTGTTCAAAGTAAGGGTGCCATAGAAAAAGTAAAAGAAGGTTGTAACAAACATAGTTGAGGCCCTAAGTGCAAGTTGTAAGGATAGTAGCTGGCTTGTGCACCTGTGGAGTTAGATTTTATGGAGTCGGAGGGTTTCTCTATCAAGTTTGATAGGAGTTATCTTCGGTTAAGGCAAGCAGCGTGAAAGTTATTAGAGTAGGGCAACAAAAATATGAGATCAAAAGCCAGGTTATGGGTAACCGGATGGATGTGCAGCAAGGAAATGATTTTGGAGGAACTAGTTAGAAGTCTCTGAGAGCAGTTAGATGGGTTTCTCGCGCTTGATGGTTGGGATTGAGTAGCCTGAGTAGTGGGAATCTCGTGAATCGAAAGTGGTTTTTGATCGTGTGAAAGGCAAGTTCAGATAAAGTGAAGTGTTAAGTCTCGTCTTAGTGGGTCAAGTCTGGAGAAAAGAACCGTTAGTTCAAGGTAGATTAATGATAATGTTTGATTGTTAGGGTTTTGCTTGTCCTTTAATGTTTGACCGGGGTATGGCTGTTAGAAATGACGCATTCCTGAAAATGTTTTGTGAAAGTGGTGCAGCGTTTTAGACATAGATGAGGTTTAAGTTTAGAGTATGTTTGACGGATGCTAGTAGAGAGGAGTGTTATCTGAGGTATAATTCATCGGAGTTGAGTTCCTTGATCGGTGCTTGAACAGTAGAGCTTTGGGTTGGTTTGTTGTTCTACCTAAAGGTTCATTGCGAGTGCTAATAGTTGTGATGTTTAGGTAGAGTTCCTGAGAGAAGTGCTGAGAGCAAGTGGTTTAATGCTTTGGTTCTGTTAAAGTAGGTCGAGGGAGAAATCTCCTTAATCAAGGTGATCATGTTTAAATGGTGAAATGGTTAGATCTGTTTTAGTTGTATCTCTTTCATCTATCTACAATTCGAGTGTAACATCCCTTTCCCGTATTTATTACCAAATACGAGTCAGTGATGTTACTAACCAATTTTAAACCCTACTATTTCTTTTCCCTTAAAAAACGGGTAACCTGCACTACTTTACTTAAAAAAATTATAAATTTTTTATAGACATCGAAAATTCATTCCAAAATTTTCTAATTAAACTAGATTCATTAAGCTTTCTATCCATATAAATTATTAGCCCAAACTCATTACACAAAAATTCAAATAAATTCCTAAATTCACGTCACAGTCCCAAAATACTAAAATTCTGCTGTCCTGTTTTCTGACCTTTCATTGAATAAAAATTCATATCTTTTTACATACAACTCAAAATTAATCACCGTAAATTTTATAAGAAACTAGACAAAATTTATAGTTCATACATATATGATTCACCTTCTGATTCAATTTGTGGAATTTATTATGATTTTTCAAACTCACTGCTTTTGCACACATATTTGGACAAATTTTTAATCTTTCTATCTTAAGACCCAAATTTAATAAAACTTAGTCCATCATCATTTATTGATATAATAGAACTTACTAAGTTCATCATCTATATTATCACAACTATTAAGCAACCATATTTGGTAATAAGTTATTACAACCCCATTGATTATACATGCCATCTAGTACATTTTCAGAAGAAAGGATGGATGTCATTACGTTACTATGAGTATGGAGTTATACCTCCCAAAATATGAAAGTGATGCTCGGCTACTCTTCCCTCGAAGCTCCTTTAAATCCTACGCATGAAAGTCATCATACGCTAAGCATATACTTAGTGAGGCAATAACATTTAATTCAAATGCAATTTCACATAGGTATCAATATAAATAAATAACAATGCATATGATCACCTATCGATTTATGCATATTAGCATATATGACACGATATATGTATAATAACATATTACATGGTAATAACCTTGATTCTTACCAATACCGTTGTCATTTTCATCATCGAGCTTTCAAGCCTTTTTTTATCCTGTTTTTCAATTCATTTAGCCCAAGTATTGAATTAAGGAAATTTTTGTACGCGAGTCACCCCCCTATACTTACTTGAGTATAGTATATTATGTGCACTTTACTGGAAGTGCTTAGCACCGAAGCGCTTTTGTATACTTACCAGAGTATACAATTATTAATTATTTTGCACTTTACCTCAAGTGCTTATAATAAATTGCATTCTACCGGGAGTGCTAAAATTTTTATACAGCTGCTTATGACTCTATGGATATCCAACTATACTTTTAATTTCCTATCTCATACTTTGGGATTTATGTCAATCATAATCTCATACATGACAACATATATTTACATATTAAGCAATTAATACGCAAAATAATATTCCATGAATAAGTAGTGATCCATGCCTGAAACTTTCAATTCTTGACATATTTTTAACATGTCAATTATATGATGAATGACATAAAGATCATGTTATACATGCATTGCACTCACCTTGACACTTTCAAAAGTAAACTTTATACTAGCCTCACTAAGCTCGGTTACACTTTCTATCTTCTTTCTTCACTCGTTTGATCTCGAACTTGCTTGTTATCTGTATGTACATTAAATACATGACACAAGCAACCTTAAATACATGTCCAACCTTTACTAATACATGTACATACCAATATGGAAAATTTAATATTTTCAACCAAGCACTTCTTTGTTACCACAATACTTCCTATACTTTAATCTCATTTCAAATTACACACTACAACCAATAATTTGATAATTTCCCTTTAAACCCTAAATTCTCTCTTTTAGGGTTTATAAACTAAAATTTGGAAACTTCCACATTTCATCTCCATTTTCAAAAATATTAACACCAAAATGATCATTGTATCATAGCAAACAACACACCCATGCTTCTAAACAACATAATTCAACTTAGAAAACATCATTCTGATCAAATCCATCATCAAAATAATTTTTACAAAATTTCCCCTAATATTCTTCATTTTGCCAAAATGGTCCCTATAGGTTTTCCAAGAAGTTTTCATCTTTTCAAGCATCTAAACAACACTACAACACCATTTCCAACTTGATTAAGCCTTAAAACATGAAATCTTAACATGCTCTTCAACCACCATAATCATCAAACTCAACTTAGAGACATGGAAACTAAGCAAAACTTATGTCAAAAGATAGAGAATTCAAGGGAGATCAATTTCTTGTTTCATGTATCTAGCCAAAAATCAAACAAATCAAGTCAAAAATTGAATTGAAAATTTCTTACCTAGTCCCCTTGAGGTTTCGGCAGCCTTGGAGAAAGATGAACACAATTCCAACTTTTTTTCTTTCTTTGATTAATGCCAAATGTCTTTAAATTTGGCTATATAATAATAAAAATCTCTAAAATAGTCAAATGACTATTTTACCCTTTAATTAGAACTAATCACCATTCAACACCTACACTTTATCTTTTTTCATAATTAATTTTCATTAAAAAGTATAGGTGAAATGTCAAAAATGCCATTAATGAAATAATTTATTTTCAAAATTGCCATTCCATCACCTATACATAATACTGAATAGAATCAAATCTAGACTGATTTAAAAATGATTCGAACTTTGATGCTATGCTCTTCGGGTCTTTTTAAGACTTCCTTCAAATTTTCATAAAATTATGAGCTCATACGATTACCCGAATTACACTTAAACTTTAACCGTAATTTCCCAATAATAGAAACATCATATCAGACCATAGTTTTTATATTCGATCCACACCCTTATATGATCTATCTATTTATGGAATAAAAATAATTATTGGGAAAGTTACCATGTTGGTCCTTGAATTTTTCTCAACTTTTCACTTTTGTCACCAAACTTTAAAACTTTATGTTTTAGTCACTGAACTAAAACCACTAGCTTTTGATTCTTTGCGTTTTGGTCACTAATCAAATAACGGGATATTACATCGAGGACAAAATTTCTTGAAGGAGGGGAGAGTTGTAATGACCCAGATTTTGCAAGTCAACGATAGGCGTTAACCTAGGTCTTGGACCGAAACGTCGAGCTGGATGATCGAACCTTGTTGGGCCTTGCCTTGGGCTTTGTGGGCCTCTATGTGTTATGGGCTTGCTTCGTGGTTTTGGGTTTAGCTTAAGATGGGCTTTGAGGAAGGGTAATATGGTAAAAGCCATATTTAGAAGACAAAGGCTGATGAAGCCTTGATTGTCTTCTAGAAAAAGGGACAAGGGTGATATCACCTTGCATGCTTAAGGTCAGTACATTTCTGACTCCTTCTGTAACCCCCTCGACCTAGCCTAGACGCCTGACCGAACCGAGTGAGCTACATTAGGTTTGCCGAAGCAAATCGGAGAAAGTTTATGAAAAGTCGGTCCATTTTTTTCTTTTCTCTTGTCTATATGCAAATTATTAGTCTTACATGTTCATTCTAGCGGCGGGTGAATTTTTACAGCAAACAAAACATGGGAAAACCACCAATTGCATAACATGCGTTTTAGGGACTAAATTGCAAAACTGATAATTTTAAGGATCAAAACTGAAATTAAAGTTACCAATCCTCAATTAATCCATTTTCAAGCTCACATGACAAATTTCAAGTCAAAAAGATCTTTCATTCTTATACAATTACATTTACAAAACTCAAGGACCAAAAAGAAATAACCAAAAACCTTCAAGATTCCAAAATAACCAACTTAACGGTAGCCATATCGGTACGCTTTCAAGTGTTTCGATATGCCCTTATGATTTCAAAGACTCATATTCTAGTAGCTAAAATCCGTACCGAAACGCTTGATCGCATATCAAAACGCCTGGCAAAAATGCTTATGATCGTATTGAAACACTAGCTCGAGTACCGAAACGCTATGCCTAAAAAGGCTTATCCGTATCGAAACACCTACCCGCGTATCGAAATGCTATGCCTAAAATGGCCTAGCCGTACTGGTACGGGGTTACCTGTTCCGATACGCCTGGACCTGTAATGTCCCAAAATGCTGTTTAAACACACTTTAATGGAAACCAAACCACTTATACATGCTTCAACCACTTATACAACATTGCCAAAATACATTTCCCACCAAAGCAACATAGATACATTAACCAAACATGGCATTCATACAAACTTGATGATCTATAGGCATGCTTCCTAAAAAACTCCACCAAACATACCAAGTTGCTCAAATAACTATCTACCAGCATAAACACCATACCAACATCACTTTAATACCATATTCAACATGTTAAGCTCATCAAAGCATGCCATCCAAGCAAAACCATCTAGATGCACACCTAGGTAACCTCATACATCAACCATGGGTAATGACGCACAACAAGTTTAACAACATCAATGAAACTCTGAAACCACAACATTACACATGCTCAAAACTAGGGAAAACAAAATTACAAATCCCAAAATCCATGGCGAACACATTGCCTTATTAATCGGAAAGACAAACCCAGTTCATACTCAAATTTGCTTTGCCTCTTGGATCAATACACTTTGCCTTTGTTGCCCCAAGCCTTTAATGCTCTGCAATCATTAGGAAAAAGAGAGCGTAAGCACACTTGCTTAGTGAGGATGCTCTTAAAACAATGATGCATTAAAACCCTTGAAAACCAATACTTGTTTTAAATCCATGCTTACGACCTAAGCGAGTTCCAATGGTTCCAAATCAAAACATGCATATCGACCATATGCAAAATAGTAAATACCACATGCTTAAACCCCAAAAGCATTTTCTACATAACCATACTTGAATTCCAAAGCATTAAATACAAAACCAAGCTTAAGTCCCAAAGCATTAAAAATAGATTCAACCATAGAATTATCATATGTTGGCAATTATAGTGACACGTATAGTCTACCACTATCCTTGATTAGCCGACCGCTAATCTTTAGTTAACCTATCGTTAACTTTACACATCGGATACACAGATCTCCCTTAATGACCGACCATCATCAAGACTACCCCATGCCAACCGCATGACTTTACAACCTTACCGACTGCAAGCTTTACATCAACAAGGGGAACCGACCGCTCAACCCAAGTGATAACAACATAGTCCGAATAGCCGACCGCTATACCTCAAGGACTCTTAACCACGATCGATTTTTAAATATATTATAGTGCACTTTATCCTATGGCATGCCAACTATATCCGAATGTTCTCTCAGCTAGTCACATAGCCAATATATCATTTACAAAACAATTTACTCACATTGCCATAGCAACATCATATTCCCTACCGAAATAAAAACCAATGCTCACAAGTATTTAACATACATTTCAAACACTGCATATATACTTTAAATCATGCATTTACATTAAGTAAAACAAACCATGTTTACTACCAAAACATGAATCACACATGCTCTTATCCGAACCGACCTTAACCTTTAAATCATGCATTTACATTAAGTAAAACAAACCAAGTTTGAAACAGTTTGAAGTATATATGCAAACCTAATTTAGGTTAAGGTCGGATCTTTCAACTGTTTCAAACTTAACCTAAATTTCCAAACCTACTTTCAAACTTTTGAAAGACTTTTAAGACCGTTTCCACTCATCGATTTCACTTCGCATCGCTTGCTACCGCGAAACAAGCTCCTGGCAAGCCATAAACCACCTCAATATGCTACACCTTATTATCCCACATCCAACTCTATGTTTCAAACCAAAATCCTGCAACTGTCAAGATGCCCACTCAAAACTCATCCAAAATTTACTGAAATCAACCTCAAACACTTCTCAATCTTAACTCAACCATATTATAACGATTCAATACATCAAACTTCATCAACTAACATCTAAAGTCCCCTTTACAACTTCCTTTTACTTCTAGCAATAGCCAAACTCCAAAAACAACCTAAAAACCATTAACAAACAACCTAACCATTAGAGATTCAACCAAATTTCGGGATTCCATTGTCACAAACAACTTAACCACAATATACACATCCAAAATAAGATTGAAATCAATCATTAACGCTAGAAAACAGATCCAATTCGAAAATCACAAGATTCCATCAATTTACCCTCAATTAAGCAAAATTCCATAATTAATCAATTAAAATCCATTAGAAAACATATATAAAGAGTCAAGAACTTGGGAATTTCAGTAAAGAACCATTCATTATAGGAGAAGAACGAAACTTACCTCCAATGAGTGAATTTCCCCTTAATTGGATGTTTTCCTCTTGAAAAACAATGAAATTCAATAAGATTTTTGAGAAAACAAGTTAAAGAATCATTTAGAAAATCAAAGGATAAAGAAACAAGATCATTACCTTGAATCTCTAATAGGAAAAAGAGTGTTCGGCTGAGAGTATTTTGAGAGAAAATATGAGAGAAAGAAAGTTACGTCAAATTATGATTTGGAAAAATAACTACCTTTTTAACTAAGTCCTTATTAATCCCTTTAATTAAAACTCTTTTAAAAATAATCCTAATTAAGAGAAAATTAAGATTAGACCAAATGGTAAAATAGCTCCTTAAAGATTCAAAGTTTTGACTCTTTACAAAACAGTCACCTTTAAAAACAGTTTTCAAAAATTGCATTTTGGTTACTAGCCAAAATGGCAGCCTTCCAAAGCTTATTTCCCAAAATTGCATTCACCAATATTTTTAATATAATAAAATAGGATTTTTAAACATTTTCTATATTTTATCTTTCAGAAAAATATCTGCTCCTGAATCTGACTCGAATCTCTAACCCTGTCCACCGGACCTTCTAACTAGCCTTAAGCTGCTAGACCCAAAACCGGGGCAATACAACTCTCCCCCTCTTAAGAAATTTCATCCTCGAAATTTACCTGGAGGAAAAAGATGTGGAAATTGCTCCAACATATCTGCCTTGCTTTCCCAAGTGGCTTCCTCGAACCTCGATGTTGCCATAAAACTTTAACTAGTTCTATCGTATTACCACGTAGAACCTTGCTGTTGGAATCAAGGATTTCCATCGGCTCCTCATCAAAGGATAAATTCGGTCTCAACTCAATATGCTCCATCGGCATAACATGCGAAAGATCCGACCGATACCTTTGTAGCATAGATACATGGAACACATCATGTATTTTCTCAAGCTCGGGAGGCAATCTCAACTGATAAGTCACAAGACCAACACGCTCCATGATCTCATACAGTCCAATAAACCTCAGAATAAGCTTACCCTTATGTCTGAACCGCATCATCTTCTTCCACGGTGACACTTTCAAGAACACACAATCACCTACCACGTATTCAAGTTCCTTACGCTTCAAATCCACGTACGATTTTTACTGATCCACAGCCGCCTTCAAGTGTTCACACACAAGCCTAACTTTCTCATTCGTGTCTCTCAACACATGTGGCAAGGAGATATGCTTTTCCCCTACCTCGGCCCAACGCTAGGGCGTACGACACATCTGGCCATACAATGCCTTATATTGTGCCATCTGAATACTCGCTTGATAGCTGTTGTTATAAGAAAATTCAACCAATGGTAAATGCTTCTCCCAGGTTCCTTGGAACTCAATAATAAACACCTCAACATATCCTCCAAGACCTGGATAACACGCTCAGACTGCCCATCCGTCTGAGGATGATATGTGGTACTAAAACTTAACCTCGAACCCAAAGCCTAATGTAAACATCTCCAAAACCTTGCTGTGAACCTCAGATCTCTATCCGAAACAATAGACTTAGGTACCCCGTGCAAACGAACAGTCTCAGATATATGTAAATCCACTAGCTTATCCAAGGTGTACATCGTATGTGCTGGAAGAAAATGCGTACACTTTGTAAACCGATCAACGATCACCCAAATGGAATCATTTTTAGCCGGTGTCAACAGCAACCCTGTCACAAAATCCCTGGAGATTCTCTCTCATTTCCATTTTGGAATTTTCAATAGTTACAACAACCCGGATGGAAACTAATGTTCAGCCTTAACCCGTTGACACACCATACATTTGGACACAAACTCTGCCATATCCTTTTTTCAAACCAACCTAATAGTACCTTTCCTTCAAATCACGATACATCTTAGTACTACTCGGATGCATAGCAAAAGGACTAGAATGTGCTTCTGCCAAAATAGTGTGCTTGAGCTCTAGAACTTCCGGTACCACTATTCGGCCCTTAAAGCACAAAACACCATCATCATCAAAATAGAAATCCGTCGAATTTCCATCAGCTATGTCCTTAACATGAGGAACCAAAGAATCATCAAACGGTTGCTTAGCCTTAATCATCTGTGACAACGTAGGCTTAACCTGCAATTCAGTCAACAACCCACCTTCACGTATCACACTCAACTTCGCAAACATTGCCCTAAGCTCAACCGCTGCCTTACGACTCAACGCATCCGCAACAACGTTGGCCTTTCCAGGATGATACTCAATTGTCAAGTCGTAGTCCTTAAGAAACTCTAACCACCTTCGTTGCCTAAGGTTCAAATCTTTTTGAGACATCAAATATTTCAAACTCTTATGATCCGTGAAAACCACACATTTCTCACCATAAAGGTAGTGTCGCCAAATCTTAAAGGCAAACACCACAGCTGCAAGCTCCAAATAATGAGTTGGATAATTGCGCTCATGACCTTCATCTGCATCGACGCATAGGCCACAACCTTTCCATCCTGCATCAGTACACAACCCAAGCCAACATAAGATGCATCACTATAAACCACAAACTCCTTCCCAAATTCTGGTTGAATCAACTTAGGAGCATGTGTCAAAACCTCATTCAACTTCTCGAAACTCTATTGCTGCTTCTCCGTCCACACGAAAAGAACACTCTTCTGTAAAAACTTTGTCAACGGAGCTGCGATACTAGAAAACCCTTCCACAAAACAGCGATAATAACCAGTCAACCTAAGAAAACTACGTATTTCCGATAAGTCTTAGGTTGTTTCCAATTGAGAATAGCCTCAATTTTTTGTGGATCAACACGAATACCCTACGCGGATACCATATGTCTAAGAAACATCACCTCCTTGAGCCAAAACTCGCACTTGCTCAACCTAGCATAAACTTATTAACCTTCAAAACTTGTAGCACAATCCGCAAATGCTGATCATGCTCCTCCTCGGTACGAGAGTACAAGAGTATATCATCGATAAAAACCACCACAAACTGATCAAAATACTCATGGAACATCTTTTTCATCATGTCTATGAAAGCCGCCGAAGCATTCGTCAAACCAAACAGCATCACCAAAAACTCGTAATGCCCAAACCTCATACGAAATGCCGTCTTATGCACATCCACATCCTTTACCTTCAACTGGTAATACCCCGACCTTAATTCAATTTTTGAAAACACTGATGCCTCGCGAAACTGATCAAATCATCAATCTGCAGTACAAATATTTGTTCTTCACCGTCAACTTATTCAACTGGCGATAATCAATGCACATACGCATCGATCCATTATTCTTCTTCACAAAAAGAATCAGAGCACCCCAAGGAGAAACACTTGGTCGAATGAACCCATGATCTAACAACTCCTGGATCTAAGACTTTCTCTTTCAACTCCTTCGGTGCCATCCGATAAGGAGCAATAGACACCAAAGTTATACATTTGTATGTCTCAGTACGAAATTCCACTTCCCTATCCGGAGGTAAACCTGGCAACTCTTTAGGAAAAATTTTCGGATAATCACATACAGCTCGAATGTCCTACACTCAATCACCCTTGGCTTCCAGATTCATAAAAATAGCCAAATAGGCTTGGCAATCATCAAACATCATTCTCTCCGCTCGAGAAGCCGACACAACATTGGACAAGAATTTCACATTCTCACCAACCACCACAACTTCATAATCATCAGCCAACTTCAGAGAAATCCTTTTGGACCCACAATCCACCACCGCTTTGTGCTCACTTAACCAATTCATACCCAAGATAACGTCAAAACCATGAAATGGCAACTCCATCAAATTCGCAGCAAATTCATGACCTTGCACTGTCAAAGGACAACACCTATACAACCTTCTAGTTGTAACTGTCTCTCTAAAAGAACTAGTTACCAACATGCCATCATCCAAAATCTCAACAGGAACATTCAGCAATAATGCATGCTCACTTAGAATAAATGAATGAGTAGACCCTGAATCAATAAAAGAAAACAACGACAAAGATTGCAAGGTGAAAGTACCTGCGATCACATCAGTGTTGTTGCGCCCCTCCCGATGAGCATAGATCCACGCTAGCCCACCACTCTCCTATTGTATAGCAACAGCATGAGCCTCAACTCCCTGACCATCCTCGCACCTCTAAAGTTTACCCCTGCCACTGCCTCAGCCCCTAGCAGGTACAACAGCCCGAACCGGTGCATCACTCGTAGCACGAGGATAGTCACGCTTTATGTGACCAAGAGATCCACAAATCCAGCAACTCATGGTATTTCCCCAACACTCACCCGTGTCGTGTCTACCACAACGCTCACACTCAACTATAATACGAACACCTTGGTTACCATGGCCAACACTGCCACCTAGCCTATGATCCAACTTATGCCTCTTATCATGAAACCTCCTACTCTACTTCCCGAAATTACCAAAATCAGCCCCATGCTTGTTCAAGCTCATGGCCGAACCTTGTCCTATTACTCTCAAGGACTGCTTAGTATCCTTAGCGCGGTTCAGAAGTACATCAAAATCTGTGTAGTCCGCAGCCAATATGTATGTTTTGATATCATTCACCAACCCATAGTGAAACTTGTTGCACCTTTCAAGATCATCTGGTACCAACTCTTAGACATACTAACTTAAACGGACAAGTTTCACCTCATATTCAGCCACGAACATGCCACCCTATTCCAAGGCCATAAACTCGTGTTTCCTCACATCCAGATACTAAGGGCCAAGATACTTCTTCTTGAAAGCTCTTCAAAAGAACTCCCAAGATACATCCGCCTCTAGAACACTAGCAATTATGGTCACCACCAATGATATGCATCACCATGCAACAACGACACGGTACAACCCAGCTTACGCTCATCATTACAACCTATCTGATTCAGAATACGTATCGTACTCTCCAGCCATCCCTCGGCTACCTCGAGACTCAAACCCCTAAACTCAAACACCTTTTAAACTGCAAAGACGCTCCAAGGGTAACCTTGGATTAACGGCCACCGCAGGTACCTGTGCTTACACATGCACTCTAGCCATTGCTGGTTGAAAGGCTCTCGTTACCGCCTGAACTAACGGGGTCAAATCACCAAACACTGGCACTTGATGAGACTGGGGTACACCACCAGCCCCAACATCAGCAGGCAGAACCAATTGAGGAGGAGGAGGTAAAACATTAGGGGGATTCTCTTCCTCAACATTATTCTGCCCAACTCCGGCATTACCAGCCATTGAATGTGTCTCACGTTGAGCCATGCTATTAAAAGCATCAAAAATCTTAAAGTTAGGCTAACATAAGGCAAAGGATCCAAGACCATCTTATAAAACATTTTAAAACCTCGGTAATAGGCAATGTGTTTCCAATTCATACCCCCAACATGATATAAATCAAACACCGAACATATCCACAATCACTGTGCATAACAAAAAATGATATACAATCAAACTACAAAAACCCAACCTTTCGTAAACTGGCTCTGATACCAATAGACGTAACCCCCTCGACCCGGCCTAGACGTCCGACTGAACTGAGTGAGCTACATTAGGTTTGCCAAAGCAAACCGGAGAAAGGTTACTAAAAGTGGATCCATTTTTTTCTTTTATCTTGTCTAGATGCAAATTATTACTCTTAATGTTCATTCTAGTGGCGGGTGAATTTTCAAAGCAAACAAAATACGGGAAAACCAACAATTGTAAAACATGCATTTCAGGAACTAAATTGCAAAATTGATAATTTTAAGGATCAAAACTAAAATTAAAGTTACCAATCCTCAATTAATCCATTTTCAAGCTCACGTGACAAATTTCAAGTCAAAACGATCTTCCATTCTTATACAATTACATTTACAAAACTCAGGGACCAAAAAGAAAGAACCAGAAACCTTCAAGATTCCAAAATAACCAACTTAACGGTAGTCGTACTGGTACACTTTCAAGTGTTTCGATATGTCCTTATGATTTCAAAGACTCAGATTCCAGTAGCTAAAATACTGAAACGCTTGATTGCGTATCGAAATGCCTGACGAAAATGCTTATGATCGTATCGAAACACTTGCTCTAGTACCGAAACGCTATGCCTGAAAAGGCTTATCCGTATCGAAACATCTACTCGCGTATCGAAATGCTATGCCTGAGATGGCCTAGCCATACCGATACGGGGTCACCTATTTCGATACGTTTGGACCTGTAATGTCCCAAAATGCTGTTTAAACACACTTTAATGGAAACCAAACCACTTATACATGCTTCAACCACTTATACAACATTACCAAAATACATTTCCCACCAAAGCAACATAGATACAATAACCAAACATGGAATTCATACAAACTTGATGATCTATAGGCATGCTTCCTAAAACACTCCACCAAACATACCAAGTTGCACAAATAACTATCTACCAGCATAAACGCCATACCAACATCACTTTAATACCATATTCAACATGTTAAGCTCATCAAAGCATGCCATCCAAGCAAAACTATCTAGATGCACACCTAGGTAACCTTATACATCAACCATGGGTAATGATGCACAACAAGTTTAACAACATCAATCAAACTCCGAAATCACAGCATTACACATGCTCAAAACTAGGGAACAACAGAATTACAAATCCCAAAATCCATGGCGAACACATTGCCTTATTAACTGGAAACACAAACCGAGTTCATACTTAAAATTCCTTTACCTCTTGGATTGCTGCTCCAAGCCTTTAATGCTCTGCATCATTAGGAAAGAGAGAGCGTAAGCACACTTGCTTAGTGAGGATACTATTAAAACAATGATGCATTAAACACCTTAAAAACCAACACTTGTTTTCAGTCCATGCTTACAACCTAAGCAAGTTCCAATGGTTCCAAATCAAAACATGCATATCGACCATATGCAAAACAGTAAATACCACATGCTTAACCCCCAAAGCATTTTATACAAAACCATACTCGAATTTTAAAGCATTAAATACAAAACCATGCTTAAGTCCCAAAGCATTAAAAATAGATTCAACCATAGAATTCTCATATATTGGAAATTATAGCGACCCCGGATAGTCGACCACTATCCTTGATTAGCTGACTGCTAATTTTTAGTTAACTTATTGTTAACTTTACACATCGGATGCATGGATCTCCCTTAATGACCGACCGACCATCATCAAGACTACCCCATACCGATCGCATGACTTTACAACCTTGCCGACCGCAATCTTTACATCAACAAGGGGAACCAACCGCTCAACCCAAGTGATAACAACATAGTTCGAATAGCCGACTACTATACCTCAAGGACTCTTAACAACGGTCGATTTTTAAACATATTTTAGCGAACTTTTTCTTATGGCATGCCAACTATATCTGAATGTTATCTCACCTTGTCACATAGCCAATATATCATTTACAAAACCATTTACTCACTATTTTACAATGCATTCACAAAATCTCCACATATGCAAATCACATTGCCATAGCAACATCATATTCCCGACCGAAATAAAAACCAATGCTCACTAGCATTTAACATACTTTTCAAACACTGCATATGTACTTTAAATCATGCATTTACAGTAAGTAAAACAAACCATGTTTACGACCAAAACATGAATCACACATGCTCATATCCGAACCGATATTAAAGAGCCAAAGGAGGGAAACTAACTTCCAATCTTAGGTAAGTGTTTCAAACTTAACCTAAGCTTCCAAACCTACTTTCAAACCTTTGAAAGACTTTTAAGACCATTTCCACTCACCGATTTCACTTCGCCTCGTTTGCTACCTCAAAACAAGCTCCCGACAAGCCACAAACCACCTCAAGATGCTACGCCTTGATTATCCCCTGTTTTAGCCGCACAAAACCAAAGGAAACATGCATTAAAATGCATCCAACTCTCTGTTTCAAACCAAAATCCCACAGCTCTCAAGATGCCCACTCAAAACTCATCCAACATTTACCGAAATCAACCTCACACACTTCTTAATCTTAACCCAGCCATATTATAACGATTCAATGCATCAAAATTCATCAAATAACATCTAAAACCCTTTTACAACATCCTTGTACTTCTAGCAATAGCTAAACTCCAAAACAACACAAAAACCATTAACTAACAACCTAACCATTAGAGATTCAACCAAATTTCGGGATTCCATTGTCAAAAACAACTTACCACAATATACACATCCAAAATAAGATTGAAATCAATCCTTAACACTGGAAAACATATCCAATCCAATCACAAGATTAATCAATTTACCCTCAATTAAGTAAAGTTCCATAATTAATCAATTAAAATCCATTAGAAAACATATATAAAGAGTCAAGAACTTTGGAATTTTAGTAAAGAACCTTCCATTAGAGAAGAAGAATGAAACTTACCTCCAATGAGTGAGTTTCCCTTAATTAGATGTTTTCCTCTTGAAAAACAATGAGATTCAATAAGATTTTTGAGAAAACAAGTTTAAGAATCATTTAGAAAATCAAAGGATAAAGAAACAAAATCATTGCCTTGAATCTCTGATAGGAAAAATAGTGTTTGGCTGAGAGTATTTTGATAGAAAATATGAGAGAAAGAAAGTTACGTCAAATTGAGATTTGGAAAAATAACTACATTTTTAACAAAATCATTATTAATTCCTTTAATTAAAACTCTTTTTAAAATAATCCTAATTAAGAGAAAACTCAGATTAGACCAAATGTTAAAATGGCTCCTTAAAGATTCAAAGTTTTGACTCTTTACAAAACAATCACCTTTTAAAAATAGTTTTCAAAAATTGCATTTTGGTCACTAGCCAAAATGTCACCCTTCCAAAGCTTATTTCCCAAAATTGCTTTCACCAATATTTTTAATATATTAAAATAGGATTTTTAAACATTTTTCTATATTTTTATCTTTCAAAAAAATATCTACTCACGAATCTGACTCGAATCTCTAACCCGATCCACCAGACCGTCTAACTAGCCTTAAACCGCTAGGCCCAAAACCGGGGCATTATACCTTCACTTCATGAGCATTCTAAAATGATTTCTTTGTGTGGTTTATAGTTTTGGGTTGCATAGTTGAGGTTTTAGAAGCTTAAACCCCCTTTAATGGCAAATCTTGTATTATGTGTTAATAATGTGTACAACTGGTAGAAAACCACCTATTATACTCTAAATAACTTGTAGGAACGATTTGGGACTTAACCATGGAGTTTAAGGGTGGGATTGGTGAAATCTGGGCTCGAGTATTAGTATGGGGTGGTTGTGTATTGGTAATATTAAGAGATAGGTTGTGAGGGGCATAGTGAAAAGCCTTCTCATGTATCGGTACCCCTCGCTTGATTAGAATTCCAGTGGCGTGTTAGCGTACTGGTATGCTAGAGCCGTATCGGTACCCACTGTTTTATTGCATGAGAAGGCTTTCGCATACCGGTATGCAAGGGTAGGGGTATCGGTACGGGTTAGGATCAGTACAAGGTGGATGCGTACCGATATTGAGTATCGGTATGGAAGATTAACTATCGGTATGGATTGTCATTCAAATTCTTTCAAACCTAATTTGAGTATCAATACTCACAGAGAAGTACCAGTACCTAGTGAGGCGTACCGATACCCGCATATGAGTATCGATACTCGAAGAGCAATCTGCACAAGAATTTCGAGGTTATGTTCGAGGGTTCTATAATTCGTGGTAAAGGGTTCGGTGGGTCCCTGAAGGTATAAAACAAATTATAAAACTGAGAAATCAAGATTGGTAACCCATATGTGGATTAATGGCTAATGGTTTATTAATAGTAGGGTGAGTTGCTTGTACTAAAAATCCATAGGGATCCGTGGTGGATCGGTTAATGCTACATAGAAGCTTAGGGTCCTTGCTGTGTGCTGAAGGGACGCCCATATAGGCTGGTTGCTTGAGTAATGAAATAATCTAACGAGAAATGCGAGTATGAGCTTGCAGGATAAATATTAAATGCGGTATCAAATGATTATGCCTTGGGGCATTTGTAGCGACTAGCTTGATGTTCTTATCTAGTGGTGAGATGTGTTGATGCTCGGGGGAGCATATGTTATCTTATGTGTCTTGGTTATGAATCTGAATGTCCTAGAGTCAGTGCAAGGGCACTTAAATAAGGGGATGCGTACTTCAGGCTGTGTGATCGAGAACATCTAACGTATCCATGGGCTATGTGATCTGGATGCGGTCTGAAACCTATCCTTGGGCTATGTGATCAGGATAAGGAAATACAACTCGGGGGCTGTGTGAGCTCGAGTAACTCGATGGGCTATGTGAACTTGAGTAACATGATTGTTTAAGTGACCTCAAGTAAAGACTACTTGTGGCTATTGTGATCCAAGTATGTCTAGGACGTATCTGCTGCTATGGTGATCCAAATATGATCCTTAACCTGATGGCTATGCGATCACGGGTAACCCGAATGCTGTGTGAGCATGGGAATAGTAGGGCTTTGTTGGCCATTGTAGGGAATGTATGTTATTACGTTGTTGTATGGATAATAGATGTTGGCTATTTTACCTTTGGGCTATGTGATCAGGGTAGGGAATGTAACTGTAACCCTCTTGTCTCGGCCTAGACGCCCAACCGAACCAAGAAGGCTACATTAGGTTTGCCGTAGCAAATAAAAGAGATTCAACCAAACCCGGTCCATTTTTTTCTTTTATCTTATCTAGATGCCAATTATTAACCCTACATGTTCATACAGACAACAAGTGCAACCCCAACTCAACCGGGCATCAATTTGACATCCAATTGATCGCATTTGCAAAATAGGGATCAAATTGTAAATATAGAAAAATTCAGGATTAAAACTTATTTTTAAGTTATCAATCTTTAATTAGTCAGATTCCAAACCTTCATCTCAAATTTCAGCTCAAACCGATCATTTTATCACATACATTTGCACTGTAAGATTCAGGGACTAAATTGTAAGAACGCCAAAACTACTCGAAAGACATTTACAGAAAATTAGCTTTCCGTACCGATACAGGTAAGCCCATATCGATATGGTTTAAAACACCTCATTTCAGTACACCGCCTTGCCGTAACGATACTCCTAACGGTATTACCTAACTTTTGAAATGTTACAAACCGTACTGATACGGCCCCTTAGGTGTTTCGATATGCGGGTTCGAATTGAAAAAGTGAATTCCATAGGCTAAAACTCGTACTGAAACACCATACCCGTATCGGTACGCCTGGCCAAATTTACCTAGGCGTATCGAAACACACAGTACCTGTACCGATCCCTCAAGCCTAAATTTGCCTAGCCGTATCGATACGGTCCCCCACGTATCGATACGCCTGGCTTGTAATGCCACATTTTTGCTGGTTTTACATCCCAATAGTATACTCTAATCAACCCAACATGCTTTAAACACATTACCAACATGTAAGACATATCACAAGCCAACTAGCAACACAACTTTAACAACACCACAAGGCTTCATGCTTCAAAAGGAAATCTATAGGCATGCTTCCTAACTTGCATCCAAGTAACATACCCAAAAGATAAACCAGCACCAAAGTCAACTTTAAAGGCCATTTACAACCCAAGAGCAACTAAAGAAACATGCTCAAACAGGGAGTTCCAGAAAACATCTCCCAAAACACAACAAGTACCCCATTGCCCTTATTCATTATAGTTTAGTCTTTAACATACGTTTGTAACAAGTCTTGCCAAGATCCCCTTGTTTCTTGCTGCCTTCCAAGACCTCAATTATCTGCATTGATGGACAACGAGAGCGTAAGCACACAAGGCATAGTGAGGAGTGCTAAAAAACAAACACCATCAATGAACTTAAAACCGTTTACATAACATCATCCTTTAAAACATCATCATCATGCCCCTTTTAAAACAAGCACTTTACATCATTTAAAACCAGCATATTAAACCATATGCTACATGTATCATTAAACAACAACAAATCACATTGCTAACCCTCCATTTAAGCCTTCACATGCATTACTACCAAATACAAAGCTTAAGGAGAAACATGTATAAACCACATTATACAACATTAACATTTCAATGATACATAACAATTATATTGGCTTTCAAGTGATCATTAACAAGTTCAATAACAAAAGAGTTCATCGGATACACGGATTCAACAAGTGTTAACCCAACACTTCAAGCCATCTCAATCAGAATAGCGATACAATCACAATCGCGGTACAATAACAACCGGGTACAATAACAACTCACAGAGATACCCATCCCTTTCATCGGTTAGATGCTTAACCCACTAACAGGAGTATTCGGTACTGTTTAACCCCTCTACCGTTAGGGTACTTGGATGGAGTATTCGGTACGCCGTATAAACCCCTCGACATCCAAGGTGACTTATTTACAGTGCACTCAATCCTATGGCCGGCCAACTATATCCAATAACAATTTTAAAACCACATCACTTGCCAATATAATTAACCAAATAACATTTACCTCACTGTTTTTAACAAGCATTAAACCATGCCATTTCCAAAGCAACCACCATGCTTTAAAACACAAGTATAAACCACGTACTTACAAGGATCACTTACCACGTGCATCCTTCAGCATTTCATGCTTAAAACCAGTATATCAAATACTTTAAACACACTTAAACAGTAGGTAACATGTAAATTAAAACAATGCATAAAACCATTTCAAACTAGCACGTCCGAGAGAGAAATCCACTTTATACTTACTTTCGAGTCTAGGTAAGCGTTTCAAGCTCTACCATAACCCCCAAAACTATATTCTCAAAACATCAAAATGCTTTAAACCACGTTTTCTCTCACCGATACGCAAAACCTCGATTCACCAACGCGAAATCAAGTATCTGAAGCCTCCAACGCTTCTCCAATCACTTCCGGATCAGCCTCCCTCTTTTTATCACAAAACAACAGAGGATTAATGCATCATAATTCATTCCAAACACAACAACCACAATCCTTCTCGGATTCTCACAAAACCTCCACAATTAACCCTCAACAACAACCGAAATCATAACCAAAACACTTCAATTCACAATCCAGCCAACAACTATCAACCTAGCATCATTTCCAACATCAAAACACATCTAAAAACAGATCCAAAACAAGCTACTACCTCCAGCAACCCTACAACCACAAAACCTCAAAACTAACAACCTAAACAAATAGAGATTCTTAAGTTTCGGGATTCCATTGATAAAAATCACTTATCAACATTATTAAACATCCAAAATATGAATCAAAGCAACCTTACTTACTGGAAATCAGATCCAATTCGCGAATCAACTCATTTTCACCAAATAACTCAATTAAACATTGGAAAATCATTAAAATCAGATTAGAAACACAAAAACAAGGATCAAATGCTTGTTAATTTCAATAAAGAACCATACAATAGAGAAGATCTCGAACCTTACCCCTATTGTGAAGTTTCTCCCTCAATTGATTTGTGAAAAGCTAAGAAAACACAAGATTATTGTAAGATTTTGTATAAATAATCTTTATAAAACAATTTGAAACAATAAAATCAAGTTAGAATCCACCTCACCTCTGGAAATTTGATGAAAAACTGAGTGTTTGGCTGAGGAGAGAATGGAGAGAAAATGTCATGATTTTTGTTTTAGAAAAGATAACTAACTTTTTAACAAAATTCACTTTAAATATTAATTAAATCACATATTAAAATCAGTTAAATCAAGGGAGAAATCATCAAAAACCAATTGGTAAAATAGCTCATTAAAGATTCTAAGTATTTGACCCTTTTTTATTTTAGTCACTAGAAAATCACAGTTTTCAAAACTTTTATTTTGGTCATTAACATAATGTCCACCTTCCAAAACCTGTTTTTCAAAATTGATCCCACCATTATTAAATATATAATTAATAATGTTTTTAAGCATTTTTCCATAATTTTTCCAACACCAAAAATATACGATCTCGAAACTGTCTTGAATCTCTACTCCGGTCCACCGGACCGTCTAATAAACCAAATAAACCGCTAAGCCCTAAAACCGTGGCGTTACAACTCTCCCCCACTTAAGAAATTTCTTCCTCGAAATTTACCTTGAGGAAACAGGTGCGGAAATTGTTTCAACATGTCTGACTTACGCTCCCACGTGACCTCCTCAACACCGCGGTGCTTCTACAACACCTTAACCAGCTCGATTGTTCTGCCACGGAGCACCTTATTGCTGGTATCAAGAACCTCTACTAGTTCCTTATCATAAGATAGGTCTGGTCTCAACTCGATCTCTTCTACCGGCATGACATGCGATGGATCCGACTTATACCTCCACAACACCGAAACGTGGAACACATCATGAATCTTTCCCAACTCCGGAGGTAACCTCAAACGGTACACAACAGGACCCACACGCTCAACAACCTCGTATGGTCTGATGAACCTCAGGCTAAGCTTCCCTTTCCGCCCAAAAAACAACACTTTTTTCCAGGGTGACACTTTCAAAAACACTTTGTCACCCACAACGTACTCTATATCCCTACGCTTCAAATCCGCATAGGATTTCTGGCGATCTACAACCGCTTTTAAGCGCTCACATATCAACTTTACCTTTTCGGTTGTGTCTTTCAAGATATTGGGCAAAGACACAAACTTTTCCACCTCTTCTGCCCAACACACAGGCGTACGACACTTCCTGCCATACAACGCCTCATAAGGGGCCATCTGTATGCTAGCATGATAACTGTTATTGTAGGCGAACTCCACCAACGGCAATTGTTTCTCCCACGTTCCCTGGTACTCAATAACACAATACCTTAGCATATCCTCGAGAACCTAAATCACGCGCTCTGACTGGCCATCTGACTGAGGATGGTACGAGGTACTGAAACTCAACCGAGTTCCCAAAGCACGATGCAAACTCACCCAAAACCTTACGGTGAACCGCGGATCCCTATCCGAAACTATAGATTTGGGCACCCTGTGCAAACACACTATCTCAAAGATGTACAACTTAGCCAACCTATCCAATGTATACGTACTACTATGCACAAGCACGAAATACGCACACTTCGTAAAGCGGTCCATAATCACCCAAATAGAATCCTTTTTGGTCTGTGTCAAAGGCAGCCCAGACACAAAATCCATGGTGATTCTTTCCCACTTCCATTCTGGTATCCTCAACGGTTGCAACAACCTGGAAGGAAACTGATGCTCAGCCTTTACCCGATGACAAACCATACACCGTACAATGAAATCAGCCACATCCCTCTTCAGTCCAACCTAATAGTACTCCTCCTTCAACCCTCGATACATCTTAGTACTACCAGGATGCATAGCAAAAGGACTAGCGTGCACCTCAATCAAAATAGTACGCCTCAACTCTTTGTGTCCTCAAGCACCACTATTCGACCTTTGAAACACGACACCCCATCATCATTGAAATGAAAATTTGTAGGATTTCCATCCCTGGTATCTTCCACATGAGATACCAAACTCCCATCAACGGTTGCTTCTCCTTAATCATCTACGACAAGGACGACTTCACTTGTAACTCAGCCAACAAACCTTCGTCATTCGTCACACTCAACCTAGCAAACATGGCTCTCAACTCCATAGCCATTTTCCTACTCAAAGCATCCGCTACAATATAGGCTTTCCCCGGATGATACTCAATGGTCAGTTCATAATCCTTAAGCAACTCCACCCATCTATGTTGCCTAAGATTCAAGATCGTGAGTATGGTAGTTACGTTTATGCACCTTCAACTGTCTAGATACATACGCCACTAACTTACCCTCCTGCATCAACACACAACCAAGCCCTACATACGACACATCACTATAAACAACAAACTCTTTTCCTGATTTTGGTTGAACCAAAACCAGAGCTCGCGTCAAAGCTTCCTTCAACCTCTCAAAAGCTCGTTGACTATCCTCCGTCCACTCAAACCGAACATTCTTCTGCAAAAACTTTGTTAACGGAGCTGCCAAACTCGAGAACCCTTCCACAAACCTTCGGTAGTAACCCGCCAAACCAAGGAAACTCTTGACCTCCGTCATAGACTTAGGCTCCTTCCAACTCATAACAGCCTCAACCTTATGCGTATCAACACGGATTCCTTCGGCCGCCACCACATGTCCGAGAAACACAACTTCCTTGAGCTAGAACTCACATTTGCTTAACTTAGCATAAAGCTGATTAGCCAACAGCGTCTGAAGCACAATTCTAAAATGTCTATCATGATCCTCCTCGATACGAGAGTACACAAGGATATCATCGATGAACACAACCACAAACCGATCCAAAAACTCATGAAACACACGGTTCATCATGTCCATAAAAGTAGCTAGAGCATTACTCAATCCAAACGGTATCATAAGAAACTCGTAATGCTCGTACCTCGTACGGAAGGCTATTTTGGGCATATCCACCTCCTTCACCCTTAACTGGTAGTACCCTGATCTTAAATCTATTTTGGAAAGCACCGAAGCTCCCCTGAACTGATCAAACAGGTCATTTATCCACGGTAAGGGATACTTGTTCTTTATTGTCAACTTATTCAGTTGCCAGTAATCTATACACATCCTTAACGTACCATCTTTTTTCTTAACAAACAACAATGGCACTCCCTACGATGAAATACTAGGTCTAATGAACCTGCGATCAAGCAACTCCTACAACTACGTTTTCAGCTCCTTTGGAGCCATGCGGTATGGAGCAATAGATACTGGTATCGTACCCGCAAAGACCTCGATGCCAAACTCTACCTCACGGTCAAGTGGCAACCCTGGCAATTCCTTCAGAAAAACACCCAGGAACTCACATACGGTGCGGACATCCTGCACCCTCAACTCCTTTGATCCAAGATTCATAACGTAGTCCAAATAATCCTGACATCCCGAATCCAACATTCGTCTTGCTTCCAAAGCTGAAACAACACTAGACAAAAACTTAGCATTATTGGCAACAACCACCACCTCATAATCATCCGACAACCTCAAAGATATCCGTTTGGCCTCAAAATCCACCACAGCCTGATGTTTGGTCAACCAATCCATACCCAAAATCACATCAAAATCATGGAATGGTAACTCCATCAAGTCCATGGCAAACATATGTCCCTAGACCGTCAGCGGACACCTACGATACAACCTCCTAACCACGACTGTCTCCCTAAGAGAACTAGTCACCCTAACACCCATATTAAGAATTTGAACGAATATATCAAGCAGCTCAGCATGCTCTCTCAAAATGTATGAATGAGTAGAACCAGAATCAACCAACGATTACAACGAGAAAGATTGTAGGGTAAAAGTACCTTCAATTACATCGGTGTCATTACGACCCTCACGGTGCGTATACACCCTAGTTGGTCCACCTCCCTCAAGCTAGATAGCAATAGTATGAGCTACAGTCCTCTGTCCACCATCTTTACGCTAAAATAGTTCACGGCCACGACCACGCTGTGGAGCAACAACAGGTGCAGCACCCTGCCCACCTAGAGCCAACAACGGACAATCACGCCTCTGATGGTCGCATGACCCACAACTCCAACAAGCATTAGCCACCATAGGTGCAGGTGCCTGACCCTCACTGGCCAAACGTGGGCAATCTCGCCTCAAATGATATCGGGATCCACAAACCCAACAAGTGCTAAATGGGGCTCTAACCTGGGCACCCTGCCCCTAGACTCCACGTCCCACAACACCTCCACCATGCCTCGGCTCTCGGTGAAACCTCCTATCACGGTGTCTCTTGGCTTGACCACCGCTATAACCCAAATCAACAGCTATCTTACCCGAGATAGAACCTCACAATCCAGAAGCCAAACTCAAATTTTGCTCCACATCCTTAGCTCGCGAAACCAGCAAATCAAAGTTTGTGTAATCAACAACAAGTATATATGTCTTAACATCCTGCACAAGCCCATATAAAAAATGATTACATTGAGTACGCTCGTCAGAAACTAACTCAGGTGCATAACGACTCAACCTCATGAACTGCACCTCATATTATGCAACAAACATACTGCCCTGCATCAAAGCTATAAACTCACGCTTCTTCTCGTCCTGATATCGGACTCCTAAAAACTTCTTCCGGAAAACTTCACAGAAGAACTCCCAAGTCACATTATCTGTCACCATACTAGATATCGTGGTAGTCCATCATGCATAAGCATTGGCAAGATTCAACTCAAACTGATCATTTTATTACATCATTTTATCACCAATCTTTAATTAGTCAGATTCCAAACCTTCATCTCAAACTGATCATTTTATCACATCATTTGCATTGGCAAGATTCAGGGACTAAATTGCAAGAACACTCAAACTACTCAAAAAACATTTACAAAAAATCAGCTTTCCCTACCGATACAGGTAAGCCTGTATCGATACAGTTTAAAACACCTCGTTTTAGTACACCACCTTGCCGTATCGATACGCCTAACGGTATTACCTAACTTTTGAAATGTTACAAACCATACCGATACGGCCCCTTAGGTGTTTCGATATGCGGGTTCGGATTGAAAAAGTGAATTCCAGAGGCTAAAACTCGTACCGAAACACCCATACCCGTATCGGTACACCTGGCCAAATTTACCTAGGCGTATCGAAACACACAGTACCTGTATCGATCCCACAAGCCTGAATTTGCCTAGCCATATCGATACGATCCCCCGCGTATCGATATGCCTGGCCTGTAATGCCACATTTTTGCTGGTTTTACATCCCAACAGTATACTCTAGTTAACCCAACAAGCTTTAAACACATTGCCAACATGCTTTAAACACATTACCAACATGCAAGACATATCACAAGCCAACTAGCAACACAACTTTAACAACACCACATGGCTTCATGCTTTAAAAGGTATGCTTCCTAACTTGCATCCAAGCAACATACCCAAAAGATAAACCAGCACCAAAATCAACTTTAAAGGCTATTTACAACCCAAGAGCAACTAAAGAAACATGCTCAAACAGGGAGTTCCACAAAACATCTCCCAAAACACAATAAGTACCCCATTGCCCTTATTCATTATAGTCTAGTCTTTAACATACGTTTGTAACAAGTCTTGCCAAGATCCCCTTGCTTCTTACTGCCTTCCAAGACCTCAATTATCTGCATTGATAGACAACGAGAGCGTAAGCACACAAGGCTTAGTGAGGAGTGCTCAAAGACAAAAACCATCAATGCACTTAAAACCGTTTACATAACATCATCCTTTAAAACATCGTCATCATGCCCCTTTTAAAACATGCACTTACAACATTTAAAACTAGCATATTAAACCATATGCTACATGTATCATTAAACAACATCAAATCACATTGCTAACCCTCCACTTAAGCCTTTCCATGCATTACTACCAAATGCAAACCTTAAGGAGAAACATGTATAAACCACATTATACAACATTAACATTTCAATGATACATTAACAATTATATTGGCTTTCAAGTGATCATTAACAAGTTCAGTTACAAAAGAGTTCATCGGATACACGGATTCAACAAGTGTTAACCCAACACTTCAAGCCATCTCAACCGGAATAGCGATACAATAACAACCGGGTAAATAAAAACCCACAGGGATACCCATCCCTCTCATCGGTTAGATGCTTAACCCACTAACGGGAGTATTCGGTACTGTTTAACCCCTCTACTGTTAGGGTACTTGGATGGAGTATTCGGTACACCGCATAAACCCCTCGACATCCAATGCGCCTTATTTACAGTGCACTCAATCTTATGGCTGGCCAACTATAACCAATGACAATTTTAAAACCACATCACTTGCCAATATAATTAACCAAATAACATTTACCCCATTGTTTTTAACAAGCATTAAACCATGCCATTTCCAAAGCAACCATCATGCTTTAAAACACAAGTATAAACCACATACTTACAAGGATCACTTACCACGTGCATCCTTTAGGATTTCATGCTTAAAACCAGTATATCAAATACTTTAAACACGCTTAAACAGTAAGTAACATGTAAATTAAAACAAGTGCATAAAACCATTTCAAACTAGCACGTCCGAGAGAGAAATCCACTTTATACTTACTTCTGAGTCTAGGTAAGAGTTTCAAGCTCTACCATAGCTCCCAAA
This sequence comes from Hibiscus mutabilis, assembly GCA_019671005.1. Classification (NCBI taxonomy): domain Eukaryota; kingdom Viridiplantae; phylum Streptophyta; class Magnoliopsida; order Malvales; family Malvaceae; genus Hibiscus; species Hibiscus mutabilis. The sequence goes on along the minus strand of CM033713.1, from coordinate 37,123,402 downwards.
ACTCTATTCTCAAAACATCAAAATGCTTTAAACCACGTTTTCACTCACTGATACGTGAAACCTTAATTCACTGAATCAAAATCAAGTATCTGAAGCCTCCAACGCTTATCCAATCAATTTCGGATCAGCCTCCCCTATTTTTATCACAAAACAACATAATATTAATGCATCATAATGCATTCCAAACACAGCAACCACAATCCTTCTCGGATTCTCACAAAACCTCTACAATTAACCCTCTACAACAACCAAAACACTTCGATTCATAATCCAGCCAACAACTATAAACCTAGCATCATTTCCAACATCAAAACACATCTAAAAACATATCCAAAACAAGCTACTACATCCAACAACCCTACAACCACAAAAACACCACAAAACCTCAAAACTAACAACCTAAACAAATATAGATTCTTAAGTTTCGGGATTCCATTGATAAAAATCACTTATCAACATTATTAAACATCCAAAATATGAATCAAAGCAACCTTACTTACTGGAAATCAAATCTAATTCGCGAATCAACTCATTTTCCCCAAATAACTCAATTAAACATTGGAAAATCATCAAAATCAGATTAGAAACACAAAAACAAGGATCAAATGCTTCGTAATTTCAATAAAGAAGCATACAATAGAGGAGATCTCGGACCTTACCCCTATTGTGAAGTTTCTCCCTCAATTGATTTGTGAAAAGCTAAGAAAACACAAGATTATTGTAAGATTTTGTATAAACAATCTTTATAAAACAATTTGAAACAGTAAAATCAAGTTAGAATCCACCTCACCTCTGGAAATTTGATGAAAAACTGAGTGTTTGGCTAAGGAGGGAATGGAGAGAAAAAGTGGAGAGAAAATGACGTGATTTTTGTTTTAGAAAAGATAACTAACTTTTTAACAAAATCCACTTTAAATATTAATTAAATCACATGTTAAAATCAGTTAAATCAAGGGAGAAATCAACAAAAACCAATTGATAAAATATCTCCTTAAAGATTCTAAGTATTTGACCTTTTTCATTTTAGTCACTAGAAATTCACAATTTTTAAAACTTTCATTTTGGTCACTAACCAAAATGTCTACCTTCCAAAACCCATTTTTCAAAACTGATTCCACCATTATTAAATATATAATTAATAATGTTTTTAAGCATTTTTCCATAATTTTTCCAACACCAAAAATATATGATCCCGAAACCGAATCGAATCTCCACTCCGGTCCACCGGACTGTCTAATAAACCCTCTAAACCGCTAAGCCCTAAAACTGGGGCGTTACAGTAACTCAACGGGCTGTGTGACATGACACCATAGATCCAAGTGAATAGACAAGAAGATGAGTTGCCTCCTCCTCCACCGATTCCCCTGCTAATGTTTGAGTTGAGGGTGGTGCACCTTAGGCACCACAAAGACCTATTTTTGGTGACATGACACCGTAGATCCAAGTGATGATGGGAACTTTTTAGTCAGCTATGGTTGGAGTGCAAATATTTACACCGACACTTGTAGTTGTGAATACTGGGCTATCTTTAGAGCGTCTGCGTAGTCTGGGTGGCACTGAGTTTTGAGGTTTGGCTCCTAAATTGGCCAAGGAGTGGTTTGCTAGCACAGAGAAGATTCTTGGCCAGATGGAGTGTATAAATGGTTACAAGTTGGGTTGTATGGTGTCGTTGCTGCAAGGTGATGCTTACAGTTGGTAGACAACCATTATTGTGGGTGTGGCCCATGCTGATGAAACTTGGGAGTTCTCTTGTCTTGCTTTTCGCAAGAAGTATTTGGGAACCCATTATCAAGATGAGAAGAAAAGAGAGTTTATGGCTTTAGAGTAGGGAAACATGTCTGTTTTCGAGTATTAGATCCAGTTTTTCTGATTGAGCAAGTATACTCCTGAGCTAGTTCCTGATGAGCGACAACATTGCGAATGGTTCTGTTATGGGTTAATCAAAGAGGTGAAGACATATATGTTGGCTACAGACTATACTGAGTTTGATGTCCTGGGTTTCTAAGCTAAAGACATAGAACATAATTTGTGGTTGTGTGCTCGTTCTAGGAGTTATTCTTGTGAGAAGAGGCAGGCTGAGTTAGATACTAGCCGAGATCGTTACAAGAGGTACAAGATAGGAGGTACCGACCTGATTAGAGGCGTGGGGGAGGCAATGTTGGATGAGGTCCGCAAGGTTAGAATGACTATGTTGGAGTACTTGAGTGTAGGAGATATGGAAGAAAGCATACCTCGGGAGTGCTGGGGTGCCCTGGGTACGTGTTGGAGTTGTGGATTGCAGGATCATCTCGGGCGTGATTGTTCGCAGTTAGCTGAAGAGTGACAAGTTGCTGCACGAGCTATGGTACCACAGAGAGGCCGTGGGCGCGGTCATGGACATTTCCAGCATAGGGATGATGGTCAGAGGGTGGTTGCCTATACTATTGCAGTTTAGCTTGAGGGTGGTGGACTGGCAAGAGTTTTTGCACACCATATGAGAAGAAATGATACCAATATGATTGCAGGTACATTTACTTTGCAGTCCATACCAATGTTTTCTTTGATAGATTTTGGTTCTACACATGCATATATCCTGCACGAACATGCTTGCATGCTTGATATACCTGTGAAGGTGTTAGATGTTGGTATGAGGGTAACTAGTTTCTTTGGGGAGACAGTAGTTGCTAGGAGGGTGTTTAGGAGATGTCCTTTGATGGTTCAAAGGTATGTGTTGCGGCTAACCTGATGGAGTTATCGTTTCACAGTTTTTATGTCATTTTGGGATGGATTGGTTGTTTGAACATTAGGATATGGTTGATTTTGAGATCAAGCGAGTTTTATTGAGACTTGCTGAGGATTATGAAGTGGTGGTTGTGTGTGAGAATGTCAAATTCTTGTCTAATGTTATTTCGGCTTTGGAAGCGCGGAAGATGATAGAATATGAGGGTCAAGCGTACCTAGCTTATGTTATGAACCTAAATATGAAGGAAGTACGTGCCCAAGATATTCGCAATGTTTGGGACTTTTCAGGGGTGTTTTCAGAAGAGTTTTTGGGTTTACCACCATATAGGAAGGTGGAATTTTGCATTGAGACGTATGCGGATATGGCACTGGTATCGATTGCACCGCATCGTATGGCACCGAAAGAATTATAGGAGTTGAAGATGCAGTTACAAGAGTTGTTGGATCGTGGCTTTATTCATCCAAGTGTTTCACTATAGGGAGCACCAGTGTTGTTCGTGAAAAAAAGAAGGATGGCACGATGAGGATGTGCATTGATTATTGGTAACTGAACAAGTTGACGATTAAGAACAAGTATCCTTTACCAAGGATTGGTGATTTTTTGATCAGTTTCAAGGTGCCACGGTGTTTTCCAAGATTGATATGAGGTTGGGGTATTATCAGTTGAAGGTGAAAGATAAGAATATGCCAATATAGCTTTTCGTACGCGTTATGGCCATTATGAGCTTCTGGTGATGTCGTTTGGGTTGACAAATGCACCGGTAGCATTCATGGATATGATGAATCGGGTGTTCCATGAATTCTTAGATCAATTTGTGGTAGTGTTCATCGATGACATCTATATGTACTCTCTTACCGAGAAAGATCATGATCGACACCTACGGATTGTGTTGCAAGTGTTGTTGGACAATAAGCGATATGCCAAGCTGAGTAAGTGTGAGTTTTGGATCAAGGAAGCAGTATTCCTTGGTCATGTTGTTTCAGCCGAGGGTATTCATGTGGATTCACAGAAAATGAAAGCTGTTGTGAATTGGAAGCAACCAAAGTCGGTATCAGAGGTTCGTAGCTTCCTGGGGTTGGCAGGGTATTACCAACGTTTTGTAGATGGTTTTTCAAGGATTTTTGCTCCTTTGACAAAGTTGTTGCGAAAAGATATGAGTTTTGAGTGGACAGAAGGTAGACAACAAGCTTTTGACAAGCTGGAGGAAGCTTTGACACAAGCTCCCATCTTGATTCAACCTGAGTCATGGAAAGAGTTTGTTGTGTATAGTGACGTATCTTATGTGGGTTTGGGGTGTGTTATGATGCAAGAAGGAAGGATTGTCGCTTAAGCATCTAGACATTTGAAGGTGCACGAGCGCAACTACCCTATGCACGACATTGAGCTTACTGTAGTGGTGTTTGCATTGAAGATTTGGGACACTATCTTTACGGTGAGAAGTGTACTATGTACACAAATCACAAGAGTTTGAAGTACCTAATATCGCAAAAAGAGTTAAATCTTAGGCAACGAAGATGGTTGGAGTTGCTTAAGGATCAGGATCTGTAATTGAGTATCATCCGGGTAAGGCTAACATGGTAGCCGATGCTTTGAGTAGAAATGTGGCGGTTGAGTTGAGAGCAATGTTTGCTCGGTTGAGTGTAACGCGAGATGGTGAGTTGTTGGTTGAGCTGAAAGTGAAGCTATCGTTGATACAGTTGATTAAGGAGAAGCTATCGTATGATGATTCTTTGGTACTACATGTCAAAGACATCATAGATGCCAATGAGACGGATTTGGTTTCAATAATGAAGGTGTTTTGTGTTTCAAGAGTTGAATAGTGGTGCTGAAATATGAGGAGTTAAGGTACACTATCTTGACTGAGGCACATTCGGGTCCTTTTGTGATGAATCCGGAAAGTACAAAGATGTACCAGGATTTGAAAAAGAAGTATTTTTGTGTTGGTTTGAAGAAAGATGTTGCGAATTTTATGGCTCGTGATATGGTTTGTCAGCGTGTTAAGGCTGAGAACCAGTTCCCTTTCGAGGTTGTTGTAACCGTTGAAGATTCTAGAATGGAAGTGAGAGAGAAATACCATAGATTTTGTGTCCGGTTTACCTTTGACGCCATCAAGGAAGAATTCTGTTTGGCTGATTGTGGATAGGTTTACGAAGTGCGCAAATTTTTTGGCTATGCATACAATGTATACTTTGGATAAGTTGGCGGAGCTATACATTGCGAAGATTGTAATGTTGCACGGGGTGCCTAAGCCTATTGTGTTGGATAGAGATCCACGTTTTACAGTGAGGTCTGGGGAGTGTTTGCATAGAGCTTTGGGTATGTAGTTGAATTTCAGTACTTCTATCATCCAAAAACTGATGGTCAGTCTAAACGCGTTATCCAAGTGTTAGAAGATATGTTGCGATGTTGCATCATTGATTTTCAAGGAATGTGGGAGAAGCAGTTACCTTTGGTAGAGTTTGCCTATAACAATAGTTATTAAGCCAGTAGCCAAATGGCTCCGTATGAGGCCTTGTATGGTAGGAAGTGTCGCACACCATTTTGTTGGGCGGAGGCAGGAGAGAAGTATATTTCCTTGCTGGATGTGTTAAAGGATAATAATGAGAAAGTGAAGCTTATAAGTGATTGTTTGAAGGCGGCTTCAGATCGACAAAATTCATATGCTGACTTAAAGCAAAGGGAGATAGAGTATGTGGTTGGTGACCGTGTGTTTCTGAAGATTTTGTCGTGGAAAAGGTGATGAGGTTTGGACTGAAGGGCAAGTTAAGTCCTAGATTTATTGGGCCTTATGAGGTGTTGGAGCGTGTTGGTCCAGTGGCATAGAGGTTGAGATTGCTTGTTGAGTTAGAGAAGATACATGATGTTTTCCATGTGTTGATGCTTCGAAGATATAGATCGAATCCTTCGCATGTGATGCCAGTTGAGGAGATTGAGTTGAATCTGGATTTAACCTATGATGAGAGGAGCTAGTGAAAATTCTTGATTCAAGCAGTAAGGTTTTACGGGGAAAGATCATAGAATTAGTGAAGGTATTTTGTGGCGACATCTTGGTGTTGAGGAAACCACTTGGGAGACTAAATAGGACATGCTGAAGTAATTTCCTCATCTCTTTCTGTCATGTAAATTTCGGGGATGAAATTTCTTAAGTGGGGGAGAGTTGTAAAGCCCGAAAATTGGATCTAAAAGTTAATTGGATTTATTAGACGGTTCGAGAGAATCGGGTTAGGCAATTCGAGTTAGTTTCGGGAATTAAATACTATAAAATCATTTTTGGTTAAAATAAAATTTTGAAAAATGTTATAATATATTTATTTGTTATTTAAAGTATTTTGGTAAACTCAATTTGAAGTGATTAAATCTGATTTTGGGACATTTTGTCCAGTGACTAAAATGAAAAGTTTACAAAACTGTTATTGGTGACTAAATTGTAAAAGGGTCAAAACTTAGAATCTTTAAGGAGCTATTTGACCAATCTTTTTCATCAGATTTTCCCCTTAATTTAGGCTATTTTTAAAGTGTTTTAATTGGTTTATTATTAAAACACAATAGGATTTAATAAAAAGATTTTTAGTTTTGCAAAATCGCTTTCTTACGTAGCTACTTTTCTCTCAACTTTTCCCAGTAGCCAAACTAAGATTTTCACTCCAAAATTCTTAGGAATCAATTCCTATTGATTTCCGTTTTGTCTCCTAATTGATTTCTTCAATTCCTATTGCAAAATCTTCTTGGATTTCATCCAAACTTTGCCAATTAAGGGAGAAATTAGCAATCAGAGGTGATTTTCAATTCTCTCCTCTAATTAAAGGTTCTTTATTGAAATTCCCAAGTTCTTGATCCTTTGTTATTGATTTATGTTATGGAATTATGAATTAAACATGGATTTAGCAATTAAATTGAGTTTTGTGTGGAAATTGAATAAAGATTGATTTGGATCTATTTTGAAATGAATCTAATTGATTTAGATATCTTTAAGATGTGTTTTGATGTTAAAAGGAGAGGTTAATTAAAGGAATCCCGAAACAATATAAATTGCTAATTTTCTAGGTTATTTATAGTTGGTTTTTGATATGATCTTGGTGTTGTGGTGTTGTTGGAGGTATAAGGACGAGTTTAGGATGTTAATTGATGTTGCTAAGATGTTGAAATCAATAGGTTTTGGCTGGGCTTTGTTTAGATGAAGTTTTGTGTTGATTTCGGTTGTTTTAGTTAGGTGTTTGATGGATTTATGGGAGGCAAAGTTGTGTTTGTTGTTTGCTAGGGATTTGAGATGCATAGAAGTGCATTAATCCTATATTTTTCTTTGGGTAAAGCAGAGGAATCGAATCCTTTGGCTTTTGGAGATGTTGCGGAAGCATCAGAGGCTTGATCGTGTATCGACTAGCAAGCTTTGGGTTGTCGGTGAGTGGAAATGTGTTTTACTGCTCTAAAAATGTTTTGAAAGAAGTTGTGGAAGTTTAGAATAAGTTTGAAACACTTGTCTAAGGTCGGAAGTATGCATTGGTTGAGCTTTCTCATTTTTGGTATTGCGAAATATAATCTCATGCACATGTTGTTGGTTTTGATTAATCTCTGTATTATGCATGTTTTAGAAATGAAAGAGATTACAAATGATCATACATGATGACTATTGAGTATTGCAAATGGTTTATGAAATGAATTTTGAGAATGTTAGAATACATGATTTAATGTATTGGAAATTGATTTTATTTGATGCATATGTAAAACAGTGAGGTAATGTGGATTTAATGAGTATATTGGCAAGTGACATGGTTTAAATGTTATCGTATATCGTTGGCATGCCATAGGATTGTTAGTGCACCATAAAAAGTCGCCTCATATGTGTCGAGGGGTTGTAAGTGTGCCGTAGACTCCACCATGAGAACCGCAGTGGTTGAGATGGGTAAAGGTTCTATTTTCTCCCGCTGGTGGATTTATTTATCCAAACCGTTGAGGTGGGTAAAGGTTCTGTTACTCCGGTTTGAATCATAGAGGTGAGCAAGTGTGTCGTTACTCTAGTTGAGGTATGTATGTGAAGTGGTTGTGGCAACCACTTGAGAAATCCATGTATCCAATGTGTTTTGTAAAGAGATTGGAAACTTGTTTTGAGTCACTTGAAAGCCAATATACTAGAAAGTGTATCATGAGAAATGGATTACGATTGTATAATATGGCATGTGATGCTCTTTAAGCTTGCTTTATAGAGATTTGGCATTTGAAGCTTAAATTGAGGAAGAGATGAAATCCATAATACATGTGTTGTAAATGATTTTAAATGTGCATTTGAAAGAGATTATGGAAGTATGAGATGTTTTGCCGTGAGACATTTGTACTTAGTTTGAAATAAAATGATTTGAATTGCATTGATGAGTGTTTTATAAGATTCCCTCACTAAACTTATAGCTTACGCTCTACTTTCGCATCAATGCAGAGAAATAGGCTTTGTGGACGGTAAGCAAGCAAGAGAGGATCCAAGAGTTGAGACTTTTCAAAGTATGGTTTAATAAATTCTAAGTAGTAATAAAAAGGCAATGTGACCAAGTTGTAATTGGGAGGTGTATTTTTGGATACTCCATGTTTGTATAAGTTTGATATGATGTTTTTGACTTGTTTGCTAATGAATGCTTGGTTTTGAGGGGCCGGGGAAACCTTTATGCATGCTTGGGTAGAAATCATGCCTATAGGGATTTGCCTCGAATATGCCATGTTGAGAATGATCTTCTACCATGATGCTATGTTTGAGAAATTGATGTTTATGAAGTTATATGATGTTTGGAGTGAGTTAGATTGAGCCCAAGTGTCATGTGTTGGACCAAGAGGTCATTACAAGTCTGTCAGTACCGGTACGGGTCCTCAGGGATCGGTATGCGGGGACTTGTCACGGCTTAATTTCGGCAAAATTTCCTAGGCTTACCGATATGCCTGGTAACTGTTTTGGTACGTGAAGCTAAAAAACAAGCCTAATTTCAGTACACATGAAGCCGTATCGGTACAGCCTGCCTTTAGCTACTAGAATCCCACATTTTTTACAACACATACCTGTACCGATACCCTTGAGGACCGTATCGGTATGCCTTTGCATTTCAACCCGTTTCGATATGGAGGGTCCCTGTACCGATACGCAGGTCGTTAATTTGGTTAAGATGTTTTCTGAAGTTTATTTTCTTTGCAGTTTAGTCCTTGTTTCTTGTATATGTAATTAAATAAGTTTAGATGGTTAATTTAAGTTGTAATTTAACATGAATGCATGAAATATGACTAATTAAGGAATGGTAACTTCAATTTCATGTAAGTCCTCTTATTTATTGGAAATTACATTATAGTCCCTATAATGCGAAATCGAACAATTGTAATCTTCACCATAACTAGTATGATCACCTTAGGACATGATGATACATTTACATAAGATAAAAAGAAGAAAATAGACCGTTTGAATGTAAATCTTTTGGGTTTATCTCGGCAAGCCCTAATGTAGCTCGCTCGGTTCGGTCTTGCGACTAGACCGAGTCAAGAGGGTTATAGAATTCATTAGGTCCTTCTCAATAAGACCATTCATTCTTTGGGATCTGAACTTATTAAGAGTATTATACTCAATCTTTCATGTAAGCGGATTTATCAAGTCATTCTTAATAGGACCACCCAAAAATCCTAAAATATAATTTCATTAAGAGTCGATATCTAATATTTTCACGTTAGTGAATTCATCAAGTACTTCTCACTAGGACCACTCAAAGTATTGATTATGAATTCATTAAGATCAAAAGCTCAACCTTATACATGTACATTACTCGCTATAGGGGTAGGTAGGAATACACACTGTGAGTCTTTCAATGGCTTCGTTTGACCACATAGAACTTAAATAACTAATTTGGATATCCACCATGCATTCCTCAATCAACGGGATTAAGATTCATCACCATCAATGAATCTAGAACCAGTTTCTTACTTAACCTGTTGATAAGTGAATCATCTATGTTTCTTCCTGACCTCGTATACTAAGGAGAGTACTCTATTATTTATTAAATTTCTCAAAAATCTATGCCTTATATAAATATGTCTCTTCTTACCATTGTAAGCTTGACTATGAGCTACACATATCGTTGCTCGCAAATCACATCGAGACAGAAGGTATTAGTTTTCCTCATAAAGAAATTTCTACCAAAATTTTTTTAAGTCACTTGACTTCTTGCCTAGCTAGGTCAAGAATAAAAACTCTGCTCCTTGGTGGAGCGAGCAATACATGTCTACTTAGCAGACTTCCACAAAATAACCGCTTCACTAAAAGTAAAGGCGTACCCATTAGTAGAGCTTAGCTCATCATTGACGATTACTTATTTCTTTCAACACAATACCCTTCTATGATTGCAATGTATCATATAAATTTAAATTTTGAATCTATTTTACCTTTAAGCCACTTAATTAAACGTTTAAGAGAATTACAATGTTAACTACTAGGATTATGAGTATATCTACTTAGTCTACTCATTGTGTAGGCAATATCAGGCCAGATATAGTTGATTAAGCACATTCGGCAACCAATAAACTTAACATAATAAATTTGGGGAACGCTACTTCCTTCATTCTTATTCATATGTATGAAGGAATCAAAAAGAGTTTTGACAGAGATTACCTCAAAACTATCAAATTTCTTTAACTATTTCTCTATATAATGAGTTTGAGTTAAAAGAAAATCTCTTTTCAATTTTAGTAACCTTAACACCTAAGGTTAAATCTACATCTCCCAAATCAATCATATCAAATTTGGTAGATGAGAAATCTTTGGTTTTGTTAATGGTCTCAACATTTGTATTAGAAATCAACATGTCATCTACATAACAGCTTATGATGATGAAATTAGAACCAAACATCTTAGAATATATGCATGCATATACACCATTAACGACAAAACCAAAATGAAGAATAATATTACGAAATTTCTCCTACCATCGTTTTGGAGCTTGTTTAAGACCATACTAAACTTTTTGAGTCTGCACACTTTATATTCCTTTCCATGAGCCACAAATCCTGGAGATTTCTCAATGTAGATCGTTTTTTATAAGTCTTCATTCAAGAAAGAAGTATTTACATCCATATGACGTGCTTACAATATGTGAATCAAAGCTAAAGAAAACAAAGTAAAAATAGTTGAGATATTTTTCAAACTAAGTAACCCTTTGACTACTAGCCTTTCCTTAAACCTCTGAATTGACCCATATGCTCTAAGTTTCTTTCTAAAAGTTCAATCTTTCTATCGTTAAATGATTTTAAAGTAGGTCTTACACACATATCTCACATTTATTAAAGCTTCATTCATTTGGATTTGGGAGTGGATTCATTTTTATAAGCTTATTTAGTGACTAGATATTTTTGTGTACCAATGATGCAGTTGTCGAAGCCATAAAAAATAAAACCTACTCAAAATAACTTGTAGTAGTGATAAGCATGGTCATTTCGAAGAAGAGTGATGAGAGATCAATTTTGTTAATAAACAAAAAAGTAAAATGGGTTTGATATGTAGATGAATTCTATTCAAGAAAAATCTCGGTGTATTAATCCAAGATTTAGATTATTGGTCTTCACAAAAGACGAGTCTATATTAATCTCAAATAGCTTAGTTATAAGTTACCAGAGAAAAACACAAGTATAACCTAATTTCTTTCAATTAGTCGGTAATCAGTAAGAAAAACATGAATGATTACTTCCCCGATTGTCAAGATTAAAACTCTTAGAGAAAAGCAAATAAGAATTAAATCCTATCAAATAGCTTTATTGACTAAAGAAACCCAATGAACATACACTATCAAAGAACCAATTCGTTAACTTATCAAGAATATAAATCTATACCAGTTTTCTAGGCTACTTACCACTTATAGCAAAAATGTCTTGATTGATTATTGCATACAAAGATGAAGAAACCAAAGGAAAGCATGCAAATCTTATAAATCAATATATATGATAACTCAGAAAAAGTAGTATAATTTGTATCCCTTTATGAAGATTAATGTCTGAACTTAAGCTCATTTTAGTTGCATAATTATATTTTCTCGATTTCATTTGAAGTTTTCTATTTTGTGCAGCTCGTCTTGTGTTTTTATGTTTTTTCAGGAGAAATATCTGAGTCTACATGTCTTCTTAAAACATATTCGTCTGTCTCTTAGCTTTCCAACGATCATGAAACGCATCAATCCGACATCGGGAGCTCAAGTTATGTCCATTTTAGTGAAGACTGTGCGAGCAGAAATCTCTATACGATTTTATCACGGGAAATATTATTTATTACGAATTTTCAATAATTTTATTGATTATTTGTACTTAAATTTAATCTAGGATTCTTTATGAAGGTATTTAGATGATTTAGGATTAGATTTGTTATTTATTTATTAGTTTTTTAGGTTAGATAATCGCGTCTAAGAGGGTGCCGAGGACAAAATATCCTACAACATCTATCTCGTCATCATCCATTCATCAGAGAGATTCGTTCCGTTTGCAGGTGTTTGCCTATTCGATTGCGATTAGGAGGGTGCCAAGGACAAATCTGTCCAACACCGCCACCGTCAAATTCATCCTATCTCGTTTTTATATCAAGATCATGCTTTATTATCGGTTTGCTGAATGTGGAGTTTGGGGTTTTCTCGGATCATATTAGTGAGTTTGCTAGATTAATTGTGATCTAGAGGGTTCCTAGATTTTGACGTAATTCTTGGATCCTGGCTTCCTTATCAATTGGTATCAGAGCCTTGGTTTAGGTGTTTGAAACAATTATATTTTACTGTTGTTTTAGTAGTTGAGATAAAAGAAAAAATATATAAATCTCTATATAGATCCTAGTTTTAATATTTCATTCCTGGAGACATCTCAAGAGACTTGAAGGTTGTGATCAACAACTCTTAAGATTCGGGACGTATCGTTTTCAACATGGGGAGAATGATACATGTATGCGGGGCTAAAATGATGCATTGTGTAGCCAAAGAGTTGAAGCTGTTTTATAAGTCTGGAATTTCAGCCGACTTGCATCGAATTTTCGGATAGGATCCGGGCACTTTTGAGTCTATATGTCTTCTTCAAACATATTCTTCTGTCTCTTATCTTTCCAACGCATCTTGAAACGCATCAATCCGACATCGGGAGCTCAAGTTATGTCCATTTTAGTGAAGATTGTGCGAGCATAAATCTCTATACTATTTTATCACGGGAAATATTATTTATTACGAATTTTCAAAAATTTTATTGATTATTTGTACTTAAATTTAATCTAGGATTTTTATGAAGATATTTAGATGATTTAGGATTAGATTTGTTATTTATTTATTAATTTTTTAGGTTAGATAATTGCGTCTAAGAGGGTGTCGAGGACAAAATATCCTACAACATCTATCTCGTCATCATCCATTCATCGGAGAGATTCGTGTCGTTTGCAGGTGTTTGCCTATTCAATTGCGATTAGAAGGGTGCTAAGGACAAATCTATCCAACACCGCCACCGTCAAATTCATCCTATCTCATTTTTACATCAAGATCATGCTTTATTATTGGTTTGCTGAACGTGGAGTTTGGGGTTTTCTCAGATCATATTAGTGAGTTTGCTAGATTAATTGTGATCTAGAGGGTTCCTAGATTTTGAGGTAATTCTTGGATTCCGGCTTCCGTATCAGAAAGCATGATGCATATGATTTGAATAAGCATGACTTATTTTGCAAATGATACATGATTTTACAAACGATTTTATATTGCATCAATGAATACTTGTAGAGAGCTACCTCACTAAGCATGAATTGCTTACACTCCCATTTCATCTTTGCAGAGAGATAGAGGCTTGGGACTGCATTCGAGGCAAAAGGGAAATCCAAGATCATCATTAAACTTTGAGTATAAAACTGGATTTGAATTTGTGGTTAATAAGGCAATGTGTCATTTCATTTTGGGGAATTTGTAATATGTTTTGGCATTGGTTTTAAGACCTTATTCCTTGTTGATTTGGCGGTCTTTTAAGAATGCTATGATATGTTTTTGGTTGAACCAAGTATGAGAATTATATGCATTAATATGTCATATTATGCAAATATTGAATGGATGCTTATGCTTGGGTTTTGGTCACATGATCAAGTCTTGAATGGCATGTATAAATGTTTGATAGCATGTTTAGTTTATTTCAAGCCTTACTTTGTATTTTGAACATGTTGATTTTATGCAATTCGGAAGCATGCCTTGAGTTTAGGTGTTGGTTGTGACTAATGTGTTATTGTTGGTTCTCTAATGCTTTGAAGTGTGCATTATATGTGGGATATGTTTAAGAAGCATGTTAGAGTGATTGAATCACGTTTGGTAGGTTTTAAAATTGAAAAACCTCACAAAATGGGCAATAAATGTCTGCCCATACCAGTACGGGGCACTCCATATCTGTACACGGGGTCGATACCAGACCTGGAAGGTAGGTTTTAACCTTGGGTATCGGAACAGTGCGAGCCGTACCGGTGTGACCCTTTGGTTACTAGAATTTATAGGATCGGTACAGAGGATTGTGTACTGGTACTGATAGAGTAGCGCAAATTCGAATAAAGAGAAAAACCAAACAAACCAAAATAAAGAACAAATCTAAAAATTCAGATTTGCTTATGGTGATGGCGTCAATGGAGGAAGCTTGAATATGTGGAGATGGCGTGATGAATTGATAGTTGTTTTGTCCTCGGCACCCTCTTAGACGCAATTATCTAAGCAAGCAACCTCAAGCGGCTCTAACCCACCCTCCTAGATGCAATTACCTAGGCAAGCAAGAGTGTGAAGATGATCTCCCTCACTAGAACTCGATGATCTTATGTTGAAGATGGCTTCTAGACAAGTTTACCGAACACTTGCAAACTCAATGAATACTAAAATCTCCAAAGAGAACTTTTTATTAATCAATGAAATCTGAATTACAATGTGGGTGAAGCCTCCTTTATATAGGCCTTGGAGAAGTTTTAATCCTACTAAACTTAGGAATTAAATACAATAAATAAATGCTAAAATCTAATCTCGTAATTAGATAAGTAACTTCTAATAATAAATAAATGCTAAAAATAAAATCCTAATTAAATAAATCTGATCCTAATAGATATTGCAGAATCCTATGTTGATTTAAATTACAAATAATCAAATAAAATCTTGAAAATTCGTAATTATCCAAAAATCTCGTATTAATCCCGTATAGGAATTTCTGCATGCACTGTCTTCGCTAAAATAGACGTATCTTGAGATCCAGATGTCCGATTGAGGCGTTTCAAGATGCGTTGGAAAGATAATTTGCAGCCGGACAAGTTTTAAGAAGACATGTTGACCCATAAATGCCTGGATCCCATCCATAAATGCTTCGCAAGTTGACTGATGTTTCTGACTTGCAAAGCAGTTTCAACTTCTTTTCCAAGATGATTATTTTGACCGCTCTCATGCTCGTATCATTCCCCCACTCATCAAAAAGATTCGCCCTCGAATCTAGATCGGTAAATGGAGGAAGTTCATCAAAGTACCATAGAAGAGAAGACGTCTTGAAGGATCCTTTTGCAGAGTCTCTTTTTGCAATGTAATTTACAAGTTCCTTCTCATTGGAATCATCACGATTGCTCTTTTTGGTATAAAGTAATTCATTCTCATCTTCAAAATTGTTATTAATGCTAAAAGAGGAATAAGCATAAATAGAATTCTGAAAACATTCAATGATACCTTTTGATTGTAAGGTACCTTCGTCGGTGTTTGTCACTTGATGATCATCTTGAATCGTACTAGTAGGTTCGTCACTGGAAACAAACACACTACTTATAATTTCGTCCTCATCAATAGGCAAGGTTAAACTCTCGATGGTATCGTCTTCCTCATGTTCTTTAGAAGAACAAATTTCTTGATCATGCTCCGGATCACGAATTTCAATATCATTAGAAGACATGAATTCAGATAACATATCTCTCAAAATTTTTTCTTGAAAATAAAACTTATCTGGACAATCATACCCTGAATGATTTAGTCGACAACAATAATGACATCGAGTCCCCAAAAGGGTAAAATCCAATACGTTGCTCAATGACATCCTCAAGAACGACCTGAATCCGATACCAAATGATAGAGTAACGCAAATTTGAATAAAGAGAAAAACCAAACAAACCAAAATAAAGAACAAATCTAAAAATTCAGATTTGCTTATGGTGGTGGCGTCAATGGAGGAAGCTTGAATATGTGGAGATGGCGTGATGAATTGATAGTTGTTTTGTCCTTGGCACCCTCTTGGACGCAATTATCTAAGCAAGCAACCTCAAGCGGCTCTAACCCACCCTCCTAGATGCAATTACCTAGGCAAGCAAAAGTGTGAAGATGATCTCCCTCACAAGAACTCGATGATCTTATGTTGAAGATAGCTTCTAGACAAGTTTACCGAACACTTGCAAACTCAATGAATACTAAAATCTCCAAAGAGAACTTTTTATTAATCAATGAAATCTGAATTACAATGTGGGTGAAGCCTCCTTTATATAGGCCATGGAGAAGTTTTAATCCTACTAAACTTAAGAATTAAATACAATAAATAAATGCTAAAATCTAATCTCCTAATTAGATAAGTAACTTCTAATAATAAATAAATGCTAAAAATAAAATCCTAATTAAATAAATCTGATCCTAATAGATATTGCAGAATCCTATGTTGATTTAAATTACAAATAATCAAATAAAATCTTGAAAATTCGTAATTATCCAAAAATCCCGTATAGGAATTTCTGCATGCGCTGTCTTCGCTAAAATAGACGTATCTTGAGATCCAGATGTCCGATTGAGGCATTTCAAGATGCGTTGGAAAGCTAATTTGTAGCCGGACAAGTTTTAAGAAGACATGTTGAGCCATAAATGCCTGGATCCCATCCAAAATGCTTCGCAAGTTGACTGATGTTTCTGACTTGCAAAGCAGTTTCAACTTCTTTTCCAAGATGATTATTTTGACCGCTCTCATGCTCGTATCAGGTACGCACCATACTGTATCGCTATAGAATCTCGTGTACCGATAGCGCGGTCGTTTTTGACAGTTGGGATTAAGCTAAAGTTTAGATTCTTGCAAAATGGTCCCTAAATGTGTGTATATCAATTGAATGTGTTAGAACGATATGTTTGAGCTGAAAATTTACACGATTGCATGAAACCTTCTTAATTAATGATTGGTAACTTAAATTTGGATAAGTACCTATAATTTTCAAAATTTATGATTTGGTCCCAAAAATGCTAATTTATGCAATTGAGTGTCTTTTTGGTGTCAAATTAGATTGTAAATTTACCATTGCTTGTATGTTCACCATAAGACCTAATGTTGTGTCTAGATAAGATAAAAGAAAAAAAAAAGAAAAAAAATGGTCCGCAATTCATGTTAGTAAGTTCGGGTTTGCTTCGGCAAACCTAATTTGATCCTATTGGTTTGGGTCTAGCTACTAGGCCGGGTCGAGGGGGTTACATATCATAAGTCTCTTCCATGGAGCAATATAAGTTGAAGAAAGCAGTTATTGGTGGATGTTTGGTTCTACTACAATCTTGGGTCAAGTACAGGCTCCCATTTATTTCGCCAATATGTCGAGAATCGGTTGAGTTCCCCTCGCTACAAGATAATTATGTTATTTTTAAATCATAAGTATAGAT
This sequence comes from Hibiscus mutabilis, assembly GCA_019671005.1. Classification (NCBI taxonomy): domain Eukaryota; kingdom Viridiplantae; phylum Streptophyta; class Magnoliopsida; order Malvales; family Malvaceae; genus Hibiscus; species Hibiscus mutabilis. The sequence continues at coordinate 37,106,041 of CM033713.1, read as the reverse complement.
GTATATATTGAAATGCATGTGAATTTTGTTATAAATGCATCATATATGTTTTCTTATGAAGATGGAGACATAAAATAGACTATTGCGGCTTAGCTCACAAAACAACAATTGAAGTTAAAGTTAAGATAGACATGGAGACCCGAGAACATGTAACGTATATGGAGGCTAAATCTCGATCCAATGATCCAAGATATTATTCTGACATATGTGTACGACGAATCAAAAAATTGGTGTCCAGTTATGCCATTGATCCATTTCGTCATTATTGAGATATTCCATGACTATTGTGTTCTTAGGCAGTTCAGATTTCACCAGACCGTGCCCGGAGTTCCACACAATATTGATTACATGGAAACAATGGAAGGACGGGGTAGGTATGATACAAATTTGTTGGTGAACATGTTGAATACATCAGATGGTGGGTCAAACTAGTCGTCGACTTGTGATCTCATTCAAAAGGATGATTTCAATTTTGCGAGATCCGAGTACCATTGATGGTGTTTGACTAGTAGGAAATCGTACTTGACATATGAAGATCAACGACAATCATGGTTGCAATCCCATGAAACATGGTTATGGCACAAGTCGAAGCACCATCGAGTGAGGCATCATCTAGTACAAGGTCATATAGGAGGAGATATGTGAGGGGATCTGGAGCCAGTAGAGGATCAAGAACAAAGCCTGGAATTTCTTAGCATTATTCTGATGACATAGCCGGTTATCAACCTTCAACCTATGTAACAAATGAATTGAACCCTTGGGATGAAGCTATTGCTCAAAGATTGGAGCTAAGGAGGATGATTACTTGGGGAAGACAAGCTTCTGCAACAGATGGAAAAGGATCAACAAGTAATGTTGGTAATTTCAATAATGTGTCAATTCCACATTTCTATCCTCCACATACGCAGTATTATGATGACCAACATTTTGATATTGGCTACATGACATCTTTGATGTCTACAATGTTCGTGTACGGTACATTTTTCAGCTGATTTTGGAGGGGCTGGTACTAACAAAGTGTTTACTACACCACGTCGTATGAGTATAGAGCATGCGGATGACAACGAGGATGACGAGAGTGAGGAGGTGAGCGAAGAAGGTGAAAATGAGCAACCGCAACTTGGGCCACGAGATCAACGTGCTCCTCGACGATATGATTCAACTTCTTCCCTGCACTGACAACGCCTTAGGCGACTACAATAGGTTTATTTTGCATGAATAAATTAATTATTATTTATTGTTTATGGGTTTTATTTGTAATTAATTTTGCGATTAAAATGAAATTTATGGATATGTTATGAAGTTTTAAAATTAATTTTATGAATTAAATGAATTTTTGTACGAATAATTCAATCGAAACGTGTGTAAGTTTTTTAGCTATAGTGTCGCCGTTGGTTCGAACAATTTAGAACGCAAAGTGTAATAATTTATAGCTTTTATACGAATTAAACAAATATTAGACATATTAAAAAACAATTTAAGTATAACCACGCCATAAAAAATAGGAAATAAAACTTTCAAACATAATTAAAAACATGCGCAAAGAAGTTTAAAAAATCATGAAATAATGGGTGTTGGAAGTTCTATGTGATGGAACCATTGGGTGATGCTTGGATTAAATTTAACAATGTAAGTTGTAATGATTTACTCATTAGTAATGCAAGAAACCTGGATCTGAAGCGTTCTTAACGTATATTGCGTATGAATTAAATAAATCTAGTTCATATTAAAGAAAAAAACATTTGTACAAAGACGTTATGAAAAAATCTCGAGGAATAACTAACTCGAGCATCATAAAATAATCGCACAAAGGGCGTTAAAAAATCATGAAATATGCAGGTTATGGGCAGCAAAAAATGTGGTAGCAGAAATATTTTAACGCAAAATTCAGAGCATTTATACTGTGGAAAAAGTACAGAAATATAGTTCATATTAACGAAAAATATCTGTACAAGGACATTAAGAAAAATATCGGGGAAAAACTCACTTGAACAACATAAAATAATAGCACAAAGGCCGTTACGAAAGCATGAAATTTTGTTGTTCATAAGCAACCAAAAACTTGATTGTGAAGCTTTTTTAACGCAAAATTCAAAGCATTTATATTGTGTACGAATTAAATAAATCAATATTGTACAAAAGAACAATGTTTCTAGAACCACATTCTGAGTAAGTATCATAAAAAAACCATTCGAACATCATCGTTTACGAGCAAAGCATATTGCATTAAATGCTTCATTTTCCAAGCATATAGCATTAATTGCTTCATCGTTCAGGAGCAAAGCATTATTGAGGGAATTGTTTGAAGTCAATTTTCGAATCGACTCAACTCCATCTCTTCTGGTTGTCGTCGCCCCTTTTAACCCTGTAAAGTCTTTAGTCATGTCCAACTCCATTACTCGGACCTCAAAACTTTTATTTCCCACATTGAAACTAGTATCTCATTGGCTTACTCCACCAATTCAATGTTGGCACAAGCAATGAAATCTTTTCAAAACTATTAATTAGGATCGTATTTTTACCAAGAGCCATCAAGTCGCCCCAACACTTAGCAATCCCTAAGGACAAAGTTTGGAGAAACAATTTATGTATTCTATCATTGGTTAAATAATATAGATTTCTCCTCTTATTCTCGTATCTCTATTTTCTTGTTCTTAATCTAGCTTTATTTTTTTGATTAAGTAGAGAAATATTTATATTTCCAAAGGAAATTCCGGGATTAAAACTCACAAGATAGGGCAACATGATTTGTGACACAAAGCTATTGTTTTAGTTATTTGTATCAAATTCAAGATATATAATATTTGATGTAGATGCATTGGAAAACTTATTTCCACAAGCATGTCTGATTTCATTCTAAAAACTAAAATCTAAATTCTTAATACTAAAACCATAAATCCTAAACTCTAAACTCTAACCTATAACCTTAAACCTTAAATTCTAAATCCTACAACCTAAATCCCTAAATCCTAATCCATAAACTTAATCCCTAAACCTTAAATTGGACTCACTTGTGAAAAAAAAGTTTTCCACCACTAGTGCATGAAATATTTTCCCTATATGTATACTTTGTTTGTCTGATTCGAACTCATAAGCTTTGGAAAATGATTATAAGAAAACTCAGTGTTCTTACGGTAAAAAAACAATAATTATTTGGTTTAAAGGGTAATTTTGTGTAACACCCCCTTATCGGTCTTGTAGAAAATCGAGTGAAAGATGTCACCAGATACATAAACAGTGAATCAGAGAACAATCAATCATAAAACTAGGATAAATTATACATTTAATTCATTAACACGCTCTTATTAACCATGCTAATATCCATTTAGATATTAGGAACCAAATTATGAAGTTTCAAACTTTAAGAACCTATTTGTAATTTCTAAAAGTTTCAAGGACAAAATAAAATATTCATTTTATTAATGGATATTATTCTTAATCAAATGTATGATCTAGATCATCAAATTTAAAAACTGGCGACTGGATTGGAGTTCAATTGACAAAGTTATAAAGAAATGACTAAAACGTAAAAATTTAAAATTTTGAGAATGGTTCGAGCCTTTTATGTTCTTAAAATCTTTTTCACAGATTCAAGATTTTAGCATTCTTGTAAGGTACTTTTATCGATAAGAAACTTCAATACCTATCTTTAAACATCAAAATACATTCAACAAGTAAGTTTTTCAATGAAATAAGCAACTATATACATGACTTTAAGCTTAGTGAATTAACTAATATAATGTCTACTCCAAATGCATTCAACAAGAATGTTACCATTTATTCATGATTTAACCATGAACTCCACTAGAACATAGCCCTATCAAGCATAACATACTCGAAGCAAACAAACAACAAAAACAACTGATGCTTGCAAAAATAGATATGCACTTTGGAGCAAGTATACTCGTCGATCAAGTAATAAAGTGATGTAGCAGAGTGCCGAACCTAGGATTGGATCAATAAATATGAAGTTATCATACTTAAGAGAGGTTGAGTAAATATTGGGTTGATGGTGAATTATCAAAACTAAATGTAAATAAAATAAAGTAGCTATTATAAAAACAAACGTATGTTGCGACAAATATTTAGATAATTATGGAAGCTAGGTTATTGCCTCTGAATTATGCTTAACTACTTATTTCATTCCTATAGCGACTGGCAATACATGTCTGCGCAAACTGTTAAGATCTTTCTCTACTCGACATGATTTTCTAATGAACTTCTAACTCTCTCGATGCCTAGAAGCTGATAATAATAAAGCTAAGGTAATACATGTCTGCGTGAACCCTAACAACTCTATTATCTATTCAAGTTCTCCTTATTAGTCGTTGGAACCTTAAACTTATGTCTAAACCGGATTAAGACTAAATTCACAGCTTAGCCCCACTGTTCACGTTTGTTTAATCTAACTCTCTCGATATTAAGCCACAAATCAATAGTTAAAGGCTTCTCTCAATAGCTCTTACAATAACTACGCATAAAGATGATGAACTGAATAGATAAAGGAAAAGAACTATAACATTAAAACAAATTAGTCAAAACATAAAATCCTATAAAGCAATAAACCCAACTAAAAGTATTTAGCTTATGTCTGAGCCTAAAACATCCATAATAAAAAAAATTAAAAACATACCAGTTTATCAAGCAAGGGATAGAAAAGGGTCAAGCATCCTCGACGATCTCCTTCAAGTTTTATAATTGTTGTTGTGGGTCTCTCACTCATTCAGCATCTCTCGATAGCTTCTGTCGTGATGAGACTCCTCTAGCACTTCGACTCTGGTGGTTCTCCGATAGCCGAAGACTAAGGGTTGTCGTCAGTGATCGAGCTCTCTTTTAATTGTAGCCCAAGTCTCCTTTATATAAGTGGGGAAGTTAGGGTTTCGTAACCCTAAAGCACGCACAACCTCCTTTAAGAGGATCTTGCTTTCCCACAATCTTTAATGAGTATCGTATCTAAGGAGAGTCCATGTAACCCAAAGGTAGATTTATCTATAACTCTTCTTGCCTCGTAGCTCCTACGATAGGTGTGCTATCCTTCCTATCCCAACATTCCTCCAGCTCCAATAGGTCACGCGCAATCACCATAATAACACTACCTTTCCCATTAAAAGCACCGAATTATATAACAATTAAGCACATATAGTGTAACTCCCTAACTATATGCAATCTACTCCTAAATGCAACTAAATAAGCTTAAACACATAAAAAAGATGATACATGCATGAGCGGGGTTAAATTACTCATACTGGACAAGAAGCTGAATTTGTTCGATGCAAACAATAATGGCCAAAACAATGCACGCATAGGAGGTCAAAAACGATGCATCTTGGACAAGAAACTGAATCTGTTTGTGAAGTCTGGAAAGTCAGCTAACTTGCGACGAGTTTTCGGATGGGTTCCAGGAATTTCTGGGTCGAGTTGTCTCCTAACATATTGTCCGTCATTCAGTTACCTTTCCAACGCATCTTGAAACGCGTCAATCGGACATCGGGAACTCAAGATACGTCCAATTTACTGAAGACTGCGCATGCAGAAAACTGGATACGGAATTATTACGAGATTTTGTAAAATTCAGCCCAAAAGCTAACATATAAGGCTTTGGACGAATTAAAGTTAACCCAACCTAATTATTAACATTTAAATGATGTTTTTAGGGTTTTATATACTTTAGGAACCAGCCACCCAGCCCTTATCAGCTTATCACTTGCCTTATCACCCAATTCCTTGCCACACAAGCACAAGAAGTTTAAAGGCTATTATTATTATTATTTTAATTAGATTAGGTTTTCCTTTTTTTAGTAGAAGTTAAATTACTTTGTCTATCCTTCACCTATAAAAGGATGAAGCCTCCATCATTGTAAGGGAGATTTTCTTTGATTTATGAAATATTTAGTGAGTTTGTTTTTGCAAGTGCTGATTACTTGTGCCTTCGAAGTCTTCTTCAACATAAGTTCGAGGAGTTCTTGTGAGGGAGATCATCTTAACACTCTTGCTTGCCTAGATAATCGCATCTAGGAGGGTGGGTTAGAGCCGCTTGAGGTTGCTTGCTTAGATAATTGAGTCTAAGAGGGTGCCGAGGACAAAACAACATCAACAATTCGCAAGGCATATTCATCTTCAACCTTCACACCATCTTCCATAATTCCATAAACAAAGTTAGAAATTTCAGATTTGTTTTATCTATCCTTATCTTAATCTCTTTCTCAATCTTTTTATTTATATTCTTATTTCTCATCATCTAATCTATCATATTCACCTTGTTTCTTTAATTTTCCAGTTTAATTCTGAAATTTTCAAGAAACCTCCAACTAGTTTCTCTTAAATTTTCAGATTTGCGCGTAACTTCCGTGTTCGAGTCTAAAGCCCTAGGTTTGCTTCCAAGCCATCAAATTGAAGGTTACCACGTGCCAAAGCATACTCTATCATTTAGTATCAGATTTGGGATGATTCTTAACAAGAATTTTGGCGTTTTTTGGGTGAAAAACTCGAAAATTAGGGAAAATTCGTCAAATTTAAACGAGCGAATTTTGAGCTGAAAATTTTCAGATCATATCTACACCTTTGGAGGAGTCACCACATAAAATTTCAGAACTGTTTGACATCGGGAACACCTTGAACGAAGTAGATCAAGTTGCTGCAAAATTCTAGGCCTTTCAGGGTTATTCTAATTTTCTTTCATTCTTAGCCATTAGTTTTCGTTTGTTTTAGCTTTTATTGCTTCTTACACATCTTCTAACACCTTCTTGTTTCCTTGTGCTATTAGGACTAAAAGTTGCACACTCTTCTTTCTCTTTTTAACTATAATTCTATTGGTGTCTAACCTTTTCTTTGGATTCTTAAAGCAACTAGGATGTTTTATTCTATTTTCAACACTCGTTATCGTATACCAATAAATATTTTTCGGTCACAATGTAAGATACAAGGTAATCTATGTTCTTTAATTATTGATGGTGACAGTCGTGTAAACTTAGTGAGCAGCTTCATTGTTGATGCACTCGATCTACCATGCCAAGAACACCCTAAGCCGTATCATCTTCAAGGGTTTAATAGCGGACCGGATATGAAGGTAACCGAACGTTGTTTAATCTCTTTTACTCTTGGAAGCTATTGTGATGATGTATGGTTTGACGTGGTTCCTATGGAAGTCACCCACTTGCTATTAGGAAGACCTTGGAAAAATGATCGTGGCGTTGTCCATCGAATTAATACAAATGGATACTCGGTTGTGCACCAGGGCCAGAAGCTCTCGTTTGCTACAATAGAGCCGGAAAAAGTAGATGAAGAAATAGCGAAAGCAAAAAAACAGTGTGAGAGGATAAAACGAAAAAGATTGGAAGCACAAAAGGCTGAATCAATTGACCACACAAAGGCAACCAACCATGAAGACATCCCAAAACCAGAAGGTACACATGATTCTCATCGTACTTCTACTTCTAGCATTTGTGCAAATGTTGATATTGGAGAAGAAGCATCTCCCAAACAAAAGGATAGTGATAGTGAACACATTAGACAAGATGACAATGCTTCTAATCCCTCATGTGAAGTAGTAGGTCCACTTGCTATACTCTCATCACCTCCCCACGAAGAAAGTAAGTGTAATTCTAACCCTTCATTTGATTCTTGTCCTATCATTCCGTTAGAAACACTTTATCCTCTACAGAAATTGTACATTGATAATAAATTTTGTGAGAGGGATATGGGATGTGAGATAAAAAAGACTGAGAGTAAAGAGGCCGAGAGTGAAAAAAGTCAAATTAATGACCCAAATTTGGTGAGTGAAAATACATATGAGGTAAAAGTCACACAAAGCCCAAAAGAAAAAGAAAAGAAAAAGAACGCGACGAGTGATTTTGTTTTGACTAATCATTACAAATGTTCGATTAGTGTTGTCTTATTTTATCAGGATTTTGTTGAACCATTGAGAGGAGCTCAATTAGATCACTCCACATACAACAAATAAACCTTTTCAATTGAAGTTGATGATTGTTCTCTCATTGCCGATTAAGATTCGAGGGCAAATCCTTTTGAGGAGAGGGGGAATGATACATGCATGAGCGGGGTTAAATTACTCATATTGGACAAGAAGCTGAATTTGTTCGATGCAAACAGTAATGGCCAAAACAATGCACGCATAGGAGGTCAAAAACGATGCATCTTGGACAAGAAACTGAATCTGTTTGTGAAGTCTGGAAAGTTAGCTAACATGAGACGCGTTTTCGGATGGGATCCAGGCATTTCTGGGTCGAGTTGTCTCCTAACATATTGTCCATCATTCCGTTACCTTTCCAACGCATCTTGAAACGCGTCAATCGGACATCGGGAACTCAAGATACGTCCAATTTACTGAAGACTGTGCATGCAGAAAACTGGATACGGAATTATTACGAGATTTTGTAAAATTCAACCCAAAAGCAAACATATAAGGCTTTGGACGAATTAAAGTTAACCCAACCTAATTATTAACATTTAAATGATGTTTTTAGGGTTTTATATACTTTAGGAACCAGCCACCCAGCCCTTATCAGCTTATCACTTGCCTTATCACCCAATTCCTTGTCACACAAGCACAAGGAGTTTAAAGGCTATTATTTTTTTATTATTTTTAATTAGATTAGGTTTTCCTTTTTTTAGTAGAATTTGAATTACTTTGTACATCCTTCACCTATAAAAGGATGAAGCCTCCATCATTGTAAGGGAGATTTTCTTTGATTTATGAAATATTTAGTGAGTTTGTTTTTGCAAGTGCTGATTACTTGTGCCTTCGAAGTCTTCTGCAACATAAGTTCGATGAGTTCTTGTGAGGGAGATCATCTTCACACTCTTGCTTGCCTAGATAATCGCGTCTATGAGGGTGGGTTAGAGCTGCTTGAGGTTGCTTGCTTAGATAATTGAGTCTAAGAGGGTGCCGAGGACAAAACAACATCAACAATTCGCAAGGCATCTTCATCTTCAACCTTCACACCATCTTCCATAATTCCATAAACAAAGCTGGAAATTTCAGATTTGTTTTATCTATCCTCATCTTAATCTCTTTCTCAATCTTTTTATTTATATTCTTATTTCTCATCATCTAATCTATCATATTCACCTTGTTTCTTTAATTTTCCAGTTTAATTCTGAAATTTTCAAGAAACCCCCAACTAGTTTCTCTTGAATTTTCAGATTTGCGCGTAACTTCCTTGTTCGAGTCTAAAGCCCTAGGTTTGCTTCCAAGCCATCAAATTGAAGGTTACCACGTGCCAAAGCATACTCTATCATTTGGTATCAGATTTGGGACGATTCTTGACAAAAATTTTGGCGTTTTTGGGTGAAAAACTCGAAAATTAGGGAAAATTCGTAAAATTTAAACGAGCGAATTTTGAGCTGAAATTTTTCAGATCATATCCACACTTTTGGAGGAGTCACCACATAAACTTTCAGAACTGTTTGACATCGGGAACACCTTGAACGAAGTAGATCAAGTTGCTGCAAAATTCTAGGGTTTTCAGGGTTTTTCTAATTTTCTTTCATTCTTAGCCATTAGTTTTCGTTTGTTTTAGCTTTTATTGCTTCTTACACATCTTCTAACACCTTCTTGTTTCCTTGTGCTATTAGGACTAAAAGTTGCATACTCTTCTTTCTCTTTTTAACTGTAATTCTATTGGTGTCTAACCTTTTCTTTGGATTCTTAAAGCAATTAGGATGTTTTATTCTATTTTGAACACTCGTTATCGTATACCAATAAATATTTTTCGGTCACGATGTAAGATACAAGGTAATCTATGTTCTTTAATTATTGATGGTGACAGTCGTGTAAACTTAGTGAGCAACTTCATTGTTGATGCACTCGATCTACCATGCCAAGAACACCCCAAGCCGTATCATCTTCAAGGGTTTAATAGCGGACCGGATATGAAGGTAACCGAACATTGTTTAATCTCTTTTACTCTTGGAAGCTATTGTGATGATGTATGGTTTGACGTGGTTCCTATGGAAGTCACCCACTTGCTATTAGGAAGACCTTAGAAAAATGATCGTGGCGTTGTCCATCGAATTAATACAAATGGATACTCGGTTGTGCACCAAGGCCAGAAGCTCCCGTTTGCTACAATAGAGCCGGAAAAAGTAGATGAAGAAATATCGAAAGCAAAAAAATAGTGTGAGAGGATAAAACGAAAAAGATTGGAAGCACAAAAGGCTGAATCAATTGACCACACAAAGGCAACCAACCATGAAGACATCCCAAAACCAGAAGGTACACATGATTCTCATCGTACTTCTACTTCTAGCATTTGTGCAAATGTTGATATTGGAGAAGAACCATCTCCCAAACAAAAGGATAGTGATAGTGAACACATTAGACAAGATGACAATGCTTCTAATCCCTCATGTGAAGTAGTAGGTCCACTTGCTATACTCTCATCACCTCCCCACGAAGAAAGTAAGTGTAATTCTAACCCTTCATTTGATTCTTGTCCTATCATTCCGTTAGAAAAACTTTATCCTCTACAGAAATTGTACATTGATGATAAATTTTGTGAGAGAGATATGAGATGTGAGATAAAAAAGACTGAGAGTAAAGCGGCCGAGAGTGAAAAAAGTCAAATTAATGACCCAAATTTGGTGAGTGAAAATACATATGAGGTAAAAGTCACACAAAGCCCAAAAGAAAAAGACAAGAAAAAGAACGCGACGAGTGATTTTGTTTTGACTAATCATTACAAATGTTCGAGTAGTGTTGTCTTATTTTTTCAGGATTTTGTTGAACCATTGAGAGGAGCTCAATTAGATCACTCCACATACAACAAATAAACCTTTTCAATTGAAGTTGATGAATGTTCTCTCATTGCCGATTTAGATTCGAGGACGAATCCTTTTGAGGAGAGGGGGAATGATACATGCATGAGCGGGGTTAAATTACTCATATTGGACAAGAAGCTGAATTTGTTCGGTGCAAACAGTAATGGCCAAAACATTGCACGCATAGGAGGTCAAAAACGATGCATCTTGGACAAGAAACTGAATCTGTTTGTGAAGTCTGGAAAGTCAGCTAACTTGGAACGCGTTTTCGGATGGGATCCAGGCATTTTTGGGTCGAGTTGTCTCCTAGCAAATTGTCCTTCATTCAGTTACCTTTCCAACGCATCTTGAAACGCGTCAATCGGACATCGGGAACTCAAGATACGTCCTATTTATTGAAGACTGCGCATGCAGAAAACTGGATACGAAATTATGGCGAGATTTTGTAAAATTCAGCCCAAAAGCTAACATATAAGGCTTTGGACGAATTAAAGTTAACACAACCTAATTATTAACATTTAAATGATGTTTTTAGGGTTTTATATACTTTAGGAACCAACCACCCAGCCCTTATCAGCTTATCACTTGCCATATCACCCTATTCCTTGCCACACAAGCACAAGGAGTTTAAAAGCTGTTATTTTTTTATTTTTAATTAGATTAGGTTTTCCTTGTTTTTGTAGAAGTTAAATTACTTTGTCTATCCTTCACCTATAAAAGGATGAAGCCTCCATCATTGTAAGGGAGATTTTCTTTGATTTATGAAATATTTAGTGAGTTTGTTTTTGCAAGTGCTGATTACTTGTGCCTTCGAAATCTTCTTCAACATAAGTTCGACGAGTTCTTGTGAGGGAGATCAGCTTCACACTCTTGCTTGCCTAGATAATCGCATCTAGGAGAGTGGGTTAGAGCCACTTGAGGTTGCTTGTTAGATAATTGAGTCTAAGAGGGTGTCGAGGACAAAACAACATCAACAAGTCGCAAGCCATCTTCATCTTCAACCTTCACACCATCTTCCATAATTCCATAAAGAAAGCTGGAAATTTCAGATTTGTTTTATCTATCCTCATCTTAATCTCTTTCTCAATCTTTTTATTTATATTCTTATTTCTCATCATCTAATCTATCATATTCACCTTGTTTCTTTAATTTTCCAGCTTTAATTCTGAAATTTTCAAGAGACCCTCAACTAGTTTCTCCTGAATTTTTAGATTTGCACGTAACTTCCTTGTTTGAGTCTAAAGCCCTAGGTTTGCTTCCAAGCCATCAAATTGAAGGTTACCACGGGCCAAAGCATACTCTATCTTTTGATATCAGATTTGGAATGATTATTGACAAGAATTTTGGCGTTTTTGGGTGAAAAACTCGAAAATTAGAGAAAATTCGTCAAATTTAAACGAGCGAATTTTGAGCTGAAAATTTCCAGATCATATCTACACCTTTGGTGGAGCCACCACATAAAATTTCAGAATTTTTTGACATCGGGAACACCTTGAACGAAGTAGATCAAGTTGCTGCAAAATTCTAGGGTTTTCAGGTTTTTTCTAATTTTCTTTCATTCTTAGCCATTAGTTTTCGTTTGTTTTTAGCTTTTATTGCTTCTTACACATCTTCTAACACCTTCTTGTTTCCTTGTGCTAGTAGGACTAAAAGTTGCATACTCTTCTTTCTCTTTGCAACTATAATTCTATTGGTGTCTAACCTTTTCTTTGGATTCTTAAAGCAATTAGGATGTTTTATTCTATTTTCAACACTCATTATCGTATACCAATAAATATTTTTCGGTCACGATGTAAGATACAAGGTAATCTATGTTCTTTAATTATTGATGGTGGCAGTCGTGTAAACTTAGTGAGCAGCTTCATTGTTGATGCACTCGATCTACCATGCCAAGAACACCCTAAGCCGTATCATCTTCAAGGGTTTAATAGCGGACCGGATATGAAGGTAACCGAACGTTGTTTAATCTCTTTTACTCTTGGAAGCTATTGTGATGATGTATGGCGTGACGTGGTTCCTATGGAAGTCACCCACTTGCTATTTGAAAGACCTTGGAAAAATGATCGTGGCGCTGTCCATCAAATCAATACAAATGGATATTCGGTTGTGCACCAAGGCCAGAAGCTCTCGTTTGCTACAATAGAGACGGAAAAAGTAGATGAAAAAATAGAGAAAGCAAAAAAACAGTGTGAGAGGATAAAACGAAAAAGATTGGAAGCACAAAAGGCTGAATCAATTGACCACACAAAGGCAACCAACCATGAAGACATCCCAAAACCAGAAGGTACACATGATTCTCATCGTACTTCTACTTCTAGCATTTGTGCAAATGTTGATATTGGAGAAGAACCATCTCCTAAACAAAAGGATAGTGATAGTGAACACATTAGACAAGATGACAATGCTTCTAATCCCTCATGTGAAGTTGTAGGTCCACTTGCTATACTCTCATCACCTCCCCACAAAGAAAGTAAGTGTAATTCTAACCCTTCATTTGATTCTTGTCCTATCATTCCGTTAGAAACACTTTATCCTCTACAGAAATTGTACATTGATGATAAATTTTGTGAGAGAGATATGGGATGTGAGATAAAAAAGACTGAGAGTAAAGAGGCCGAGAGTGAAAAAAGTCAAATTAATGACCCAAATTTGGTGAGTGAAAATACATATGAGGTAAAAGTCACACAAAGCGCAAAAGAAAAAGACAAGAAAAAGAACGGACGAGTGATTTTGTTTTGACTAATCATTACAAATGTTCGAGTAGTGTTGTCTTATTTTTTCAGGATTTTGTTGAACCATTGAGAGGAGCTCAATTAGATCACTCCACATACAACAAATAAACCTTTTCAATTGAAGTTGATGAATGTTCTCTCATTGCCGATTTAGATTCGAGGACGAATCCTTTTGAGGAGAGGGGGAATGATACATGCATGAGCGGGGTTAAATTACTCATATTGGACAAGAAGCTGAATTTGTTCGATGCAAACAGTAATGGCCAAAACAATGCACGCATAGGAGGTCAAAAACGATGCATCTTGGACAAGAAACTGAATCTGTTTGTGAAGTCTAGAAAGTCAGCTAACTTGCAACGAGTTTTCGGATGGGATCCAGCCATTTCTGGGTCGAGTTGTCTCCTAGCAAATTGTCCTTCATTCAGTTACCTTTCCAACGCATCTTGAAACGTGTCAATCGGACATCGGGAACTCAAGATACGTCCGATTTACTGAAGACTGCGCATGCAGAAAACTGGATACGAAATTATGACGAGATTTTGTAAAATTCAGCCCAAAAGCTAACATATAAGGCTTTGGACGAATTAAAGTTAACACAACCTAATTATTAACATTTAAATGATGTTTTTAGGGTTTTATATACTTTAGGAACTAGCCACCCAGCCCTTATCAGCTTATCACTTGCCATATCACCCTATTCCTTGCCACACAAGCACAAGGAGTTTAAAGGCTGTTATTTTTTTTTATTTTTAATTAGATTAGGTTTTCCTTGTTTTAGTAGAAGTTAAATTACTTTGTCTATCCTTCACCTATAAAAGGATGAAGCCTCCATCATTGTAAGGGAGATTTTCTTTGATTTATGAAATATTTAGTGAGTTTGTTTTTGCAAGTGCTGATTACCTGTGCCTTCGAAGTCTTCTTCAACATAAGTTCGACGAGTTCTTATGAGGGAGATCATCTTCACACTCTTGCTTGCCTAGATAATCGCATCTAGGAGGGTGGGTTAGAGCCGTTTGAGGTTGCTTGCTTAGATAGATAATTGAGTCTAAGGGGGTGTCGAGGACAAAACAACATCAACAAGTCGCAAGCCATCTTCATCTTCAACCTTCACACCATCTTCCATAATTCCATAAACAAAGCTGGAAATTTCAGATTTGTTTTATCTATCCTCATCTTAATCTCTTTCTCAATATTTTTATTTATATTCTTATTTCTCATCATCTAATCTATCATATTCACCTTCTTTCTTTAATTTTCCAGCTTTAATTCTGAAATTTTCAAGAGACCCCCAACAAGTTTCTCCTGAATTTTTAGATTTGCGCGTAACTTCCTTGTTTGAGTCTAAAGCCCTAGGTTTGCTTCCAAGCCATCAAATTGAAGGTTACCACGTGCCAAAGCATACTCTATCATTTGACATCAGATTTGGAATGATTCTTGACAAGAATTTTGGCGTTTTAAGGTGAAAAACTCGAAAATTAGGGAAAATTCGTCAAATTTAAACGAGCGAATTTTGAGCTGAAAATTTCCAGATCATATCTACACCTTTGGAGGAGTCACCACATAAAATTTCAGAATTGTTTGACATCGGGAACACCTTGAACGAATTAGATCAAGTTGCTGCAAAATTCTATGGTTTTCAGGTTTTTTCTATTTTTCTTTCATTCTTAGCCATTAGTTTTCGTTTGTTTTAGCTTTTATTGCTTCTTACACATCTTCTAACACCTTCTTGTTTCCTTGTGCTAGTAGGACAAAAAGTTGCATACTCTTCTTTCTCTTTGCAACTATAATTCTATTGGTGTCTAACATTTTCTTTGGATTCTTAAAGCAATTAGGATGTTTTATTCTATTTTCAACACTCGTTATCGTATACCAATAAATATTTTTCGGTCACGATGTAAGATACAAGGTAATCTATGTTCTTTAATTATTGATGGTGGCAGTCGTGTAAACTTAGTGAGCAGCTTCATTGTTGATGCACTCGATCTACCATGCCAAGAACACCCTAAGCCGTATCATCTTCAAGGGTTTAATAGCGGACCGGATATGAAGGTAACCGAACGTTGTTTAATCTCTTTTACTCTTGGAAGCTATTGTGATGATGTATGGTGTGACGTGGTTCCTATGGAAGTCACCCACTTGCTATTTGGAAGACCTTAGAAAAATGATCGTGGCGCTGTCCATCGAATCAATACAAATGGATACTCGGTTGTGCACCAAGGCCAGAAGCTCTCGTTTGCTACAATAGAGACGGAAAAAGTATATGAACAAATAGCGAAAGAAAAAAAAAACAGTGTGAGAGGATAAAACGAAAAAGATTGGAAGCACAAAAGGCTGAATCAATTGACCACACAAAGGCAACCAACCATGAAAACACCCCAAAACCAGAAGGTACACATGATTCTCATCGTACTTCTACTTCTAGCATTTGTGCAAATGTTGATATTGGAGAAGAACCATCTCCCAAAAAAAAGGATAGTGATAGTGAACACATTAGACAAGATGACAATGCTTCGAATCCCTCTTGTGAAGTAGTAGGTCCACTTGCTATACTCTCATCACCTCCCCACGAAGAAAGTAAGTGTAATTCTAACCCTTCATTTCATTCTTGTCCTATCATTCCGTTAGAAACACTTTATCCTCTACAGAAATTGTACATTGATGATAAATTTTGTGAGAGCGATATGGGATGTGAGATAAAAAGACTGAGAGTAAAGAGGCCGAGAGTGAAAAAAGTCAAATTAATGACCCAAATTTGGTGAGTGAAAATACATATGAGGTAAAAGTCACACAAAGCCCAAAAGAAAAAGACAAGAAAAAGAACGCGACGAGTGATTTTGTTTTGACTAATCATTACAAATGTTCGAGTAGTGTTGTCTTATTTTTTCAGGATTTTGTTGAACCATTGAGAGGAGCTCAATTAGATCACTCCACATACAACAAATAAACCTTTTCAATTGAAGTTGATGGTTGTTCTCTCATTGCCGATTTAGATTCGAGGACGAATCCTTTTGAGGAGAGGGGGAATGATACATGCATGAGCGGGGTTAAATTACTCATACTGGAAAAGAAGCTAAATTTGCTCGATGCAAACAATAATGGCCAAAGCAATGCACGCATAGGAGGTCAAAAACGATGCATCTTGGACAAGAAACTGAATATGTTTATGAAGTCTGGAAAGTCAGCTAACTTGCGACGAGTTTTCGGATGGGATCCAGGAAGTTCTGGGTCGCGTTGTGTCGTAAAAAATTGTTCACCATTCAGTTACCTTTCCAATGCATCTTGAAACGCGTCAATCGGACATCGAGAACTCAAGATATGTCCTATTTACTGAAGACTGCGCATGCAGAAAACTGGATACAGAATAATTATGAGATTTTGTAAAATTCAGCCCAAAAGCTAACATATAAGGCTTTGGACGAATTAAACTTAACCCAACCTAATTATTAACATTTAAATGATGTTTTTAGGGTTTTATATACTTTAGGAACTAGCCACCCAGCCCTTATCAACTTATCACTTGCCTTATCACTCTATTCCTTGCCACACAAGCACAAGGAGTTTAAAGGCTGTTATTTTTTATTATTTTTAATTAGATTAGGTTTTCCTTGTTTTAGTAGAAGTTAAATTACTTTGTCTATCCTTCACCTATAAAAGGATGAAGCCTCCATCATTGTAAGGGAGATTTTCTTTGATTTATGAAATATTTAGTGAGTTTGTTTTTGCAAGTGCTGATTACTTGTGCCTTCGAAGTCTTCTTCAACATAAGTTCGATTATTCTTGTGAGGAAGATCATCTTCACACTCTCGCTTGCCTAGATAATCGCGTCTAGGAGGGTGGGTTAGAGCCGCTTGAGGTTGCTTGCTTAGATAATTGAGTCTAAGAGGGTGTCGAGGACAAAACAACATCAACAATTCGCAAGCCATCTTCATCTTCAACCTTCAGACCATCTTCCATAATTCCATAAACAAAGCTGGAAATTTCATATTTGTTTTATTTATCCTCATCTTAATTTTTTTTCAATCTTTTTACTTTTGTTCTTATTAATCGTCTTCTAATTTTCCTTCTTATCTTTGTTTCTCTGAATTTCCAACCTTAAATATGAAAATTTCAAGAAAAGCCATTCTCTTTTCTCTTGAATTTTCAGATCTGCCTATAACTTTCTTGATTGAGTCTAGAGGTCCTAGTTCTTGCAACAACTTGATTGAAGGCTTCCAAATCCAAGATTGTGCTACTCTATCAAAAGCTAAGCTAAAAGAGTATGCAAAATAGGTTATTTACACACTCGTCAAATACCCCCAAACTTGAACCGTTGTTTGTCCTCAAGCAATGTTATCTAAACATGAAAGACATAAATAGCTTATAGTTTCCAAGGTTCCAACTAAGCTATGATGACAGGAATTCTAAGACATGTTGCAGCAGTAATTCATTCCTCAGCTATTTTAATGTAATGCAATGCATTAGAGCTCACAGTTTTGTTCCAAGGATCAATTCTACTATAAGTGTTGTGTCGCATGCATTCTTCACTTAATGACCTTAGAAAATTTTAACGATTGCTCTCTATTATTGCCTTGGCATATTCTTTTTCTTTGTAAGCATAATATTGTACTCCCTTCATTCTTTTTAAGTTTAAAAAATGTATCACTGGAGATTCAACTTATCACAACTACTCTTCAGACCTGAAGATGGAGTACAACAAACAGCCCATCCCCGAGCCCTACGAGTAGAGCCATCCTTATGCTCTAAATGAGCCTTACACATTTAAAACAAATTAAAAATAATAATTGAACGTAGAATTTTAATTTGAATCGATATTGAATCGTTTGATTAAATGTCACTACACTCATTAAATACCCCCAAAGTTATTGAGTGCTTCGAAATACTAATAAGATCTCAATATCCTTATCTTTACTTATCTAGTACAACATCTCCGCAACAAGTGCTTGTTCTAACATGGGATTAGACATAGAATTCATCAAAATTTATATCAAGGATACATGAAGTCCTAACCCCAAATGTCATGAAATCTTAATCTTCAAAGGATTAGGCTGTGATATTCCAATGATCTAAAAAAACATGAAAATTTCACCATAGTTCTTAAGATTATCCATACTTCAAATGAGAATCCTAAATTTAAGGAAATATCTAAGTTCAAGGTTTAGGGATGAAGAACACATAGGCTTGAAGTTGAACATGATTGGTAGCAATGTAAAGCATGAGATAAGTACTTACCAAATATGGTCTTAGATTGAAAAATTGATGGCTAAGGTGAGTATTTTGAAATGGAAATCCTAGGGTTCATACCATGCATTCATCAACGGCAAGAGGATAGCTAGAAGAAAAACCAAAAAATGGTCTTTCTCTTTCTTCCAATGTAGTTGACGTGGGGTACCCCATATAATCACCAAATTTACATTTTCCTCAAGGAAAAAATGTTCTCTTGACACCTACATGGATGACTAAGCTCCATAATCAATTGGCTTTATTGTCATTCATAGTTTAAGCTTTGAAAACTCTTCAATTTGATCATCAATCTCTAGCACTTCAATCTCGCCTTTCTTTCATTTTTGTCATCCTACTATGCACTTGGAATAATTCCAATAAATCCTTATTCGATTCAAATTCAACAACTTTAATATTATTCTAACTTAATACTCAATGGTTCAAAACTTAAACCGGACATTGGAGAAAGTTCTCGAACATCAAAAACTGGAAAGAATTATTGAATCGGTTTAGGGTGTTATATTTTATTTTTACAATAATACCAAATTAGTAGTGTTGCCCCTCTTTTTTAATTTCAGCAATTTAGCCCTCAAACTTTTGAATTGTATCAATCTCTCCTTTTGATTGTCGTTGACAGAGAAAGCCGTTAAATTATGTGCATGTGACCGTTATCTAGTTCCATATGAGTCATTATCGACAACTATCTTGCCTCGTCGATGATGACGAGTCAATTTTGATGATGTGATAGTACAAATAGAGAGTTTTACAATTAGTTATTTATTTTAAATTATAAATTTTTTATAAAAAAAAACTCACGTTAATTGTATCGTCACATCATCAAAATTGACTCGTTATCATCTTATTTGAGGATATTAATTTATTAAATAAAATGACATATGAACATGCTAACTCAAGCGTTGTTAATTATTTAGAAATGGTGTAATGACTCAGATTTTTGAGTCAGTAGGTTAGCATTGACCCATCTTTTTATCCAGTCGAGTTGTATTAGTAAAACTCTCCTAACTCTTCCATTTTCATGTTATAAATTCTTAGTTAAACTCCTCCTAACATTTAGTCCAACCCTTAAATTGTTTCCCTGTTTGTTTGGCAAGTGGGAGAGTTAGGAGAGCTTTTCCAAGGTAGAGGCAAAGAGAAAGATTGAAGAAGCTTAGTGTAGGAGCTCAAATTCATGTTTGTTGCTAAGGTCAGTACATCTCGAACTTTGAATGCTTCTTGAAGATCATAAAAAAGATGTCTTGCTTCATTCTATAGTACATATGGGTGTTATATGTGTGAAGCATGCCTTTGATGATCTAAATAGAGAATTTGATGTTAGAAATAGGATTAAATGATTCTCGGATGCTCTATTGTGGCTTAGTAAGTTTAGGTGATTATTAGGACTCATGTATAGGTGATTATAAGCATTTTTGAATTGATTTTTAGGGCTAAAAATGTAGTTCTGGGTTGAAGGTTTCGAAACATGTGGAACAAGTTTCGATATCTTTTGAATTTATGAAAAAAATTAGGTTTTTGGAGCAAAGGTTTTCATACCTTTGGGAAGGTTTCGAGACCCTTGGTTTCCATACCTTTGGGAAAGTTCTTCATACCTTTTTGCAGGGAAAAACTGCTAAAAATTGTAAAAAGGTGGAAAACGACTCCAATAGACTTGTATATGACTCGAAAGTGATAAATAGGTAGTAATGTGATTAAAAACCATTGAATAAATTCGGGTCGTTACAATTTGAGTACAATTACTTCTTATTTATGTGTTTGGAGATTGTAAGTAGTTTAGAGATTATAATTTATACCTTACATACAATAATTATTATATTACAATAATTTATGCCTTACATTCAATAATTAGTATATTACATAGAATAATGTCAAAATAGTGGTTTAGTAATATCGATTAGATTTCATCCAATATTTTTTAAAAAAATACAAGATTGACATAAACAAAATAAGACAAAACCATAGTTACATTTCATCTTTACATTGTCTGGCAAAGCCAATAATTGCGGCGGAAATGGGCCTAGATTATTGGTTAAGCTTTGTCCAACTATGTCTCATGTTAGAAATCAATTAAGATCAGCTTAATTGATAAACATAAATAAATAATAATATAAAATTCTGTAATAGAGATATTTATATCATTTAGCAACTTTAACATTTGAAAAATAATTATTTAGAAAACAAACGACCCTTTTTAAGGGAAAAATGTCATCCTAAGAGATATATAATTTTCATTTTACACAAATTTTTTGACAATTATTTTGTCCACTCACACCATAAGTTTTACCAATTGCAAGTAATAATAAATTAATTAATGAAGCATCCTAGAACTCATCACATGATTCTAAACAACTTGTTGAAGTTGACAACTTTGATGCTTTCTCAAAGAAAATATGTGGCAATTAAAAAGTGACATTTCAATGTCTCAGATTTGCACGACAAAAAATAAATGTTTTTGACCTTATTATAACTAAATAAAAAGAATTTTGGTACGGGGTAAATACTTCCAAAAGCTATGTTAACAAAAAAAAAAACGAAAAACAAATTATTTTTCATAAAATTATTCAGATGTTTTGGTTCATGTGAGTTTGACCTACAGATAAAATCTTGCTGTCCGAAAATTTAGTTAATTTTCTTTTGAGATCTAATAAAGTTGTTTTGATCTCTCTCTCTCTTTCTTTCTTACAAATCTTCCCTTTACATTCATCAAATATTTGACAAATTTCACGTGAACTCAATCGTAAAATATTTAAAAATACTATCAGAAGTTACAAACTGGTCCTTTGACTTAAAAAAGTAACAAATTGGTCCGATGCCGTTAAAAATTTAACGGATGATGACGTGGAAGATAATTTAAATTTATATAACTACATAATTAGCCCTCAAGTTCTACACGTATATTAATTTGACCCTAATTCTAAAAAATTAACCCACATAATTTTAATAATCTATCAATTTAGTCCATCTTCTTTTCTATTTCTCTTCTCCTTTAATTCTTCAATTCATTTTCACCCCAAAATCCATTTAAGAGCCCCCAAAAATATAGATTCTGCATCTTTTTCTCTTGTTTTCAGTATAGTGCACAATGGCGATAAAAGTAACAGTAGAAGCACCACAAAACTAATGATTCAAACAAGAAATTGAAAAATATATCAACTGGGCTTGTCAAATATTTTCATTGTTGTTCACTATTAGAGATTATGACTTCTTGGTGGATATCTCGGATTAGATTTGAGGATGGTGAATATGGGTTTGATGGGAAGCAATCCAGTCGTGTCCCTTTCTCATGGCCAAAACATCCATTATTGAACTCTATTTTTTAAACTTGCAGACCTGAAGTAGAGAACTCATTAACATGTAAGCTGTTATATTTGTTGTCTACTTTCGGGGTTAACTTTGGATTCGATTTCTTTTTACCCGCGGCCAAGTTTCGTTGTTTTGAATAGGTCTCCACCACACATCCCTGAAGTTCAAATTCCAAAGGACCCAGCTCTAGAGTTTGCACGAGCACTTAGGTTTGAGATTAACCGGGCTTTTGTCATGCTAAGGTATCAAACCATTAGATAGTTGAATTTCGGCTAGAAGATATGCAAGCTGTATTCGGGCTTTACTTGCATCATCGGTTATTGGCCAACTCCACGGCTTTTAAATGGATTTTGTGGTGAAAATAAATTGAGGAATTAAGGAGAGGAGAAATAGAAAAGAAGATGGACTAAATTGATAGATTGTTAAAATTATGTGGGTTAAGTTTTTAGAATTAGGGTCAAATTAAAATAAGTGTAGAACTTGAGGGCTAATTATGTAATTACTAATTTGTTAATTTTTTAAATCGGGGGACCAGTTTATAACTTTTGATAGTCGAGGGAATCAATAAAGAATTAGAGCATAGTCGGGGGACCATTTATGTAGTTTACCCTTCATAAAACCATACTATTGTTGAACATAAAAAATCACAAGCATTATTCAAATCACAACACAAACATGACCTCAAACAACCATAAACACACAACAGGTAAAATAGTTAGGTACACGTTTTACTAGCTCGACATGTGATCCCTTAAAAAATGATTATCGACAAGATTGTTGTCTTAAATAGTTGTTAATACGCACAAAAAGACATGACCAAATAACAAGTAGGTTAAATCAAAACAATACATCCACGAATAGGGGTGAACATGATACGATTTTAACCGAATTAACCAGTCGAACTGGATTTTTTAGTTAACCGGTCGATTAATTTTAGGCAGGATCGATTAACAGTTAAGATTTTTTTCAAAAATTCGATTATATGTTAATTTCATTCGAAATCGATTAATTAACTGAAATTATTATATATTAAATATATTACACATATATATATGGTCACTGAACTTTTTAGAGTTATAAAATGATAATTAAATTATTTGATATGTTATAAAATGATCATTAAACTTTATCAAAATAGCATAAAACCTCATTAAATCTATTGAGTTATTACAAAATGATCATTAAACTTTATCGAATTAGAAGAAAATGATCATTAAATTTATTGAGTTATTACAAAATGATCATTAAACTTTATCAAATTAGCACAAAATGATCATTAAATTTATTGAATTATTAAAAATGATCATTAAACTTTTCAAAATTTATCAATAATTTATTTTCAAAAAAATAATTTATAACGTGCGATGATCATTTTGTACTAGTTCGATAAGTTTAATGATTATTTTGTAACTTTTGAAAGTTCAATGACTAAAAAGATCATTTTAGCATAGTTTAGTGACCATTTGAGTACTTTACACAAAAATTATAGCGTGCGATGATCAATTTGAAACAAGCCAAATTAACCAAACTTTGTTTTGTTCGGTTAAAAACTTTAAAAAATTAGTTTGGTTAATGGTTAAAGAAAAAAACAATTAATAGATTTTAGCTAATTTGGTTCGGTCGGTTAACCAAATTAACTGATTGAACACCCCTATCCATGGATCAAAGTTTTTACAAGCATTGACGAAGTGGAAAGGTATTGCAGCATAGCAAAAGCCAAAGACCATGAGAAATGTCATATAGATTCAACAAAATAAGACTTTAAAGCATTCAACAACTATGCAACATGCATATGAGTTGTCACTTCATTGGAAGAAGCATAGGATATACGCTCGATTTATACTTTCCATAGCAAGTTTGTCAGCTTCACTATTATCCTTCAAGTTAGCATATTAACAATCAATATTTGTCAAAAGGCTAAATTGATGCAATTTGTGAGTTCGAGGGTCAAATTGGGTATATTTTTCGCAAAATGACTAAATTGATTATTTGGCACGAATTCAGGGGGGAAATACCCTTTAAGCCTATAATATAAGGTATGATCCATTAACACAGTGTAAAAATAAAAAAGTTTTACACTAATGTTGGACCATTTGATGAATATAAATTTATGAGTTACATTATTCACTTCCTTTTTCCTTAAAATATCTATTTTTTAACTTTTACTCTCAGCCATCAATTTACACTTATCCAGTGGTCCAAAATCAATATATATAATATAATATAATATAATATAATACAATACAATACAATACAATACAATACAATACAATACAATACAATACAATACAATACAAGAGATAGATCCATTTACATAATGTAAAAACTAACAAGCTTTACATTAATTTTAGACCATTAGATGAATGTAAATGTATGGCTGAGCTTATATGATTCTCTTTTTTTCTCTTTAAAAATATTTTCATTTCAACTTTTAATCTGAATAATCAATCTAGACTCATTAAATGCTCCAAAATCAGTGTAAAACTAGAAAATTTACATATGTAAATGAATCTTATATCATAATACAATATAAATATAACTTTTAAAAACCCATATCCAACTAAGCCCAACTCAATATCCAATAAAAATGTGAAACCGAACCCAAAATATATCGTATAAACTCAAATCAAGTACTCAAATAATAAACCCAAACCCAATCAAATACCAAATTTCCCCATGAAAATCGGATAAAATTAAAATAGGGGCTGAAATGTAAACTGTTTAAAACTTCCAGGGACCTAAAAAGTAATTGTCCAGTGCGGCAGGCCACTAGTGTGAAAATACTTGGGCGGCGAGGTTTTATGGTGTAATTAGACCGTTTATTAAAGCAAGAATATAAGTTAAAAAAATAGATTGAACCAAATTGTTTCAAACATAAAAAAAATGCTCTCTTTTTCTCTCTTTTGTTCGGCCTAGGCTTGGTGTGCCAGCCTCCGCGCGCCGTCGTAGATCGCCAGTCACCGGTGGTGGCCCCTGCCATCCCTGGTGGCCGGATACTAAAAAATTTATGGCTTTTCGGCTCTTCTCAACGCTCCGAACTCGAATCCGAAGTCAGATTTTCAAAAAAAAAAGATCCTAGGTAAGTAGATCTAAAAAACAAGGTCATATTATTTTTTACCTTTTCGAATCTTTGCTTCGAACCTTTTTTATGTATATATTTTTTGTTGTTTTTTTTTGTGTTCGAATGAAATGAAAACATTGAACGTTTTTTATTTTGAACTTCCAAATCCTTTTTTCAATTTGAAAACTCCTCTTTTACATATTCGAACCTTTCTCCAAAATCCTCCCTCATTTACATTCGATTTGCTGGGTTTTATATACCCGTTTTGATACATGCATACATAAAAAATAATTATACAACTTGTCTAATTTGTGTAAATCTTGGGCGGTGGTGGACGGTGGCCGGCGCGCGTGGCGGCTACGCGCGAGAAGACTGGATGGAAGGGTGCAACATCGGCTGGCAATGTAGTGGGTGTTAGGGTTTGGTAATTTAGGGTTAAGGGTAGCTTAGTAATTTAGGATTGGTTTATTAATGGGTATTGGGCCTGGTTTTGTAATTGCGTCAAGGTAATTGTATTTGGTTATGGATATTGGGTATGGGTATTAATTGGGTAATGGGTTTAATATTAAGCTTAGAGGCCCGGACAGAAATGGGTTACTACAGCTGTCCCTCTTTGCGCGTTGTTGTGTAATAGGAATAAGCAAAGACAAAAGAGTAACCATTTTTGTTCGGTCAGGGTTCCTTCTATAGCCACCGCTTCTTCTTTGGGTTTCACTTGATCTTCAAAATCTTCATGACAAAGGATTCGTTGGGGAAGACAAAAATATGAAGAAATTCGTTGAAGGAGACAAAATGAGCTTGGCTTGCTACGACATTGACGATGATACAATGCCTGGAGAAAATTTGACCTAGCTGTAACACTGACGAAGAGGCAAGGTCTGCAAAAATTGATTCGGCTACAACACTGACGAAGAGACAAGATCGAAGAATGAAGGTTTGATATTTGATCTGGCTACAATACTAACGAGGAGACATGATAGGAGGGTGAAGGTTTTGATATTTGATCCAACTACAACACTGACGAAGAGGCAAGATCGAATGAAGGTTTGAACATTTGATTCAAAAAAATGTCTTCAATTAGATCTCTTTTGTATTTTTCTCAAATGCACAGGGATTAACGGTTTTGAGTTACCTTTACCGGTAACCGTTTGCTCTGGGCTAGTTGTACCATTCTCCTGGGGGTACAATCAGTTCATACCAATCATGACATTGGATTTTTCAAAAGGATTTATTTTTCTTTGACCATTCGTGAAAATGGATTTTCGATGGACATTTGAATTATCCATTATCTTAAACTTTACCGTGTTTAAGCACGTTGCACCAACATTTCTGTCAGACTTGTCAAAATAGCTTTGGATCCAGCTGCAACACTGACGAAGAGACAGGATCGAAAGATGAAGGTTCTGATGTCTGATCCAGCTACAACTCTGACGAAGAGGCAGGATATGAAGGAGTAGATTTGGCCCAGCTACAACACCGACGAAGAGGTAGGATCGGAAGTTAGTAAATTTGGTCCAGCTACAACACCGACGAAGAGGTAAGGCCGAAAGTCAGTAAAGGTTGACCCAGCTACAACACCAACGAATAGGCAGGGTCTGAAGTCAATAGGGTTAATCAAGCTACAACACCGACGAAAAGGCAAGATCAAAAGTCAGTAAATTTGGTCCAACTACAGCACTAGCGAAGAGGCAAGACTTGAAGTCAGTAAAGGTTGACCCAACTACAGCACCGACGAAGAGGCAAGGTTTGAAGGCAAAAGTTTTGATCTAGATGCAACACTGACGAAGAGGCAAGATCGAAATCTGGGATATTTGTTCAGTCATTCCTTAAATGGAAGGACATAATCGGATAACATAATTTAGGCCTTACTACGCTCTCAACGGCAGAGTAAGAATACACAGTAAGTTAAACCCAGCCACACTATCAACGGAAGGACAGGATCAAATATCAGTACTTGGATTCTACTGCACCATCAACAGAGAAGCAGAATTGGATAACAACAACTTGGATCTTACTACATTATCAACGGAGGAGTAAAATCACTCCATCAATGCAAGGATCAGATAGCTGCGATTTTGACTCAATATCTCCATCAACACAAGAGGTGAGATTGGATATATGCAATTTGGACCTTGTTACGCCATCAATAGAGAAACAAGACCATATAAAGCAACTTGGACACAACCACTCTATCAACACAAGGGGCTGGACTTGGTAGCTGCAATTTGGACTGAACCTCTCCATCAACGTAAGAGGTGAGATTGGATATTTTTAGTTTGGACCTTGTTACGCCATCAACGGAGGAACAAGGCTGGAAGAAAGCAACTTAGACCCACTACTCCATCAACGTAAGGGATAGATCAGACAACTGCAACTTAAACTCAACCTCTCCATCAACGCAAGAGGTGAGATTGGATATTTGTAGTTTGGACCTTGTTTCGCCATCAATAGAGGAACAAGATCGGATGAAAATAGCTTGGACACAACCACTCCATCAATGTTAGAGGCTGGACCGAATAGCTGCAATTTGTACCTAACCTCTCTATTAATGCAAGAGGCAGGGTTGGATATCTACAATTTGGACCTTGTTATGCCATCAACGGATGAACAAGACCGGATGAAAGCAACTTGGACCCACCACTCAATTAATACAAGGGCTGGATCGGACAGCTGCAACTTGAACTCAACCTCTCCATCAACACAAGAGGTGAAATTGGATATCTGTACTTTTGGACCTTGTTACGCCATCAACGGACGAACAAGACTAGATGAAAATAGCTTGGACACAACCAATCCATCAACACAAGAGGCTGGACCAGATAGCTACAATTTGTACCTAACCTTTCCATCAACGTAAGAGGCAGGATTATATATATGCAATTTGGAGCTTGTTACGCCATCAACGGAGGAACAAGACCGGTTGAAAGCAACTTGGACCTGGCTACACCATCCTACACCATCAACGGAGGAACCAAATCGGATGATAATAACTTGGACTTAACCACTCTATCAATGGAGGGGCAGGATCGGAGGATAAAGCTTTGATTTTTTCTTGAATTTTTTGATTTTTTGAGCTATAACTGTAAAAAATAAATAATATTTGAGGCAGAAGTTCGGTCTAGCTGCGACACCAACGAAGAGGCAAGACCTAGATAGGGTTAGATCCGCTACACCACTGACAGAGAGACAAGATCTGGAAAATATAGGATCCACTGCACCACTGACAGAGAAATGAGATCCGGGGGAAAATTTAATCTTGCAACACCACTAACGGAGAGGCGAGATTAGGAAAAGGTGGGATCTGCCACATCCCTGGCGAAGAGACATAATCTAGAGAAAACTTTAATCTGTTGCACTATCAATGGTAGCACGAAATCTGAAAATGAAGAAGAATATTAATTAGTAATTGTTCAAAATTTTATCGTTGTTATCTGGATGTTTGAGCTTTCCTACGTATTTGGCATTCTTCGGGGCTAGAGGTTAATCATCATGTTGTTGACCCGTGATTGAGGTTCTTCGGTCTCTTCCTTAGACCTGTTAATATGTTCGAGCCAAAAATAAATGCATGATGGATGAATGCGACTTTATGCCTAAATGTATGTGTTTAGTCTGAATGCATGGCAAACTTTAGGTGTATGCTGTGTGCACTTGATGCATGTGTGAATGATCTCTTTTTTTAGCCCCCCAAAGGGATGCCCCAAACTCTATGTTGGTCGAATTGAGTTCTTGATCTTGTTTCGCGGAGATGCCCCAATCTTCTAGGGTACGGAAGTCTGACTCGGCATCGGGGGCTCGCTTTTAGAACTCATCTAGAAATGCCCCCTACACGTGGGGGCCTTATAGAAGCATGGCGTCTGTATGAACGTATAGGTTATTCTAAAAAATGCCCTTGGACGAGCTTTTGCATAGGTTCGGTAAATTGCTAGATCAGTCAACTTTCTCTTTATCTAGTATGTCTAGCACGGGGCACCCCGGGGACTAGTTTTAAAATTTTAAAGATGAATACGTGTAAATGCAAGGTACATGTCCTACATGCTGAGGTACTAATTCAAAAATGGTTCACGTGGCTCAACTTCTGAATTTACAGGATTTCTTCGCAACTTTTAATGTTGCATTGACATCTAGAGTACAATATTTTCTCCCAATAGTGAATTTTTCAAATTGGAAAACAATCGTGGATCAGTACCTCATGCTGGCGAAATTAAAATGATAGTGTCATGCAAATAATGCAGAATGAAAGAATTTAATATGATGCGATTAAAAAAGAAGTGAGGTTAGTTCAAAATAAAATAATCAAATGAATAAATTAAATGGTAAAAAAGGTATAAAAAAATTGTACATAAATAAAGGCACCAAAGCTTAAAAAGGGCGACCACTAAACGGGCGGAGTTTTGCATAGCTTAAAAAGGTTGGCTCCTACAGCTCACTATATGTGGTTCAGATCTAAAGGAAAGGCTACCCGAACTATCGCAAGGACATCGATTTTGGAGAATATGACCCTTATACCATACGGGGGTGAAAACCCCACGAAATATAAGAACCAATACTCCAGTATGCACATTACAACACTACGGGGGTGAAGACCCCACAAAACGAAGTAATCTCTCCCACTTAAAGGTTGAGGAGCTTGGGTAGAGAGCTCATGCATGAATGCCGAGGGATTAAAAATTAAATCAAATTGAATTTTTAAATTTCTTGCAAGACAACACAAAATCAACACTGGCCTGGCTCTCTTAAAAAATATCCCCAGCGAAGTCGCCATCTGTAATAGGGATTTTTTCCCTCATTCGAAAATAATATGTTTAAAAAAATGTTTTTAGAGAGTCAAAGGAGATGACACCCGGAGACCGGGATGACACTCCTAGTAGAATACCGTAAAAATTTTGAAAACGGAGAATGGTTTGAAAATGGATGGTGGAGTCGCCACCGACCACTTTGGTAGGCCGAACACCATAAAATATTAACCAGAGATTCAAAAAGTTTGGGGTTCGGGAGTCGGTTACACGTAGGGAAGGATTAGCACCCCCACAACGTCCAAAATTGGTATCGCGTTGATTTAGTGTTGTATTTGCAAGAAAACAAAAATTCAAATTTCGATTTAAAATTTAATCCCTAAAAGGCGGTCTAAGGAGAACACTTCCTTATTTACAAAAACTGAGGAAGATGACACCTGAATAAGTCAGGACGTCACTTCCTAGCCAGTTATCCGAAATAAAATGAAAAATATTCCCTTAAATGAGCCGAGTTCTTAAAAAATATATCTGAAATAAGATAAACAAAGATATATGTAAGTTAATAATATAATATACATATAAAATATAATATATATTATATAGTAAAATAAATGTACATATATTTCATAAAATAGTAAGTATAAAATAATATACATAATATAGTAAATATAATAATATAATATATATTAATAAAAATAATAATAACCATATTAACATATACAAAATTGTATATACATAATAATAATACTATATATACTATATACATATATTATACACTAATATACAATGCTATATAATATACATATATATAATATTAAGATAATAATAATATACATATATAAATACAAACTATACTATATATAATAGGAAAATAATATATATATATACATATATATAATAATAACAATAATATGTAAGTATAATAATAATAATAATAATAATAATAATAATAATAATAAACTAAAAGGTGACTAAAATAAAAAACTAGAAACTTGAAAAGCAAAAAAGGGATGAAATTGGAATGAATGTAAAAACAAGAGGTGTGCGGAGAGGATTAAAATAGGGCGGAAGGACCAAACCTGTAATTTCCCCATGAAAATCGGATAAAATTAAAATAGGGGCTGAAATGTAAACTGCTTAAAACTTCCATGGACCTAGAAAGTAATTGTCCCAAGCGGCAGGCCACTAGTGTAAAAATGCTTGGGGCGGGGGTTTATGGTGCAATTAGACCGTTTATTAAACCAAGTATATAAGTTAAAAAATAAAAATAAAACAGATTGAACCAAATTGTTTCAAACATAAAAAATGTTATGTTTTCTCTCTTCTGCCCGGCCTGGGCTTGGTGTGCCGGCCTTCGCGCGCCGCCATAGATCGTCGGTCGCCTGTGGTGGCCGCCGCTGTCCCTGGCGGCCGGATACTTCAAAAGTTACGGCTTTTCGGCTCTTCTCAACGCTCCGGACTCGAATTCGGATTTTCAAAAAAAAAGATCCTAGGTAAGTAGATCTAAAAAAGGAATCGAAAGGTCATATTATTTTTTACCTTTTCGAATCTTTGCTTCGAACCTTTTTTATGTATATATTTTTTGTTGTTTTTTGTGTTTGAAAATGAAATGAAAAAATTGAACGTTTTTTATTTTGAACCTCCAAATCCTTTTTCTTTCAATTCGAAAACTCCTCTTTTACATATTCGAACCTTTCTCCAAAATCCTCCCCCTTTACATTCGATTTGTTGGGTTTTATATACCTGTTTTGATACATGCATACATAAAAACAATTATACAACTTGTCTGATTTTTGTAGATCTTGGGCTGTGGCGGGCGGTGGCGGACGGTGGCCGGCGCGCGTGGCTGCCACGCGCGAGAAGACTGGATGGAAGGGTGGGGCTGCGGCTGGCAATGTAGTGGGTGTCAGGGTTTGGTAATTTAGGGTTAAGGGCAGCTTAGTAATTTAGGTTTGGTTTATTAATGGGTATTGGGTCTGGTTTTGTGATTGGCTCAGGGTAATTGTATTTGGGTTATGGATATTGGGTATGGGTATTAATTGGGTAATGGGTTTAATATTGGGCTCAGAGGCCCGGATAGAAATGGGTTACTACACTATTAAAAAATACTAGTTTTGTTTTAAATATTTAGGTATGTTTTTTCATACTAAAATTATTTTTAATTCTCCAACTAGAGGCACTTAAAACTTATGACTCTAGAGCAAACATATTTAGTCGGTTGACCAAGCTGTTCATCTTTATTCCTTATATTCCTTTAGGTCATAGGTTCTAGACCCACTAGAAGCACTCCTTTCATCCCTAGAGTCCCCTTTCTCCCCCCCTCTAGGTAGAATTAGGATTAGAATTATGATTTGTCAAAAAAAAAACTTATGACTCCAAAAATATATTGACAACAATAAAACACAGATCAAATTAAGATTTATTAATCAACAAGCATGATCTAAATAAAAATGATGCACTCTATAATGGAGCAATTATCCCTCCACAAAATGGAAAAAATGGATAAGTTGGTAATTTTCTTTATTTAGCGGTAAATATATTTGAACTTAAAAGAGACATGAAGTTTTATATGTTCCTTTTATTGTATGCAGATATAACAAGCATGAAAACATGAAAATCTTAATACTATGAAAAACTATATTTCGTTGAGAAAAACAGGCTCTGAGAAGAAGCTTTGCTGAACTTCGGCAGCAAGTTCCTCCAAGCTCAGCTGACATTCTAGATCAATCTGTCCAAAAAAAAAGAAAAGAAAAGCATTACAAAATAAGATAAGCCTTCACACACATATATATACTGACAACAATAAGAGAGTAATAAATCATTTACCAACTTCTAAAACATTTATCATTGTATGGGCTGAAATTTAGTACGAACAAAAATAAGCAAAATGATTAATTAAATTGGTGAAATGAAACCTCAAGCCATTTTTATTTATGCATTTATTTTTCTCTACTTGAAAATGCTTGCCTTCTGGAATTTGCACTGAAATCTGCTTCAAATGAGCATATGATTAGAGAAGCACATTATAAATGCAAAATCTCTCGTCGTCTATGATAAAGGAGTTTAAACCCTAGACCCCAAAACGCCTATGATGTAATCTGATTAATTCCTTGAAACATTATTTTCATGTGGAGCATTACTTACTGAATACCCACAAAAATGGTCATACCTTTATGACAAAGGAGTATAAACCTTAAACTCCAAATCCCCTTGATATGATCAAATTTAAGTAAGTTATAAATATGATGCAATGGTTGAAACAAATAAATGATGGATACCTTGATGACAAAAGAGTATAACACTGTGTCTTCCATGCTGCTGATGTTGAGGTGAAGAACCTCAAATGAGAATTTCTCAAGCACAGCGATTATCTTCAGAATTTGACCAGGTATTCGTTGGCAAACGATTTTCAGGACGACGTTGGAACCCGAGATCCTTGCTTCAACATCAGCAAGCGACGAGTTGCAACATGCGCCGACGTCTCCCACAGTTTCGGATCGGATGGGGCTATGGTTAGGTTTTGCATGTTGGATTAAAATCCGTAATAGTGGGCACATATGTATAATGTATATTGCTATTTTAAAGTATGACACAAAATTAAGTGACCAATTATGTTAGGCGTGTCATGGGTATTAAAATGTCATGGAAATAAAAGTGTAGATACCATAAGATGTATTTATAATTCAATGAGGGGCAGAGTTATAAATATTTAATAGTTGATTATTAAATCAACTATATAAAGAGGTAGTGGTCCCCAAGAAATAGGTTAACTTGTTTTTCTCTCCTTCCCCGTCACAGAGTTTTATGTCAAGAGAAAACCTATCTTCTTGGAAGATCAATACCAAAGATTTGGGATTTCAACATCAAGATTCAAGGTTTTCAGGCCATCAATGAATTCAGGTACGCTTCCGCTTTCGGTTTATTGTTCTTGATGATTTGACATGATAGATCTTGGGTTTAGATTTCATATTAATTTATGATTTTATTCTAACAAGTGGCATCAGTGCCTCGTCATGTTAAATCATTGAGAATCAATTGATTTATTTAATTTTGGTTGATTTGTTCTGAAATCTTATTTTAGGTTTCAATTTTGATATGATGTTTGAATTGATTTATGCTTAAATTTTTTAAATCAAAACCCTAAGTTTGACGATAATTGAATCCTTATTATAGTTTAAAATCATTATATTTCGGTGTTTCAATTATGTATTTGGGTGTGGTTTTGATTTCTATGTTGCGAATTCTCTTTAGAATGCAAGACTTTTTTTTTTCAATTAGTCGCACTTTTTTTTTTAAATTTGCCGACTACTATTGTTAGTATATTAAATTTATTTTAGTTTTTCATGTTCGATAACCCTTATGTTACTACTGTTGAATTTTGGGTTTAATACCAATGGAAATTTGCGCCTTATAATTGGTTAGAATTCACTAGCAACAGTATAGTTTTGAATGTGGAAATATTGATTTATCATTTAATTTCTGTATTGTTTTTGATTCTTTAGTAATTGCATATAATAATTCAAGTTATGACATATATATTTGAGTTAAAATATATATTCAATTCGGTTTGATCAAAATTTTAGTTTTGATCGTTAGTTATTAAAAAAAGTTTGACTTGGGCTTTGTCGTGGTAAATTTACCTTGGAAACTTTATAATCATGTTAGCTCTCAAAGCTTTATATTCAGATTAGTCTAATAAATTACGGTTGAATTTATTAAATCTTGTTTAGTTTTGAACAGAACCTTTGACTTAAATTTATTTCACACTATGCTTAATTATGCCATTAATGTTATCTACGGAATATACATTTGGTTTTGGTTATAGAAAGCATGTCATTAATCTTATGGAATTCATATTCGATTCAGTTTTATCAATAATTCATTTCTTTTGACCGCTAGATTATTATGCACATTAAAGTTTCATGCGATCAATATATGAATTATTCATTTATATAATATTTCTGTTTTTTGACTTTTAGTTAAAGATTGATTATTTTGAATCCGACTTTAATTCTGGTAAATGCGTGTTTAAGGAATTTTTTGAGTAATGATCAAAGATTTTGGTTTTTTGATTTTGATATGCCCTATTCGGACAATCTTATGTTGGGTTATTTTGAAACTAAAG
Source organism: Hibiscus mutabilis (assembly GCA_019671005.1). Taxonomy (NCBI): domain Eukaryota; kingdom Viridiplantae; phylum Streptophyta; class Magnoliopsida; order Malvales; family Malvaceae; genus Hibiscus; species Hibiscus mutabilis. The sequence goes on along the minus strand of CM033713.1, from coordinate 37,071,073 downwards.
TGTTATCGAAATTTCAGTTTTGATTTGTTACATAATTTTAAATTTGGATATCGGTACTTTATGTTATATATTTTAAGATAAATTAATTGAAACATTAAGTCACCAAAGTGACATCTCTTGTGGAAATTATTTATTTTAAAATATAAAAGGTTTTGTGCATGTAAGTCGAATTATGTTAATATTAATCGGCCCAAAGGAAGGTTAATAATTAACGTTATTACATGTGCAATTATGGTAATAAACATGTGATAATTATTCAGTTTTATATGTGAGCAATAAATCGGCCCAAAGGAAGATTTCTGTTTGACATGTTCTTATTATCAATGTTTGATTACTGTACCAAGATATCACTTGCAAGTTAATGTTTTGTCCAAAGATGAAATATTAATGGAATGTTCGGTATCTTGATATGAGGTTTACCTTTATTCAAATTTATTATTATTTTGGTTATCTTTTAATTTGATTGAAAGATAAAATTAAGAAAAATATTTTGAAACAATTAAATTCATATTTTGGCTTCGAATGTCTAATATTTTAATGGATTAATTGAAACATAATGTCACCAAAGTGACCACTTTTGTGTAGATTAGTTTATTTAAAATATTAAGATAATTATGAGTTTTTGTAATTCATGCGTTTATTAATTGACCCAAAGGAAAGTTCATATTTGGCCGAATTACAACGACAACTGTGGTGATAAATGTGTGACAATTATAAGGTATTTTATGTGAACAATATGTTAGTCCAAAGATTAATCTATTGTTTGACATAGTTTATTGTCAATGTTTGATTGCTATAACAAGAGTACCGCTTCTGATTAATATTCTTGTCCAAAGACTTGATATTAATGTTGTGATTGGTATCTTGAGGGGAACTAGCCATTATTTTGAATTTATTTGTTTACTTATGAATATTTATGTGAGCTTATTTTTATTTTATTTATTTATTTTTGTTCTCTATTTAGGTAATTTATCTTTCTTTGTCACAATATATCATTAAATACATTCTACACTCATGTTTAGTAAAACTAGTTTCAAGGAATAGAAAAGACACTTACATATAGTATTTGGTTGTATGAACACAGACTTTGCACTAAGGGAATAATAACTTACACCTCTCACCGCGGTAAGCACCCGTAAAAAGGGATTTTGAGTGGAGAAATTGTTCAAATTGTACGAGTCTAATGATCATAAAGAACAACATTCTATAAGTCTTTAGGAGCACAAATCTAAAGAGATTACTCATATTAAGGGTTTCCTTGACGAAATTAAGAAATGATTTACCCAAAACATTAAGGTTAAGATGACATCACTTATGCATTCTTTGATGTCTATGAAGTATAAGGGTCAAGGAAATGTGAGGAAGTACATTATGAAAAATGTTTAATATTGCTTCAAAATTTAAGGCACATAAGACCAAACTTTCTAACAATTGTTTGTTCTTATGATTTTGGTATCGCTTCCTCTACAGTTTAACCAATTCAAAATTAGTTACAACTGTCAGAAGGAGAAATAGACTTTAAATGAGCTTATTTCTAATTGTGTTAAAGAGGAAGAAAAGTTGAAGCATTATAAGTGTAAAAGTACTCATTCGGTTAGTGCTCATTTAGTTAGTGTCTCTAAGAATAAGGGCAATAAAAAATATATTAGAATAAAGTTGCTAAAGGTCCTAATCAAAAGAAACAACAATAAGTTACAAAGTATTGATTCTTTTGTATAAGTTAGGACACATGTGAAGAAATTAAACTTCAAAAGTGAGCAACTACTTCGGTTATTTTGAGTGATCCATGGGCTGTAAATTTTATGATCCCACAATAAGGATTATTTTAAGGAGAGGTTTATAACATTTTTAGGATGTTGAGTTTGGAGGAGAAATAAGGTTAGATACATTGCTATTGAGGGGAAGTTGAATTATAATTTAATTCATACTATCACTTTTAATGATGTTTAGGCTTTTACACCTATCATTAATCAAGAAGTGAATCAAGTACCTCAGCAAAACAATGGTGAACAACTCACATTCAAGATAAGGTAATTGTTTCAGAAGAACAAACTCAACAACCTTAAAAAAATAAGTGTCATTAAAGATATCCACGAGAGGAAGGAGAAATACTATTCTAGATTATTACTTTGTCATTAAAGTTCTGACTCTCAAAAGTGGATTTATGTCATTCAAGAAGAGTATAATTTTATGCAAGACAATAAAGTTTAGGAACTTGTCTCATTATGTGAAGGTGCAAACCAATTGGTTGTAAATGGATATTTAAAACCAAGAGGGATGCAAATGATAATGTGGACAAGTATAAGGCATGTCTTGTATCTAAAGGATATACTCTAAAAGAAGACATTGATTTTGTGGAGACTTTCTCTTAAGTTTTATTGAAAGAATCTTTTAAGATAATCATGACGATTATTGCTTATTTTAATCTTGAGCTACATAAGATGGATGTTACGCTTGTGTTTTTCAATGGTGACATTGAAGAAACAAATTATATGGTACAATCATAGATTTGTGTCTAATGATACAAAATCAATGATATGTAAATTAAATAAATTCATCTATGAGCTTAAGTTGGACTCTCATTAACGAAATTATAAATTTCATATTGTTTATCTCATTTGGTTTTGAGATAAATTTGGTTCACAATTCTATATACTACAGTTCAGTGGGAGTAAACCAAGTGATACTCATATTACTAAAGAAGACAAATTTAGTCTTACTCAATGCCTAAAAGTAACCATGAAATTAAAAAAAATACAAAAGATTCCATGTGCATAATCTATTGAGAATTTAATTTATGTTCAAGTATGTATGCGTTCGAATATTGCGTACATTGTTTGAACGTTAAATAGATATTTAAGCAAATATAGTCTGAACCATTGGATAGCAGCCAATAGGGTTATGAGATATGTTTAGAGAACAAAAAAAAATTACATGCTCACATATTAGAGTTCTGGTAAGTTAGAGATTATCAAGTTTACAGACTTCGATTCTATTAGAATATTGATGCAAAAGAATTTTGTCACATGGGCTGCTAATTATAGATTGAATAGAAAGATCACTTCGGCTATTTTGTGACAATAAATATGCATTCATTTATTCTATAAACAATAGGAACACTTTAAATTTGAAGCACATAAATATTAAGTTCCTAATTGTTAAAGAAAATTCAGAGTGGTTGTGTGTCTATAGAGCATGCTGGTACAAACTCCATAATTGCGCGCTTATTAAGAAACTGACACCCTAGGTCTTTCATGAGCACACTACTCATGTGGGTGTAATGTTATTTAAGGATATTCAGTTTTAGTGGGAGTTTGTAATTTTGAAAAATGCTCATTCGTTTTAGATACAATTTTGGTTAGTTTAAGGATATTTTAAGATTATTTTCTGTAGGAATAAAGTTCTTTTGGTTTATGCACACTCTGAATTCAGTAAAGTTTGATCTCACTAAGGTTTAGAAGGACCAGTTGGAAATAGACATGTTTGGTTCACATTTCATGTAATTTTCCATGCTACGCATCCATGATTGATCTATGTCATTTGACTATATTTGTATACGTGACCATTGATGGGTCTTGTCATGATTGATACGACAAAGGCTGCTTTGATCCTATATGGATATAGTTGATGGACGAGATTGTTACATAATACCTAGTATATAATAGCAAATTTTTGAGCTCATAAGGTTATACATTTGTCAGGAAACATATGTTGCCCAAGTGGGAGATTGTTGGATTAAAATCCGTAATAGTGGGTACATATGTATAATGTATATTGCTATTTTAAAGTATGATACAAAATTAAGTGACCAATTATGTTAGGCGTCTCATGGGTATTAAAATGTCATGGAAATAAAAGTGTAGATACCATAAGATGTATTTATAATTCAATGAGGGGCAGAGTTATAAATACTTAATAGTTGATTATTAAATCAACTATATAAAGAGGTAGTGGTCCCCAAGAAATAGGTTAACTTGTGTTTCTCTCCTTCCCCGTCAGAGAGTTTTACGTCAAGAGAAAACCTATCTTCTTGGAAGATCAATACCAAAGATTTGGGATTTCAACATCAAGATTCAAGGTTTTCAGGCCATCAATGAATTCAGGTACGCTTCCGCTTTCGGTTTATTGTTCTTGATGATTTGACATGATAGATCTTGGGTTTAGATTTCATATTAATTTATGATTTGATTCTAACATTGCAGGCAGATGTAGTGACTTTGGCGTACCTGGACTAGGGCCAGGGGCTTAAACTCTTCCTTTGTTTCTTCGATTCCAGAGACTGTAAAACTTGTTGCAATTCCTCGATGAACTCTATCACGCTGCCTATGATCGATGCTTGATCACCCTAAAAACCAAAAGAAAACCTAAAGTTAGGGAATTAAGAAAGTGGAAGACATAGTAATGGGATTTGTTGATAGATTAATAAGCTCTTGACTTGAATGAATACGGTACAATTTCGCAATCTTCATATCGAAATCGAAGAAAGAAAAGAAGAATTACCCTCTTAATGTAGAAACAAGGGGTTAAAGAACGCAAAACTTTGAGATGTTCATTCATTTGCCTTCTCCTATTTCTCTCCACAGCAATATGAGCCATTTTTATAGTGATTTTAGTTTGCAGCTAGGGTTTGTCTTATATATAAGTGAATGATCTTTCAGCTCTGATGTCTTGGCATGGAGTGGTGTTTTGTTGGTGTGGTTATATATACATATAAAATATAGTGGGGAAAGTGGTGGCTGAATCTGATCACTTAGATGGGAAATAAATGCTGTGGGGTGCAGTCTCGTGAGGTTTCTATGGTTTACTCTTTGAAATAATTGTTATTACGTTCAACTCACGTTTATTATCTTGGAACAATTACATGCCTTGTCATGTAATTTCACCCATCTTTTAACTGCCTTTCATGCTCTTTCCCCTCTTCTTACTACTCTCTCAATCTCTATCTCTCTCTACATATTTATATATACAAACACACAGACGCTATAATTTGTCACACAACACCGTCTGGTGTAAAAAAATAAATAACTGGAACACAAAAATTATGTTTTAAAAATAATTACATGTGAACCCTCAGTAATGGTTTAATAGTTAGGAATAGGGTGTTCATGGTTAACCAACATACTACAACGTTAACCTGTAAGTTTTGTTCTTAATGTAATTAGATGAAGATGTCTAAAGATAATGCGTCCATCTCATTATGATTAACCAAAACACTACATCGGTTAACCATGAACACCCCTAGTTGGGAATTATTAATTCCTTTCCCCATGTCCAGTGACAGAACCAGAATTGAACTACGATGGGACAAAGCGATTAACTTTGAAACAAATAGGGTATTAAAGAGTAATTAAACTAGAAAATGAACGATCAATGTTTAATTTCATTAATTTTAGATTATAAGTCCTAAATAATAATAAATCAAAAAAATTTGGGATGAACAAGGACTTAATTGCAATGGTTTTAAAACTATTAAGGCCTAAAATATAATTAACTCATCATAAAAAATAATAACATTCAAAATTTAGGGTTGACAACCTACGGGGTTAGTCCAAGTGGTAAGCAGTTTGATTGTCATTTAAGCAAGTCTCGAATTGGAGGCATTGTGTATCCAGAAATTCTCGTTGGGAGACTCACTCACCAAAATCAAGTGTGCGATGCGGGTTGATTCGAATTAGTTAAAGCAAAGACCCAGAAAATTGGGAGGGAAATAAGAAAATTTAGGGTTGACAAAGATTAAGAGTATATATTTGAGGTTACAGGTTAACGAGTTATTAGTTATTCTTCTGACAGTGGTTGTGATGATTCTATCCCGACTTATATTAATTGTAATTCTATGATTTTTCAGTTTAATAGTTATAACTTATAATAATTGATTTTAATAAATATTTTTTTGTTGTCCTTTCGGTTCTTTAGGTTTTTGTCCTGTTTAATCTGAACATATATGTGTCGTACACTTTATATCGTATGTATTGTAAAGTAAGGGACAAAAGCCCAAATTATCACCACTAATTCATTTAGGCCAAATTATCACCATTTAATTTTTTAGGTAAAATTATCAGCTTTTTTTAACTCATTAAAAAAATATCATCCTTTAATGAATTTAATATTTAGAGATTCTTCTATAAGCTTCATTCCGTGGGGTTTCAGAAGTATAACCGGAAATTTTCACCACTAATTCAATTACCCCAATTATCTAACAAGTGTCTCCCACTTCTAAATTCTTATTTCAACACTATTGTTGTAATTCAGTTTCTATATTACCTTTCGGAGCAGGGCGGTTCGAAGATTTTGGGTCTTGTACAATTTATTAAAATAAAGTTTTAATTTATAATCAGTAAGAGAAAGTTTATTTATTCAAAAAAATTACCTTAATACAATATTAAAAAAATTACCTTAATACAAAAAATATTATTAGATTAACTTCTTAGCAATAAAAACTGACTTATAAACATCTAAAAATTAAACATTTTCAATTAAAAGTGTCATTCTTTTCTGCATGTTTTAAGTTTTAGATTATTTATATATATATATTTATAATTTTTTACAAATATTTATTTTAATTTAATTTAAGTTCTCTATTTTTACTGCCTCTTTCAAGGGGTTGTGCGGTTTCTCCTATCACGCCTGTCCGAAATCTTACCAGAAGATATTGGGATGATATTGGTCAGACTACAACTAGTGAGACTCAAATATAAAAATTTTAATTAATATAATATTTGGAATTTGGTTGTTAATTTTTGACAATTTTTAAATATCGAAATTAGGAGTGTTACATATTTAGAGAAAGGCAACTAAGGCTCAAGGGTGAACGAGTTCGGCCCGGAAGGACGCATGACACACGACAACCCCATAGAATGTGTCATGATCAAGCGATGGAGAACGATGGGGAAGGGTGGTTTGTTTCAAGCGGGATGCGAGGCTGTCGAGTGCAAGGTCCACATTTGGGGGCATGTCCTTTTTGAAATTTTTGTGGTCCAAGTACGAATTTAAAAATTAGGCTCTTAATTAAGGGTAAAGATTTGATCGATTCTAGTCAAAATATGTTGAGTTATTTGAATTGACGAGTACTATTTTATGACTCAAACTTTATTTAATTTTTTTTATTCAAGTCGAGTTTATAGTGGATATTATATGAATTGAAGGAATTGAAATGAAGAAATGCAAAACTAATTGCAAAAACAATATTTTTGTTAAAAATATGAATTGACGTTATATAGATATTATACATTGGTAGTTGAGCACGTGGTTTAAACTTGGCCAAAAACATACTTAAAACAAAGGAGGAATTGAAGAAATGAAGAAAATATACAAAGTTGAGGGGCTGAATTTAAAAAATATAAAATTTATTTTAAAAAATATGAATCGAAGCTAAAAAGGCATTCTAAAGTGGTTTAGAAGCATGTGGTTGAAATTTGGTCAAAACAGATTTAAAACAATGAGGGACTTGAAGAAATGGAGAAATCATACAAAGGTGAGGGGATAAATTGTAAAAAAGAGGATATTTATTTTTATAAATAATAATTGAAGCTAAACATGTATTCTATAGTGGTTTAGTAACATGCGGTTAAAATGGACTTAAAATGAATGAGGAATTAAAGGAAAAATGAAATAAGAGACTGAATCGTAAAACTGTAAAATTTAATTTTTCGAGATGGAAAACTCGAACTCGAAATTTTCACGAGTTATTCAAGTTGACTCGAATAACTTGAAATTGAAAAAAGATCGATTTTTTCAAGTCCAGTTATGCCTCACCCTACCCCTAATAACTAGTATTAGAAAAAATAATTAAATTTTAAAAGTAGTCCCCTAATAATAAGTATTGGACAAAAATGGGCCCATAATAACTAGTAATTAGAAAATAATGAATTTTAAAAGTAGTCCTCTAATAATAAGTATTGTAAAAAATTAGACACCCTAATAACAAGTATTGGAAAAAAGTTAAATTTAAAAAGTGGCCCTCTATAGTCTATAATAAATAATTTGGCCCTAATAACTAGTATTGATGAAAAATTGAATTTTAAAAGTAGGCCCCTAGCAATAAGTATTTGAAAAAATTGGCTCCTAATAACAAATATTAAAAAAATCAAATTTTAAATGTAGGGCCTAATTAATAAGTATTAGAAAAAAAGTAGGCCCTTAATAATAAATATTTGAAAAAAGTGAACTCCTAATAATAAATATTGGAAAAAATTAGACCCCTAATAATAAGCATTAAAAAAATTAAACTCTTAATACCAAATATTTAAAAATATTTGGACTATATAACAAATATAAAAAATGGGCCTTGGGCAGGTTTCCCTCTTGCCTAGGCCCAAATACGGGTCTATTTGGGGGAGCGAATTAGTGAGGCCGATGTTGGAGGGGTGATGGGCCGAAAGTCATACGCAATGGGGGTGGGTTTATCTAGACCATGTCCTATTCATGCCTAATTCTTTTTTTTACTTGTACCTAATTATCCTTTTTTACTGCTCCAAAATAAAATTTTGAAGAAACGAAGGTACGATTCAATTAATTCTATTGTCTTCAAAAAATTAAAATTAAAAGTTAGGTCATCTTAAAATTCTTTTTTCACTACTTATTTATAAAAATTTTTCTTCCAACTTTGTTATAAAATTTCTGTGTTTCTATCATTTTTCTATTTTGCAAGAAAACCATGGTTTTCTTCCAATTTCATTCTGTTTTACTTAATCCTTTTGACTGAAATTTCTGTCAAACGGTATCTTTTTAGGATGATAAGGTGATTCTTTATGCAAAGTATAAACCTAGTTTATTGTTTTGCCCACCGACTTGAAAAATAGTTTCAATTGACAAATTGTAGTAGAGCATATAGATCGTATTTAGTTAGATTTATTTGTATAAAAAAATAATTAATGCTATTGGCACTTTGTACTAAAAAAGGCTTAAAACTATAATAAATGCCTAAAATATCCCATTTTCTCCCTTTTGGTGCTTAAACTATTTTTTACTCCTTTTAGGTGCCCAAACTATCATGTTTTCCCTAGTGCCTAAACTTTTTTTTTACCCCTTTTAGGTACCCAAACTATCATTTTTTTTTGTCAAATTAGGTGCCCAAACCATTCCACCTAAAAATGGCAAAATAATTTAGGCATCTGAAAAGGAAAAACGAGATAGTTTGGACACCTAAAAGGAATAAAAAAAATTTTAGGCACCTAAACATGATAGTTTGAGCACTTATTTTGACATTAAGCAAAAAAAATCTTATTTTCATTAAAAAAAATTAAATGGGTTTGTGATGAATTAGTTAGGGGGTAAAAAGCCTTGAACTTTTGAAAAAAAACCAATTAAGTCACTGGATTTTTTTGCACCCAATTAAACCTTTGAACAAAGAAATTTAATCAATTAAGCAATTTCACCAATTTTGGCCATTAAATTTTGATAGTTCTTTTGATCTATTCGTGTAGTGTGTTGTGTCACATTGTTTCCAATTGATATTTTTAGATTTTTTTATTTTATTTAAAAAAATTCTTTGGAAGTTCTAAAAATTCTAAAAAACTTATAAAAATATTTTAAAAAAATGTAAATGCAATATGAAATAAATGTAGTGTATCATGTGCCAATAATATCTAAAGAAAAAAGCTGTCAAGATTTAATGGTCAAAATTCGTCAAAGGGGTTAATTGATCTAGTTTCTTGGTTCAAGGGCTTAATTAATTAAATTTCTTGCTGCAAGGGCTTAATTGAGTGCAAAAAAGTTTAAGAACTTAATTGATTTTTTTCAAAAGTTCAAGGACTCTTTACACCTTTAAGCCAGTTAATATTATTGATGTAAGAAGCCTTGTAAGGTTGGAGTTAAATAATCTTGAAGATTGAACTAAGGTTATAGTAAAAATGTAGAAGATACCCCTTTTCATATCTTATTTTACCCAATCAAAGATTGTTCATTGTTTCTTTTGTCATATCTCATTTGATCCATTGTTCCTTTAATTATTCTCTCATGGTAGATAAAGATGTACTGTTAATCTACTTTAACTGATGAAATTAGGATGTTATATATGAACCTTGACTACCTTACTTATTTTGCCTAGGTTGAAATATGAAGAGAAAATCAATTGATTCTTATTTTTCAAAACTAGAAGACACCTCAAAACCAAACGTTCAGAATGCATACCCTAGTGCTCCCCTTGAAACGGTTGTTGATGCAACTAAAGGGACATCTACTCAAGTTCCAAATGAGAAACCTAGAGATAAGTCTATAATTAATTTTGATATCACTTCTTTTGTGCGTGATTCAGCTTTACATAAGCCAATTAGTAGTTATTCGTCATAAAAAGAAGAAATTATAGATAAATTCATAAGTCATGGACCTTATCAATTTCTTATGTCCGAGTATCCTCAATCTGGTCTAGATGGTCATCTATGACGATTCAATCTAAATGGTTTAAAACTTTTAATTGGTTAGAGTATTCACTGACTACTGTTGTTGCTTAGTGTTTCTCATGATTTCTTTTTGGAAAGAAACCATTAGAAAAATATGGTTCATATATTTAAAAATTGGACGAGAATTGGGGAGGGGGGAGATTTTGTATTTGCAACGCATATGGAGAAGATATTAACTCAAGTCATGAATATTTTGTTCAATGTTGGAAAATTTTCAAAAATCCTAAAGGTCATGTTGATATTGTATTTGAAAATTTAACTCCAAAACAGAATGTTGATAATCGTTTACAATTAGGTGCTTCAGTAGAAGTTGTATGATGGATGGCTAACATTTAAAAAAATGTGCATTTAGGGGCATGATGAGAGTGCAAAGTCAAAAAATCAGGAAAATTTTATAGAGATGTTAAAACTCCTTGTTTCTTAAAATATTGTGCTAGAAAATGCTCCACAAAATGTAAAATATGTGCTTCGTCCATTCAAAAGGTGCAAAAAGAAGGAATTCAAAATTTTCTTAATTTATTAATGAATCTCGAGACATATCTAAACAATAAAAAATGGATATAATTATAAGATTTATTGATGTTAGAAGGTTGCTGGAGGTATAAGGATGATATAAAATGTTGTTTTTGGATGTAAATTGATGTTGTTAAGATGTTAGATTAGTTAGGTTTTGTTTGGACTTTGTTTAGGTTGAGTTTAGTGTTGTTTTCGGATGTTTTAAGGAAGCGATTTTGGATTTTAGTGAGGTGAAGTTGAGGAGTTGTGTTGTTGTATTTAGAGATGCATGGAAATGCATTAATCCTCTATTTTTATGTGGGAAAAGTAGGGGAGAGTGATCCTACATCTTTTGGAGAGGTTTCAGAGGCTCTGAAAGTTTGATTGTGCATCGGCAAGTGGAGCGTTTGGTTGTCGGTGAGTGGAAATGTGTTTTACTGCTTTTAAAAAGGTTTGAAGATGGTTGTTAGGAGTTTAGATTAAGTTTGAAACACTTATCTAAGCTCGAAAGTAAGTATTGGTTGATCTCTCTCTCATTTTCAATTTTGCTAAATACAATCTCATGCACATAATTATCTTTTAATTATTTATTGTTATATGCATATTTTAGAAATAAAAGATGTTGCAAATGATCATACATGTTGATTATTGAGTATGACAAATAATTTATGAAAGAATTTTGAGAATGATAGAATACATGGTTTAATGCATTGGAAATTGGTTTGATTTGATGCATATGTAAAATAGTGAAGTAATGTGATACGCTCCAACTCTCCAATTGATGTTGTTGAGAGAAGCTTTGATTGTTCCCGACCGTGAATGCAAGTAAGCCTTGTAATCTGAATGGTTTGAAGATGGAAAGATGTTGAAGTGATGGTTGCGGAAGCGTTTGATGCATGGTGTGTAAGGAAATGGGTAAAAGAAAGGAAATGGTTAAGTGTAGGGTAGGTTCAGTTATGGTGAAGGAATGGAAATGAAAAGCATGGTGAAATGGAATGAAAGGGATGGTAGAATTCAAAGGATTCAAAGAAAGAAATTATACTAAAAAGTATAATCCCATTTCTTAAGAGAATGTCTTTGAGGGTGGTAAGAGACTTGGACCCGTAGGTTAGATGAATCTAGAACCCGATGTATAGATGGAAAGGATAGGAGACGCCATAAGTAAAGCTTGATAAGTCGATAAAGTTCTTAAAAGAACAAGTTTGAGAGAAAAAAACCTCACAAAAGATAAAATATATTTCAAGAAAGTTGTGTGTCACAAAATGCAAAATGAACCCATATTTATAGTTTTTCAAGGGGTTGGCCGAATGGGCATGTAGGGGCTCTATGATGGTTTGGCAACGACATGTGATGATTCGACTAGAGTGGTGCCTCCCTCCAAGCATGTCCATCCATTTTTCCTCCAAAATAGTGGCGCCAAGCAAGTTCCCTCCAAGGCTGGTCAGTTGTGTCCCTTGGGGAGGAGACATGTCCCTTTGAGGTTGAGCTATAGGTGGTAGCTTGAGCTGAGATGAGTTGATCGAGCTAGGAGTGAGCTGGCTTGAGCTGAGCTATCTAGCTGAGTGAGCTTCACTTAGTTTCCAAGCTTGTTTGAGCTGCTACGAGCTGCCCTTAGCTAGGTGAGCTTATCCTCTAGTGTCCTTGAGCTTTCCTCGAGCTATTGGAGTTGAATTGAAGCTAAAAGTAGCTTGCATTCCTTTAGCTAAAATGAGTAAGCTGTGAGGAGTTGATTTGAGCTAACCTTGAAATGCACGATCAGAGATGAGCTTGCCTTTAATGTATCCCTTGTACCTTGAGCTGTGATGACCTATAATCAAAGTAAACAAACATAAGTAATGCTTATTATAAGAATTAAGATAATTAAGCTAAGTAACGATGTGGTTCTGCTTAATATGCATGCATGAAACTTTAATTAATATGCCAAGTGTAGAGTATTGATACAGTAGCACAATCTTGGATTTGGAAGCCTTCAATCAAGTTGTTGCAAGAACTAGGAGCTCTAGACTCAATCAAGGAAGTTTGGGCAGATGTGAAAACTCAAGAGAAAAGAGAAGGGATTTTCTTCAAATCTTCAGATTCAAGGCTGGAAATTTAAAGAAACAATGACAAAGTGAATGATTAGAAGTTGAATAACTAGAATAAAGTTAAAAAGATTGAAAAAGATTGATAAAAGGATAGATAAAACAAATCTGAAATTTCCAGCTTTGTTTATGGCTTGTGGAGATGGCGTGAAGATTGAAGATGAAGATGGTTTGCAATTTGTTGATGTTGTTTTGTCCTCGGCACCTTCTTAGATGCAATTATCTAAGTAAGCAACCTCAAACGGCTCTAACCCACCCTCCTAGATGCAATTACCTAGGCAAGAAAGAGTGTGAAGATGATCTCCCTCACAAGAACTCGTCGAACTTATTAGCTTTTGGACTGAATATTACAAAATCCCGTAATAATCCCGTATCCAGTTTTCTACATGCGTAGTCTTCAGTAAATTGGATATATCTTGAGTTCCCGATGTCTGATTGACGCATTTCAAGATGCGTTGGAAAGGAATGATGGACAATTTGTTAGAAGACAACTCGACCCAGAAATGCCTGGATCCCATCTGAAAATTCGTTGCAAGTTGGATGACTTTCCAGACTTCACAAACAGATTCAGTTTCTTGTTCAAGATGCATCGTTTTTGACCTCCTATGCATGCATTGTTTTGGCCTTTATTGTTTGCATCGAACAACTTCAACTTCTTGTCCAATATGAGTAATTTGACCCCGCTCATGCATGTATCAAGTATGATGTAAGGAAAGATGTTATGGTACCCGAATACACTAAGCATTGTATTGAACATAAACATGAGGTAAATATGAATGGTAAGTATAAGTGCATGCAAGACTTTCAGTAATATAATTATATAGTTATAAAAGAAGTGAAGAAAGGTAGTAAAAGCTCCCTTGACTTTCATCATTGTAAAACATGTAGAAAATATAGTGAAAATGAGTAGTGACTAAAATAGGATCGCATCATAATGTGGTTGATACATGCATGGGAGGGCTTGAAAGATGCATTGAAGACAAGAAGTTGAAACTGTTTTATAAGTCTGGAAAATCAGTTAACTTGAGGTGACTTTTCGAATGGGATTAGGGCATGTTTGGGTCTAGTTGTCTTCTGATGATTTGACCTTCATTTAGTTATCTTTCCAATGCATCTCGAAATGCATCATTCTGATTCGGGAACTCAAGATACGTCCATTTTACTAAAGACTGCGCATGCAAAAAAATGGATACGGGATTATTACTGGATTTTGTAAAATTCAACCCAAAAGCTAACATATAAGGCTTTGGACGAATTAAACATAACCCAATGTATCTATTATCATTTAAATTGATTTTTAGGGTTTTATATACTTTAGGAACTAGTTCTCCCAAGCCGTTAGATCAAGTCCAATTTAATGGAAACGATTTCTTTGTTTATTTTATTCATTCTTAGCTTTAGGTTAAAGCCATCCTTCATCTACAAAAGGATGATGCTTTCTTCTTTGTTTTTCAGATTTCATTGATTAATAAAAAGTTCTCTTTTGAGATTTTAGTATTCTTTGAATACTTGTTTGCAAGTGTTCGGTAAACTTGTCTAGAAGCCATCTTCAACGTTTCAACCGGGTTGATTGTTGTTGATCTTCAAACTCCGGATTGCCTAGTCAATTGTGATTAGGAGGGTCGGTTAGAGCCATATCACGGAGGTTTCCATTCAATTGTGAGTAGGAGGGTTTCGTGGGACATCTATCAAACCATCACGCCATAGCCATCTTCTTCTTCAACTCCATTGTCGCCATCTCCATAAACAAAGTTGGAAATTTTCAGATTTGTTTTATCTATCTTTATTTTTATCTTTTACTTTTGTCTTTATCTATCTTTTTCATTGATTTCTTATAGTTTATCATCTTATTTACTTCATTCATCTATTTTCTTTAAATCTGTTATTCAATTTCTAGAAAAATCAAGAAACGCCCAACTCATTGTTCTTAAATCTCAAGAATAATATTCAACCATTCATGATCGAGTCTAGTGCACAGGATTGCTTCTGAGCAACTTGATTCGTGATTCCACATCCACGACAAGCCTCACATTGTGCCAATTCTCCCGCTGGTGGATTTACGCAACATAATCGTTGAGGGCTGCTCAATTTCGAGAATGTATGTGAAGTGGTCGAAGGAACCACTTGGGAAATCTATGTATTAGATGTGTTTTTATAAATAGAATGGAAATGGTTTTTGAGTCATTGGAATGCCAATATATGATATAATGTATCATGAAAAATGGATTATCTTTTGTATAATATGGTTTATACATGAGATGCTCTTTAAGCTTGTCATTTAGAGATTTTGGCATGAGACACGAACGAATTTGGAGGGAGTTTTCACCCTAGCTGAATAGGCACCTACCCTTTCAGCCACACCCCTTTGTAAACTATAAATAGGGCCATTCAGCCACCCTTGTAATCAACTCATTCACAACTTTCTTTGAATATATTTTATCCTTTGTGAGGTTTTCTCTCAAACTTGTTCTTTTAAGAACTTTATCGACTTATCAAGCTTTGCTTGTGGCGTCTCCTATCTCCCATCCTATACTTCGGGTTCTTGGTTCATATAACCAAAGGGGATATGCTTCAACTCTCCAATTGTTGTTGTTGAGAGAAGCTTGATTGTTTCCGATCATGAATGCAAGTAAAGCCTTGTAATTCAAATGCTTTGAAGTGAAATGAGTAGGAAAGATGATGATAGTTTAGGGTGCAAAAGTGTTTGATGCGTGGTGTGTAAGGAATTGGATGAAAGAAAAGAAATGGTTAAGTGTAGGGTAGGATATGGTGAAGGAAATAGAAAAGAAAAATAGTGAAATGGAATGAAAAGAGTGATAGTATTCAAAGGCTTCAAAGAAAGAAACTATACTAGAAAGTATAATCCCGTTTCTTAAGAGAATGTCTTTGAGGGTGGTAAGGGACTTGGACCCGTAGGTTAGATGAACCTAGAACCCGAAGTATAAATGAAAGGATGGGAGACGCTTCAAGCAAAGCTTGATATGAAACACCCCCGAACCCGGCTTAGGAATAAATCGAATTAGGAAGTGTCTAGGAACAACGTTTAAACAAGCATACAACATTGAAACATAGATATGACAATTTAGCACTTCATAAATGAGCATATAAACATAATTCAGGGTAATTTAAAACTTTTTATAAGTTGGATAAGTTCCCAACTCTAATCCACATACAGACAAAGTATACATACATTAAGCAAAGATACTTCAATCACTAGGCCAAAGCTCGTTCATATAATTTAGGCACTTTTAACCATAACGTTTATTACTACCAAACATATAATCATGGTAATCGTTGAACAACATATACATAACATAACATAACATAACTTGATCAACGAGTAACATTCTAGACATAATTATTTTTACAAAGATCAAGATAAATTGATGTGTAAAACAATCCTAGATAGACTAGTATAACCCTTTTACATAGCATGATCAACAACGTAAGCCATTGAGAATTTAGCATTTACTTATATTAACCATTAAATTAGTCCCTACTTAACTATACTACATTTACTTAAGGTTTCACTTAATAATTTACATGTATAAATTTTGCAACACACATACCATTAAGAGGCTTACTTGATATATCATATTCAATACGCCATAATGACTAGTTTTTGACATACCATTTTTTTGTTTATCACTTTTAATCTTTTTCAAATTATATGGTTTCCTACCAAAAAATCATTCATGATCCAAATCCGTCAAAGCATCATAAATTCTAAGATGGGTAGACATTCAATATATAAATAACCCTAGCATAACTCAGCTGTTAAGCAACTACTAAATCTTGCCAAATAATAAATCATATACAACATGCCATCACCAAGAAATAATAAAGGCCCATTACAAACTTGATTACTCATTAGGCTTATATACATGATAAGCCATAAAATAAATCGAATATCTCAATGCATGCCTATCCACTATGTGCTACCAACTAGGAGTACACTAAGAGATTACAGACATACATCATGGCCCTTGTGATCTTGTCCAAGCTCTCAAGACAATCAAAAGCAAGATTACCCTGAAATGTGTAAGCAATAGCTTAGTGAGGTAGCTTAATGCAACTAAAAACAAATCGTGAAACCATGATCTATCGCATTCACCAAAGTTTATTGATCATATAAAATTTAGTACTTGAACAAAATATAAGTCATTTTGGTCAAATGGTTTGAACTCGGCACTAACTTATATACTAGGTATTCGCATAGAGTAATCACACATATACACATGAAATTCAAACAAGCTATGTATAATATCAAATGGACAATTGAATAAACCATAGTCATGTATATCAACGAATATTCAGACAAGATATAGGCATATACACATATGAAAATTTCAAAGAGCATTTACACATTTACTAGGTCACTCGACAACTATATGTCTTTACTCACAGATGGTTTGAACAGAGCATAAACGTTTATTCATTCCAAGTATCCATGGGTAATTAAACATCCTAACTTAATTATCTATTCATATAAGGTATTTAATTATCAATGTCTTCGTATTACGTATTATGCAAGTCATTACTATAATTCATGATTTTAACCCCTAAACTTTCTTGGATTCTTTTAATTATATCCTAGCCATGCATAACTGACTTATTCTCACTTATCAATTTTCTTTAGCAACATTTGTCTCCTATTACAAAAGTTGTCAAACACGATATATCATGAACTTCTCTTATTATAAAAGATATCAAACCTATTATTCCATTATGTGTGTTACTTAGCAAACAAGGCACTAAACCTACCAAACTCTATTTACAAGTTACTTGGTGAGTAAGACATCAACATATCAGAATTATAGACGTAGATTATTTGGCTACTCCTTTGGATATGGCATTCGAATAGCATGCCCCATTATTTAAAAAGTTATACTAAAATTATTTATAATCGAGTTAATCGTTACAAGCATTCACACTAATATTTTCCTTTATTCAAAATTTATCAAGGTCTAGAATAATTATCAATTCACCCATAAAATTAAGTAATGTATTCACCAAGTTTTCCCACATAATATTTCCTAAACTTATCTCTCCTTAGAACCTTATTTTATATATCTTAGCACAGTATACATATGAATTATTTGTTACATAAGACACTAATCATAGCATATTAAAATCAAGAAGTATTAACTCTTAAGACATCAAACGTGATAAATATATCCAATTCAATAATTTCTTAACATATAAGACATCAACATAGCACAACAAAATCATTATTTCCTTACCTTTGTTAAATAACAAGTCATAACAAATCGAGTTCACAAATCACTTATCACTTAATTGTCCAACGTAAAATATCAAGGTTACATATTACGTATCACTTAGATGTCCAACATAACATACCAAGGTTACGTATTACTTATCACTTAGATGTCCAACATAACATATCAATACTCAAATTAATTAACCTACAATGCATTGATCATGTATATATAATTAAACAACCAAAACAATCCATAACATAGTTAGATTTATTCAATAATAGACCTCAATCTATTTGGTCATGACAATTGACATATAGATAAATGGACGCTACTTAATATGTAAGTCATAAATCATGGTATACTTTAAATTGAAATTTACTTATCATATTAGTGTTTGACCCAGCCTATCTTAGATATGAACTACTTATCACATCATATGCTACGTATATGCAAAAGTAACTTGTCCTAAAAGATAACTGATAGAGTACCGTAATCTTAGATTTGGAAGCCTTCAATCAAGTGTTGCAAGAACTAGGAGCTCTAGACTCAATCAAGAAAAGTATGGGCAGATCTGAAAATTCAAGAGAAACTAGTAGGGGGTTTCTTGAAAATTTTAGATTCGGGGCTGGAAAATTAAAGAAAGAAAGACAAGATGAAGGATTAGATGATAAGAAATAAGAATATAAATAAAAAGATTAAAAAAGATTGCGAAAGGTAAAACAAATCTAAAAATTCCAGCTTTGTTTATGGAATTATGGAAGATGGTGTGAAGGTTGAAGGTGAAGATGACTTGCGATTTATTGTTGTTGTTTTGTCCTCGGCACCCTCTTAGACGCAATTATCTAAGCAAGCAACCTCAAGCGGCTCTAAGCCACCGTCCTAGACGCGATTATATAGGCAAGCAAGAGTGTGAAGATGATCTCCCTCACAAAAACTCATCGAACTTATGTTGAAGAAGACTTCGAAGGAACAAGTAATCAGCACTTGCAAAAACAAACTCACTAAATATTTCATAAATCAAAGAAAATCTCTCTTACAGTGATGGAGGCTTCATCCTTTTATAGGTGAAGGATAGACAAAGTAATTTAACTTCTACTAAAACAAGGAAAACCTAATCTAATTAAAAATAATAAAAAATAACAGCCTTTAAACTCCTTGTGCTTGTGTGGCAAGGAATAGGGTGATAAGGCAAGTGATAAGCTGATAAGGGCTGGGTGGCTGGTTCCCAAAGTATATAAAACCCTAAAAACATCAATTTAAATGATAATAAATATATTGGGCTAAGTTTAATTCGTCCAAAGCCTTATATGTTAGCTTTTGGGCTGAATTTTACAAAATCCCGTAATAATCCCGTATCCAGTTTTCTGCATGCGCAGTCTTCAGTAAATTGAATGTATCTTGAGTTCCTGATGTCCGATTGACGCGTTTCAAGATGCGTTGGAAAGGTAACTGAATGACGGACAATTTATTAGAAGACAAATTGACTCAGAAATGCCCGGATCCCATCCGAAAACTCGTCGCAAGTTGGCTGACTTTCCAGACTTTACAAACAGATTCAATTTCTTGTCCAAGATGCATCGTTTTTTACCTCCTATGCGTGAATTGTTTTGGGTTTTATTGTTTGCATCAAAAAAATTCAGCTTCTTGTCCAATTTTAGTAATTTGACCCCGCTCATGCATGTATCATTCCCCCACTCCTCAAAAGGATTCATCCTCGAATCTAAATCGGCAATGAGAGAACAATCAACAACTTCAATTGAAAAGGCTTCTTTATTGTATGTTGAGTGATCTGATTGAGCTCCTCTCAATGGTTCAACAAAATCATGAAAAAAATAAGATAGGACTACTCGAACATTTGTAAGGATTAGTCAAAACAAAATCACTCGTCGAGTTCTTTTTCTTGTCTTTTTCTTTTTGGACTTTGTGTGACTTTTACCTCATATGTATTTTCACTCACCAAATTTGGGTCGTTAATTTGACTTTTTTCACTCTCGGCCTCTTTACTCTCAGTATTTTTTATCTCACATCCCATATCCCTCTCACAAAAATTATCATCAATGTACAATTTCTGTAGAGGAGAAAGTGTTTCTAACGGAATGATAGGACAAGAATCAAATGAAGGGTTAGAATTACACTTACTTTCTTTGTGGGGAGGTGATGAGAGTATAGCAAGTGGACCTACTACTTCACATGAGGGATTAGAAGCATTGTCATCTTGTCTAATATGTTCATTATCACTGTCCTCTTGTTTGAGTGTTTGTGTGTTTTCCGTCAACATGGGGAATTTTGTCTTGGTTTTGTCTAGTGACTTGGATGTTTCAATTTTCTGCTTTGGTCTACTTGAGTCGAGAAAGGTTTAGAAGAATTAGAATGAGATAAAGGTTGAGTGGTACCTCTATCATAGTGATAATTCTTCTGCCGTATCGTTTTCGATCTTTGATGCGCTTTTCGATTGTCATGGCGAATTGGAATGCCTCTTGAAGGGTGTAGTAGGTTTTGAGTTTAAGTACCTCAAGAATGTTGTCATTGAGTCCGATAACAAACCTAGTCATTGTATCCTCTTCATCCTCTTGTATGTCGGCTTTTTGCATCAATGATTTCATCTCTTTGAGATACTCATCAACAGTTCTGTAGCCTTGTCGGATCCTTTGTAACTTTTCCAAGGATGTTCCAATCACATTGTTATTCATGAAGATTATCAAACGACATCCATGTTTTGATGTTATTGACAAAGGAGTTTGAAATTCAATGAAGATTTCTATTATAAAGGATATCAAACGACCACCACCATTCTTACACATTGATGAGTTTGTTTTCTCTACTCTTTTAAGTTTGATTTTCTTTTCTACTAAGCTGGTTATGGTTGTAGGAAATCAAAGAAGACATGAGTTTGAAAAGGAATTACAGAGGAAGATGCGAGGAAACAAAGAAGATGAAATCTCCAAGTTGGTCAACTCAAATAACATTACTTTGTTCCTAAAGTATTATTGGAAGGAAGTAAAACGAGGGTTGTCCATTCACATAAAAGTAATCATTCGGAGAAATACAACAAAGGTGAAAGGGCATAATGATTGAAACCAAAGAACATGCAACTTCACCAAAGATCATGATGATTCTAAAGGAGAAGTTCAAAAGACAACTCTTACACCAAAAGCCATGATGTTTCAGACCAATGAGTGATTCAAGGGACAAGTTTTGTTCCCAAAGGGCATGACATTTCCAAATGAGGATTCCAAAGAGCTCGTGCCTATTTGAAGAAGGATGAATCAAGAAGATTAAGTATTTCATTTGGGATAAGAAGTGAGGATTCGTCCACCCCTAAAAAGTAAGGGAGTATCCATTGAAGAGTGACTTCGATTTAAGGACAAATCGCTTTAAAGAATGGGGGACGATGCAATCCTAATCAGCACTTTCTCCATGACTTGTTCACACCATTGATAGACATCAAGACTAATTATAAGGGAGTTCTTCCTTAATTTTCTATTACCTTATTTATGATGTCATAAGCATGCATTTATATATTAGGGTATTCTTATCATATGTTTGCCATTTATTATGTCCTATTATTTGCATATTATATGTTATTCATGCATAGCATATGATCCACATTTTTCCTTAGCTTATTTTCTGTTATATGCATTACTTATGTTTGTTTGCAATGATCGTAGGACATACCAACCCACATAATCAAAGGGATGATTGAAGGACAGCTTACTTTAGCTCATTTAGCTCAATTCAAGCTCAAATTAGCTCATTCAATTTGGTCAAGTCTATACAAGCTCCTAAACAGCTCCATTCAGCTCCAAATAGCTCAAAGGCCTAAAAGGGAAGCTCACCTAGCTCAAGGAGAGCTTGTGGAAGCTCAAGAGGCTCAATGAAGGAGTGCAAGATTCGGTCAGCTCAAACCAGCTCATTTTAGCTCAAGGCTAGCTCGACCAGCACATCTCAGCTCAAGCTTCCAACAACAGCTCAACACCTCGAGGGACATGTTCCCTCCCAAGAGACATGCCTATCACCCTTGGAGGGAAACTTGAATTTGGGAAGCAAATCAGCCTTGGAGGGAGGCACCATCACCATTCGGCCTAAATTGAAGAATCATGCCTTTATGAACCAATTTTTTGCCCTTAGCCGAATAGGCACATACCATTTCGGCCACACCCCTTTGTAACTATAAATAGAGCCACCCTGCCACCCTATAACACAACTCATACACAATTTTCTTTCAATATAATTTCCTTTTGTGAGGTTTTCTCTCAAACATGTTCTTTTAAAAACTTTATCGACTTATCAAGCTTTGCTTGTGGCGTCTCTTATCTTTCCATACTATACTTTGGGTCGTAGGTTCATCTAACCTAAGGGTCCAAGCTTTGAATCCTTTGAATACTATCACCCCTTGTTCATTCCATTTCACCATCTTTCTTTTCCCTTCACTCACCATAACCGAACCTACCACAAACACTTAACCATTTCCTTTCTTTCATCCATTCCCTTAAACACCATGCATCCTAGCTTCCGCACCCAACATTTCAACATCTTTCACTCTTCATTTCAACTTCAAAGCATTTGGATTAAAAGGCTTACTTGCATTCACGGTCGGGAATAATCAAGCTTCTCTCAAAAACATAAATTAGAGTTGGAGGGCATCACACGAGCTACCCATAGCTATGTGAGCTAATCTTTGAAACTTGTGAGCTTCCTTAGAATGCTTCCCTTTGTCCTCGAGCTACCATGAGCTACCATTGGACTCCTTAAGCTAATATGAGCTGCTTTAAATGTCATTGAGCTGTTCCAAGCTGTTCTTAAACTCCTTGAGCTAATTTGAGCTCATTGTAAGGTCCTTGAGCTATTATGAGCTTATGCTTTCATCCATAGTACCTAAAAAGCATTAACAATGTGTGAGCTGAAATAAAGCTATAATAAGATGCATACTTAAGCTAATAATGCAATGTAAACATGCGTTAAATGACTTAATCTTAAAAATAAAGATGTGTAGAAATGCAATGCATTACATAGTAACTTGCAACACATTGTATAACTGTAACCCCCTCGACCCGGGCTAGTCGCAAGATTGAACCAAGTGAGCTACATTAGGTTTATCAAAGTAAACCGGGAAGATAAAACCTAAAACAACATCCGCTTTTTTTCTTTTATCCTATCTAGATGCATTAATTCTTTTCTACCTGACCATATTGTTCACAGGTGAGCACTCATCTCAATCAGGCATCGTAATGATATCCAATTGGCCACAAACACGAATTAGGGACCAAAATGTAATTTCAGCAATATACAAGGACTTTTCTAATTTTTAAGTTACCAACCTTTAATTAAATAAATTTAATGCTTATATGTCAAAAAATAAGCTTCAAATGATAGTCCATGTTCAAATAATTGGAAAAACAAGATTTAGGGACTAAAACGAAAGAAACCAGAACTGCCTTTCTAAGACATTAACATAAACAACGATATCCGCTGAGTCTTGTATCAATACGGTTGTAAACCCGTCGTTTTGATATGGTGTATCGACACGGTTGAGTATAAAATACTTTATAAATTCCTTAAACTAATACAGTTACCTAGGGTTTCGGTACGTGGCCTTATTCCAAAAATGAAATTCCAGTAACCATTAGGCGTATGAAACGCCCATACCTGTACCGAAACACCCTATCCTTATTTGCCTAGCCGTACCGATACAGTTCCCCGCATATTGATATGCCTGAGCCTGTAATGTCAAAATTAACTGGTTTTTCACACGATTCTAGATGCAATTGGCCCCTAGCAACTTGCATACATGCATATCAACATTTGGATATACATAAACTATCATTTATTCCAAGGTTAGGCAAACAAAACAACCTCATACTTCCAAAGGACCACTCTAGAGGCATGCTTCTTAGACCACTTTGCCAAACATACCAAAATGCACAATTAGACCATTCTCAGCATAAGCAACATGCCAACACACTCAACATAGCATATTAAACCTGGTCAAACCAGCACAACATAGTAATCCACAAGGGAACTCTAGATGCATACCTAAACACTCATTCAACCTCAACTATAGGCAAATATTAACATCAAGTTGAACATCAAACATTCATAAAAAACCAGCGTAGAATCATTCTAAAATCCACAATGTAACAGATTTACAACTCCCAAAAACCATGGCGAACACATTGCCTTATTAACCGAAAACATAAACCGAGTTCATACTCAAAAGTAGTTTATCTCTTGGATCCTTGCAAACCTTGCCTTTGCTGCCCCGAACTTTATTGCTCTCCATCATTAGGAAAAAGAGAGAGTAAGTACACATGCTTAGTGAGGATGCTCATTGATGTGAGCACATCAACACCAACACCTGATTCGGAGGTCATGCCAATAGGCCCTATTACTCATTCTAAGGCTAAGCTATTCAGGGAAGTTCTTTCAAATAAATGCATTAAAGCTTCCAAGTCATTTCTCAATGTTTCAGCCTTAGATAACAAGTTTTTCAATGTGTTGCATGCTAATATGTGACATATTAATTACTTATACTTAGTTTATACTTATATGTATCTAATTAGTTTGTTTATATTTTGTCTTCAATAAGTTTATGTGTGTTTACTTTGTTTTTACAGTGGCATAATAAAGAGTGGCAGCTAAGGACCTTCCTACTAGCTCGATTGAAGCTCAACAAGGTGTAGCTTAAATCAGCTCAAAACAGCCCACAAGCATTGTTTTCAGCTCATTTCAGCTCCAACACTCCAAATCAGCTCAATTAAGCTCAACTAGCTCAACTTCAGCTCCAGTAGCTCAACTCCAGCTAATGAGTCCAATGGTAGCTCAAACATGGAGGGACATGTACCTACACTTAGGAGAGTGTCCTACAGCAAGGTGCATCAAGCTAAAGGCTCCAGCAGCTCCCCAAGCATGGCGTCCACACATGTACGTGCATGTGTGTGGTAGATTTGAATTCCCTCTCAAAGCAATGGGCGGAATTCTCAAGGATAAGGCCAAGAAGTTTGATTTTTGAATTCAAACAATTGCCATGTGCATTTTGTTTGAAATTCAAGTGTCCCCGCTTCATTTAGGAGTCATTTTTAATGCTGATCAATTTGTTTATTTCAAATACAGCCATCAGATTTGGTTCAAATTAAACTTCCTCACCGCCACACTTAGATCAAATAGGTAGTTTTCTTTTGAAATTTGAAGCATTTCAGATTTCCATCTTGTATTTCTTATATATGTTTCAGATTTTTAATTAAAAAGGTTACACAACTTATGAATCAAAAATTACTTGTGAGAATTTCTCTCAACTTAGTTCTTCATTGAACTTTTTCTGACATTTTCAAGTCTCGTACTTGTGTTGTCAAACAGAT